>OY041615.1:15091023-15691023 GCA_955876795.1 Eupithecia tripunctaria
GGTGATAAAAACGCTGCCATATTGGCGCCATGTTTATGTGACGTCGACGTACACACTTGATTAAAACCTTTGGTGACGACCTCGGTAGTGATCATCTCAGGAAAGAGGTTTTCCGAAAAAACTGAAAATAATCGACAATACGAAATGTCAAGTGGGCAGAATAGTGTCAAATCATTCAATCAATCAATCAAGAAAAAATGTGCACAGTGATGTCACGTCCGCTCTAGTCAATGGCGTAGCGTTTTGAAATTTTGCGATTGAGATTTAAAATATCAATTTTTCAATGGTTAAATTCTACAATAAAAACATCTCAAAATGCAAAAATAAATATGTAGATATGTTTCTATATCAATAGAGAATACGTATATATTTTTTTAGCCATTTTGAAATCACATGCATACACCCTATTGTATAACTATCACTGGTTCATCATGAGATACAGCCATGGTGACAGACGGACAGACATACGGGCAGCTAAGTCTTAGAAATTGGGTCCCGTTTCACCCTTTCGGTATGGAACCCTAAAAAGCACTTTATTTCCAATTTCAGCAATCAATTCTCTATAACTTACACATTTTATGTAATAAATTAAATTTGTAGTAGTTAAATCTAAATCTATTTAATTGGACACACACGATTGTTTCTAGGCCTCCTCCATGTAGTTTTTTTTTGTTACTTAGTTGGAGCGACATAATCGCAATGTGATTAAGCTCTTTATAAAAAGATTTAAAAAAAAAAGATTAGATTAAGTTTTTATAAATAAACTAATACAAATACAATTGTTTCTAGCTGGGCGGCGGGTGCGCCACCGCGTCCTGCCTGTTCGGGTGCTCCGCGTACGGCGCGGGGGGCGCGGACGGTGCGGGGTACCAGTGCGGCTGCCCGGTGGGGTACCAGCTGGTGGGCGCGGGCCACTGCCTCACGGCGCTGGACGCGGCGCTGCCCGCGGACGACATCGGCGCCGCGCCCGTCTTCCCGCTCAAGGACCAGTACCGGACCAACGACGATCTGCTCTCCACCGAGGGATGCTTCAGCTGCAAGGTATACACATTATGATTACAATTATTCAATTAAAATAGCTGTGTGCTTAGAATTTGCATCGCGGGTTGGCGATCGCAGTTCAGTGGAAAAATTGTTCTGCGGGAGACGCTACCCGCGACACCCGCGGAAAGAGTGTGGTGGTGCAAATTCTAATCCGGTACCACACGGCTATGACGTCACGTAGGCCATATCAGCTGTTTTAACAAATGTAGACTTCTAATAGCAAAACCCGTTTTGTTATTGCGGTAATATTTGTGTTGTAATAAAAACAATAATTTTTAAATATAAAAAAAAAAATGAAGTTCTAATCTCAATAATTTGTTTTTCAGGTGAACGGTAGAAGGCGGAGAGCGCCGAACGAAGCCATCATCTTCGCGAACGGAACCACCATCATGAAGAAACGCAAGCGCCGCAGTAGACGTACGTATTATCTCTTACTTTCATCGCCTTTGAAGACTTTTGATCAAACCACCACCTGTAGCTAAGGCTTATCTTGCACCTCGGCTTATATAAATAATAGTATCAGGTCTTACTTTGCGGAAATCCTTTCCAAAATATGGGGATAATAAATATTTTGTAACAATTCTAAGCAAAACCTCCGAAAAGCCACATATAAATTGATATACCTTGCAAGGAGAAAGGGTAAAAAGCGGACTTGCAATGTTAATTACCAAGTCACTTGCCCTAAAACTTCAAGCATCCACACTATTGCTTGCACAATTACAAGAAAAAACATCACCAACTACATGGTAAAAAAGCTATCAAAGTAAATCAACTAGTTTTAGCTTTTCACAAGGCACTTGAGAGACACAAATCTGAAATACAATAAAAAATACAAAAGGATGGTTGAGACGCGATTGAGATCAAATACACTCGAATTTTAATCGTGAAGACGATTTTCGTCTATCTTCCTCGTGGAATGGGTATATGCATGGATTTTTTTTTTTTTTTTAATTGATTATTTAGGTTAATACATAAACGAAAAATAATATAACACCCAAAAAAAAATTTATTATTGAGGTAAAAAACTAAAAGTAAAACTACACTCGGTTTCGGGTGATAAAAACGGTGCCATGTAGTGTGGTAGCCCTTGCATTTTATGACGTCACGGATCATCGAATCCCCTATCAAAACTCAAAGTCAAAACTTCATGCCCAAACAAAAATGTTCAAGTATGACGTCACGCTTCACATGCCAATAGCGTTGCGTTTAGACATTTTGCTGTTGAGACTTAAAATATCTACTTTTCAATGATTAAATTTCACAATAAAAACATCATAAAATACAAAAATAAATATACAGATATATTTCTACATCAATCGAGAATACGTAAAAAAAAATTTGCTTTTTTGTCACATGCATATACCCTATCGTGCGTCGTGATCCGACTGTACCGCAGACGTCGTTAATTAACGGCTGTAACTCCTGTCGCCCCGTGACCACCTACTAGGATATATTGTCCTGTGGTGACCACGATCGCTGTAACGCGGTAGAAAAGTAGGGAAAATTTTGCCTTTAATGTAGACTTTCAAACGAAACAGATTTTGACTTTAACGTAGACTTTCAAATGAAACAGATTTTGCCTTTAATGTAGACTTTCAAACGAAACAGATTTTGCCTTTAGTGTAGGCTTTGAGACTTTGAACCGGAACAGTAGTGAAATAACATTGGACTTTCCCCAGGCCGGCGCTCACTCCTTGAACCGGAAGCGTCGCTGATCGTGGTCCGCGCCACGCCCGCGCAGACGTGGCACCGGCGCGCGCTAGTGCGCCTGCTGCCGGCGGCGGGCGGCGCGCGGCCGCACTACCGGCTCGCCTACGGGGACGCGCGCAAAGAGTTCCTGCTCAACAAGCGGGACGGCGTCTGGGCGCTGCGCCTGCGCAAACACGTCAAGCCACACGCCACCTTGGAGCGACAGCTGGAGCTAGAAGCTAGGTACGCGCACATTCATCTTTACTGATCAACATCCCGCATGCCCAGCGTGCGAACTATGGGCATTACCTTCCATGAGATAAAAGCCAATAAGGTGCTTATCGTCCGAACCAAAGTTATCGATAAAGCTCTAAAAATTTGCAAGCTGAAGTGGCAGTGGCTCGGCAAACGGTAGTGTAGGACGCCCTGGTGATGTTACTTCATAACAGTTAGGTACCTCACTTGTTCTTACCAAGTGAGAGCCACAGGTGGAAATATTTCGACGAACTCTGTGACGCAGCGGGCGAAAGTCTGCTTGCAATGCAGGTTGTGGGTTCGATTCCTGCCTTGGAAAAAAGATTTGTAAGATCTGTAGATATTTGTTCAGGATGTTCTGGATGTTTTCTATGCATTGTATAAAGTACATCAGTTATCTAGTACCCATAATACAAGCTTCGCATAGCTTGAGGCAAGATAATGCTGTATGAATTGTCCAGCATTACATGAATACAATATGAATGTAAGCGGGTTAAGTACGAGCCTTGTTTATGTTGGTAGAACACCAACGTTTCATCCCTTAACGAGGGACATCTTTAGGGCGAGTGTGGCTAAAGACGCGCTCGTACCGCATCCCTTCGGGCACTTTGAATGAATTCGTCAAACTATGAACGTTTCTATAGTAAAGTGTCCAGTATTATTTATTTATTTATTACTAGCTGCGCCCCGCGGCTTCGCACGCGTCGTTCCCATGGAATCGTTTTAAGATGACTTTTATCCCACGGGAATTGATTTATGAGATAAAAAGTAGCATAGGTTTGATTCCAGGATTAGAATTACCCGTACGCAAAATTTCAGCCCGATCCATTCAGTAGTTTTGACGTGAAGAGGTATTTTTATTAGTTTAAGTTAACTAAAAAAGTGTTTAAGTGTAAGTAACGAGTTGACCATTATATTAAAATACTTAGGTAGAAATGTACCTCCATACTACCTACCAAATGCATATGTATATTATAAACCAGATAATGATACCTAACTTTAGAGACTGAGGCTGACGGACAAACCGAAGTGCGGTTTATGTCAGCTATATAAATAAATGAAAACAAGGTAACAAACATTCATCCATCCATCCATCCATACAAACTTTGACATTTATAATATTAGTGTGATTTATTTATAATGTCCACCCCCAGGTTCGTGCCGGTACCGGAGCGCGGCGCGGACCGGCGCCGGCGCCGCCACCTCGCGCTGTCGGCCCCCGCGCCGGTGCGCTTCTACGTCTCCATCCACATCGCGCCCAGGGACAACTAGCTCTACGCACGCGCGAGCAGAGCCGACCCGATCACTATAACTGCCTTTACATGTCTATTATGAATTAGATTGGATAAATGTCAATGTTTCCCCTATAGGTGGAGCTAACCGCGCTAAAGTCCTGCAGTCTCAGCGATTTTCGACACCTATGTTTCTTGACTTCGTGGTGTAGTGGATATCTCATTTCCGCACTGAGAGACGCGCGTTCAAGTTCCGTCGTCGTCGAATCTTTTTGGGATAGTGATTGGTTTCAAAAATTACCCATAATGTAAACGATAAAACCAAAAACTTCAGATGATGTTATTGACCGTGGATGTATTTTCGATTTATCTAAACTCAAATGTAAAATGTTTTTAATGATCTTTGGTGGTACTCGCCAGTGGGTGTGTATCTAATGAGGGCAAGGAATACTCTTCGCAAGTCAACGCAATAACAATAGTGTTTTGTGTTCTTGGCGAATATCCGCGGCTGGGTGATAGGATGATATTGCGCGGGTTGGACGCGTCAATGTTTGACTTCCGTGGGAAACAACAAGTCACTGCCATTATTATGTTCTGTCGATATCGAGAGTGAATAGTCATTTGGACGAGTGCCTTAGACACGTTCAAATTGAACGCTGTCTCGTAGATTTAAGATTGAAATTAAAATAACAGTAGTGATGAGGAACGTGTTGTTAACGTAAATGAGACGCGCACGAGACTGGTTCCGATTGAACGTTTTGCGATCTAATATTGTGTATACGAAGGTTATTTAATTTTTTATATTTTATTTGATAAAATAATCTGTTTTGGTTAGTTTGTGAATATCCGAGTGAAGAGTTGATCCGCACGTCACCCAGGGTCGCCGGTCGCGGCCAGTATTAGGGGAGGGGCGCTCACTCGCGCACTCGCGCACTCGCGCACTCGCGCACGCGACACGAGGCCGAGAGCGCGTCCACGATTGAATATCGATGATAACAATATTATCAGTACATCACTAGTTTAGCACCATTGACTAAAGCCAGTAGCAGATGTATTGATTCCCAGTTTTAATTAAGAATAAGAAAATACTATTTATTTTGATTTCAAATGTTAAGTTTGAGCATCTTTTTGAACTAATCTACTTTTTGTGAGATATTTTTTTATATTTTGAGTTAATCGTTCGGCATTTAAATTAAGTCTAAAGTACAAAAGTCGATGCAATTAAATCGTTTTGTAAATATGTGTATACAGATGAATGTTAATATAAATAAATAGTTAGTTTTACAAGTAAAACTATCGTAACGTAGATTTTAAGGCAAAAAGATGAAATCGAAATGACTAAATAAAAACATACGTTCACAGTGTTGTTTCATTTAGATTTAACATTTAATCAAATAGTAATAGAAACAAATCAGACCTTTTTTTTTTATTATCCTGAGTGAAATGCGCACGCATATCGCACTGCCACGGGGAGACAGTGCGATTATGTGGGACTCCAACACCACTAAAACCCTCAGGGTGCTTCCACCTCTGCCGCTTGTGGTGGGAACATGGGAACGGTTTCTCTTCCACGAACCCACCGCGGCTGCCCGATATCAGGATAACAAATCAGACCTAGTATTTGGTAGTACTACGAGTCACTCGGCTCGCTTTGCTCGCCGTGCTGTGACCCTTTATGCCTCCCGACCCCCCCGAACCCGCTCCCCCATCTAAGAATTTGATATAAGTATCGTTTTCGACTAACATTGGGGTGAGGATTACGAATTTGATGACGACGGGCGTGTGTGGCAATCCGACACGCTTCATACAGCAAGGCGAGCGAAGCGAGCTTTGCTGTGCGGCAGCAGCGGGGTAGTATTGCAGTTTGCTTCGCTCACCGCAACACGACTTCTGGCAGACGGCTGTGTGACAGGACACCCACTCGTATGGGTATCGTTTTTGAATAACTTAGATTACAAAAAAGATATCCGTTTCAAAATCCAAGATGGCTGACATTTTTACAGCGCAAAACTCACTCTTTGATCTATTTCGATCGAGGGCGTAGAAAAGGGGTATTCAATGAAATCGACAAACAATGTACAATGTATTTCGTGCGACAGAGATAACGCTCTATGAAGCTGAAATTAGCCGATTGTCTCTTTCCAAAGGTCGATGTGCATTATTTATCGCCGGGTACTGTACACAGCCTCTGCGAGCTTGCAGCTCGCGCACTTATAAAAAGCTAGTCCCTCTAAGTATAAGAGCCGAATATTTCTTTGAATAGTCGCCGACCAACATCGCTTAGTCGTCTATACTAATATTATAAAGAGGAAATATTTTTTTGTTTGTATCCAACTAATGAACCGATTTAAAAAATCTTTCTATATTAAAAAGCTTGCTATTCAGGGAGTGACATAGGCTATATTTTATCCCGGAATTCCCACGGGAACGGGAACTACGCGGGTTAACCGCGATGCTTGTATCTCATAAGAGTTGTAAAGTGTTGCACTCAGTTTCCTTCACTTTACAGTGCGCCCGCACTCGCGAGTATAAGAGTAGGTAGGTACATACTTATTTATGACAAAATTAAATGCGTTACCTATATATTATTAGATTATTATTATTAAAAGTCATGGCCGCGAATTAAATCGTTTATGGCAAGATAAGTTTGTAGTCAATATTTTCAAAATCAAGCTCTGATTGCATCCCTTCATTTCTAGGTAGTAGTCTTGATACATCCTGCCTGTACAATAAAAAAAAAATCGTTCCGTAGATTATGGATCGTTTCAATTATTTTTGCAACGTCATTAATAAACTGTCAGTTTTTAAAAAGAAAATCCTTTAAACTGTCACATCAATCGTCAACAAAAAACAATGCCCGGTTTTGTATTATTTTGAAATGTTCATAAATTTAAAAAATAGCCTGATCTGTTGA
This sequence comes from Eupithecia tripunctaria, assembly GCA_955876795.1. Classification (NCBI taxonomy): domain Eukaryota; kingdom Metazoa; phylum Arthropoda; class Insecta; order Lepidoptera; family Geometridae; genus Eupithecia; species Eupithecia tripunctaria. The sequence goes on from OY041615.1 coordinate 15,098,158, forward strand.
GAAGCAGCCTTTGTTTTCCTAAAACTGTGCGTGGTCTGACAGAGAGGGCACCGGAATGGCTCCCCCGCCGAAAGATCAGGACTCGTGTAAGATGTACAGCACTAAGTTCTTCATGCTGTGCTTTGCGGGCGGCACCGTGGCATGCGGCTCTACGCACACGATATTGACTCCGTTGGATCTGGTGAAGTGCCGCCTGCAGGTGGACCCCCCCAAGTACAAGAACATCATCAACGGGTTCAAGATCTCGCTCGCGGAGGGCGGGCTCGCCAACTTAGTGAAGGGCTGGGCGCCTACATTAATTGGCTACTCGCTGCAAGGCGGCTTCAAGTTCTCCGGATACGAGTACTGCAAGTACCGCTTTGCCAAGATGTGCGACGAGGAAAACGCCTTCCTGTACCGCACCATGCTGTACCTGGCCGCGGCTGCCTCGGCCGAGGTGATCGCGGACGTCTTCCTGGCGCCCTTCGAGGCCACCAAGGTGCGCATTCAGACGACGCCCGGCTACACGTCGCAGATGCGGCGCGCGATGCCACACATGATGGCCACGGAAGGCTTCGGCGTGTTCTACCGCGGCCTGCCGCCGCTGTGGGGGCGCCAGGTGCCGTACACGATGATGAAGTTCTCCTCCTTCGAGAAGACCCTCGAGTACCTGTACGCGAACGTGGTGCCGAAGCCGCGGGCGCAGTGCACGCCCGTCGAGCAGCTGATAGTCACCTTCTCGGCGGGCTACATCGCGGGTGTGCTCTGCGCCATCGTGAGCCACCCCTCGGACACGATCGTGTCCAAGCTGAACAAGGACCCGTCCTCGTCCATCGGAGGCATCATCCGCGAGGTGGGCATGACCGGCATCTGGCGCGGGCTGGTCGCGCGCATCATCATGATCGGCGCGCTGACGGGGATGCAGTGGTTCGTGTACGATGCCTTCAAGGTGTACACGGGCATGCCTCGCCCGCCGCCCGCGGAAATGCCGGAGTCACTCAGAAAAAAACTCGCTGCCGCCGGGAAATAGACCGCTGTGTTTCTGTTAAGTGCTTTGTACAATACCAAGTTAATCGTTGTAGTTGTCTAAACAGTGCTGACTTATAATCGTTTATATAATATATATTGCGATTCATATTGTTTCTTTAGCCTGCAAATGTGTCCAGTGCTGAGCAAAGCCTTGTTTCTATTATACTAGTATTTGGTGTTTTGCAAGATGGGCTTTTTTGACCGCACTCAGCCCGCCGCGCGTCATCGGCCCAGTCGACGAAAAAAGACCTTAGCTCATCCAGACATTTTTGGTGCGCCGTGTACGCTCTTTAAGATAAAGAGCGTACCTACACGACGCACAAAAAATGTGTTTCGCCGGGAAATATACCTACTAGGTATTTGCCTTAGATGCAAATATACAATACAGACTTACATAAGTATAACCTCTTTCTCCACGCCAACTTCCATTTATTACCCTCTCGTGATTTGGGTTGCTATTTGGTCATCGCTTTAGTTTTACCTGTTACCTCTGCGGTTACACTGCTTCGTCGTAAAACAGTGCAATCACATTACAAATATTTCACAGTAGAAATTTTGATTCTGTTAAATTGTTAATATTTATTTAGATAGTTTCTACAATAAATACTATTATAGTTGTGCTATGGAAGTATTATTTTTTATTATATACCTTGTTGTCCGTTTATCAGCTAGTAGTAGGTACCTACTCCTCCAAAACCACGCACCGGAGTTTCATACGTCAATGGACGAAAGGACACAAAGGAATTAGTATATACTAATTACAATTTCGTTTCAGTTCTAAACTTTAGTGTTAATAAACCGAGTTGGATTCAATATTTTGTTCGTTTCAGTTGGCTGAAATGTGCCCGATATTTGCTGATGATGTCGGAAAAAGAAAACACCGATGAGTGGGAGTATTGCTTGAGTGTACCGTGTAATGAAAACAAATTATGTAAAGCCGGAGTGGGTTGCTAGTGATAATTATACAAATTATATGTTTACTAACACATACAAATATCCACTCATTGCGTTACGTTTTAACCTGGTTTTAGTGGCCATTTAAACAACAACAGTCGTTTGACAACAAAGCCGGTACGCTTTGTAAAGGCAGCTTTTTTCAATTGCAGACGTTTGGCTGCCAATGCTAATCACGTTGCAAATGTTTACTCACTGAGAACATTTTGCTCTAAAATGGAATGTACGTAGTTATTCGACAAAACTTAAGGGAAGAATCACTCGTACCTAGTTACATAACTAAACTACATCATTTTCTTCTCCGAGCCACCCTATTGGATCCCGAATAGGGCTATAAAATATCACAAAACACGCTTCTTCTGCAACAATAATGTATATTGAAAAATACTATCGGAAAAACCGGTTATAATAGTCGAAAGCGGTCGTATACAAAGGAGCTCGGAGGGCAGGATCGGATCCTTCTGGGCCATAACAGTAATATAGGGATTTGTCCGAGTGGCGTGGCCCACTTACCGGCTTTGGATCGGGCAGCGTGACCTCCGCCGGCCAGGGACTGTAAGTGGAGGGATCAGGAGGACCCATTTACCATAATCTTGGATCTGCTGTTCGCGGGACACCTTATTTGTTTTATGGAACGGACGGTACTTGAGATTTGTCCTTCTTTACGACTGGCGCTCCGTCTCAATAGCCTGCCCTTACGAGGTGCTTATTTCAATTTATGGACTTTTCTTACATGAACATAGTATGTATCAGAACTATAAAATAAATGCGTGTCATCAGTGAATAGTATGGCTATTAGGTACCATATTACGGTATCGTTGAGGCATTACAATCACAAACGCGTCCTCGGTCACATCTTCCAGCTTCCATTGGCGTTTAAGTCATGTTACATACCTATCTACTAACTTCGATATATTCAGTTCACCCCAATATCGACTCTCCACACATCCCGGTAAGGTTAGTGGCACGGCAAGTGTTTACAAGGATATTCAGACCACGGCGCGGCGGCGGCGGGCGGCGGCGGGCGGCGGCGGTGCGACAACTTGGGAACTCCGATAAAGTTCAGAGCGTTTCACAGAAGTTACCAAATCGAATTTTTGTTGAGAACCGTTCCAAAGATATTTTTAATATCAACGAAATATTTAAAGCGGGAATGCTGCTCGAATATGACTCCAGCTAAGTCGCTCTGGTACGGAGCACGGCACATGACATTCTTTAGCGAACTTGGAATATTAACTTATTCTTTCGTTGCATTGTTTCCGCAGATTAATCTTGTCGAGGAAACAAGCAGGAGCCGTGCCTTATTATAAGTTCAGTGCCGCACAAACCTAGTTAGATGGCAAACGACTGCGGGGAGGCAATAATACTCTTTGCTCTGTTGTTAGGCATCTCATCTAAAAAGCTCTGACTGCAAGTTGAGCAACTTTGCATAGCATTCCGGAAACTTGCAAATCAAATAACTCGGAAGGAATCGAATACAGAAAACTACAAGTAGAATAATTGGAAAAGTTTCGTTTTAAACGGTCTCGTGGAGTGAACAACAGTTTAAGGCAAGTTTATCGTCTGCGGATCTCGGGACCGCGGCGGTCGGCGGTCGCCGGCGACAGCAGAACTGAATTAAGACAGCTCACAGTAGCGAGTTTGGAAACTAGTTGCCGGATACGCGGCTGGAAGTGCTGCTGGGACCTTCACATTGACTTGGAGACTCTGTCAAAGGGTCACATTTCGTTTATTTGGATGGTAGCCTACGTTTTAAGGATGAGGCTGCTGTAGTCATGGACTCGGAGATACCTACTATGCAATGTTATATTTTGTGCTATTCACCTAGCTAGCCTAAACTAACCTACCTTTTCTAGAGGAAATGGGGCCACTCTTACTAAGTAGCTTATTAAAGAGGCCATGAGCGCTCGATAATAGTAGTATTCACTGATATCAGAAACTCTGTGGTAGTAATCGATCTTTAAGTAAACGATTAAGTAACAATTTTAGTTTAATTTATTAGTAAGGCCATCAGACGACTTATTACTACCCTATACCCTATACAAAATCTTGCCGCCAACGAGCTAGTGAAGAATAGAACCCTCGTCCTTCCTGTTTGTTTTCAAACAACGGCGACGCTGCCGCCGTAACGTAAAATTTGGAAAGCTGAATATAATTATATAATAAATAGTATAATTATTTCTTACTGTTTTAAGTATTGCCGTGCAATCACTGACCAATAAAAAACATTATCTAATACAAAAACCTATTAGCAAAGATCTATTTACTTCTTTAAGTATATTCGATAGGTAACTACAACATAATATTATATAGGTACTTTATTCATTCATAAATCTTCGGAACTTCGTATTATTTATTTTTCCTACCAACTCCGCAGGTATAACTTGCAAAATTTAGCTCGTTTGTAGGATCTCAGGAACAGTTAGTTTCAAGACACATCTAGCAGACGTACGATCTCCGTAGTAGAAGTTGTTGGAGTAGGAAGGAGGATAAGTTTCTATTGTCAGACGCGCTCACAATACTCGCGCGAGGTAAACGGTCGCAGCCTACTCACTACTCCACTCTACTCGTATCTACTAGACTGGCGTATTAGCACTTTCACACGCGTCTTGTAGCAACAATGGACTTTGTATGTTGACCGAACATCAATGTTTCATCAATTAATGTGAAAAGATTTTGCGAAACCACTTAACGCATTAACTGCCCAGCCTCGTGACGCCACCGCGACGCGGGGAAGGAGAAGCACATGTGCCTACTTACCTTCATCCCAAACCACAAGTTAATAATTAAACTTGATGGAGTAAATGGCTAAGGCAGTATAGTGGTAGATACATGTGGGGTAGAATCCATTGTTCTAGATTGTTTTCGAATTGGAAATATTCAGCTCCCACTCGCATAACGATGATCAAATTTAACGAGACCGAGTTTGCAAATGTCTCAATGCGATTCTAGAATGTTCGGTGGGTGAAATTCGATTGTAGAGTAGCATGAGTGGTGCTCGGCGAGTACCGAGCACAGGTCAGATTGTATTCAAATGAGGACGATAGCGCTCCTTGCTCGGACATCACGTACCTTCCCGGGAGAGAATTACCTACTTCCGGGAACTTACTTTGCTTAGCTGACATAATTGGCTTTACGGATATCCGGGTACAATCTACCTACTTATTCAAACAGGAAAATAGACGTAGCAGATATAAAAAACCTTATCGTGAAACAAATAAAATATGGCTTAGGTGTAATATTTTCCGGCAGTCGATCTGTCGAGAGGCGGCCCTCAAGTTGTCCGTCTCCGAATTCCATTCCGAATAAAGTCGTTCCCGACAGGTCCCCAGGCTGTGAATAATGACCGGGAATTATACTGTGTTTTATGTTTGCCCTGCCCGGGAACTCCGAAGGTAAATTTTAACGAATTACTCGAAGATTCAGATTTTCACCCCGAAAGAATTGGTGTGTGAAATTAGATTGTTTTGCAATGTCTGTAGGTATAAGAATGGAATAAGATGATAAGGAGATAATAATACGCCGTCTGGAGAAATGAGAAAGAGATAATGCGATCGTGATTTTCTTTAAAATTGGATTTTGATTTGCGTTTCATCGTTCCGTAAGTGGGCGATTGATGACTGAATTGAGTGATCCTGCCTCTGTTGGACTAATTGAAAAGGTCCTTCATAGCTGAGAAAAAAAAACATATCGTTTCTAACATACCCACAAAGTACTGACGTAATCATTTGTCCTCGAGGTATTTACAAACTCGTTTTGTCAATAACGATACGCGTATTTGTCTATACCTATTTCGATCTTGACCTTTGCGAATATTATTATTGAATATCTAGTAAGTAAAAGATCGAGAAGAGATAATAATCCTCAGTAAATATATTTCTACGAGATCCAACTTGAAATTCCTTCATAAATAAGTAATTAGGTTTATGTTTCATGAAGTTATCAGAGAGTCTTGCAGAGCATCGCTGCCTCAACGAGATAGCAATTAGCAAATGGGATTTTTATCTGTCGCTTTCATTTTATAAATTCATTACTTTAGATAATGTTTTATGGCTGGGCCAATGTAGACGTTTACGAATTCCTATTTGTCTGAAATATTACGATTGTGAATGGCTGAAGGCACAATGATGCTAGTTTGTTGGAGAGTATCAGAGTGCCGGATTGTAAAGGATATAAATAAAAGCATGAGCGTAGTTAAATATAAGAGACAGCGAGCTCTCAAAAAATTCGTCCGCAGTCGTGAGCGATACATCATACATTGCATTATGCGACGTCGCTAGTATTTTATCCAGTCGCATTTCCTGACGTCCTATATGCAACACTATTCCAAAACTTCTCTCTACGAACAAGTCGCCTTCGACCAACCTGCGCTTTCAGTTTTAAGATATTTTGAACTTTACACAGCAGTAAATAAGAGTTAGGGGTCGGGCAGCGAGTGCCGGGAAGGTATAACAAGTTGGTCCGAGGTTCCCCAACAAATTCACAGAGTCCAACTGTCGCAATCGTCGGAATTATATTTTGTATGAAATGTTTTTAAAATTATAGATTTTGTTTTTAACTCCGCTCCGGGAAAAGTTTACAAAACTCGCAAATGCTGCTACTTTAGAAACGGTGCACTGTTCCTTACAAGTTTTAACATTTTTGTTGGCGTTTTATGAGGAGTTGCTTTTAGTATTTTTTAATGTTTCGCTTCATCTTGGCATGTTCATAAAGATTGTTGCTATGAGAAATCTTTGGAACGAGGATCTCGACTTTGCTGTGGTTTATCCAAGGTTCACAGAAAGTGTTCTTCTATATTTGCGAAACAGTTGAGGTAGTTGTGTGGTGCTGGCTTAGAATTTGCACCACCCCAACTCTTCCCATGGGTATCATAAGAGGCGACTAAGGGATATCTATCAGGGGGTGGGCAGCAGCGCCCCTCGCAGAATAATTCAACCACTGAACTGCGATCCCCAACCAGCATGTCCAGCGTGGGGATAATGGGTATTACGCCATTTCGCCTGCGTCCAGCAGTGGATCAATACAGGCTGTTTCAGATTGAGGTAAATCGGCATTGAACCACTGCGACCAGGAGCCAGTTAGACGATTCCTTTGTTACCTTAACCCGGTTAATAAGGCTCAGTAGCCTCCTACAGGGGGCTGGCCTCGCGCCAACAGTGGCTAAAACAGCCACTTCTTACAAATTAAATGTTATTTACTTTAAGCTAAGACGTACATCGTAGACTCTACGCCGCAGACTCTATACGTCGTAGGCTCTCTACATTATAGACTTCTATCGATCCTCTAGTCGTAGACCTACGTCGTAGGCCTCCTACGCCGTAGACTTTCTACGTCGTAGACCTAAACCAGACCATGTACGTCGTTGCCTGTTATTAATCATCATCACGTCATGTGATATTAAAGCTTGTTTCCCGCACCACGAAGTACATACTAACTAGATTCATGGTTTTCCATAATAATCAGTTTTGAGTATAACAAAATTTCGGTTTAAATAAAAACATTCAACTGGGATTTCCATTTCTCCTAAAATTTAACCAGGATTTTTTTTATATTTTTTTTTATGAGAAGTAGACCTTCGTTTGACCGCAATCTCACCTGATGGAAAGCGAAGTGAGGGCCGACGAATAAATTTTATATGGGATCATTTTCATTTTTTCATCATATTTTTTTTTAATAACGCTAAGATTTTGCAGATATTTAAGTAACATACGTATAAAAAAAACGAATTGAGATCTCCTCCCTTTTAAAAGTTGTACAAAACACAGTAGTTGGGCATGCACTGCACACCTATCTACAAAGTTAATATTAGTAGAAGCATGATTACGGCTAAAGCCCGCGGTTATTATGAGTTGGAAATTATTCGGCTAATTTGGCGCGGATCTCATTACCGATATCTGGATTTATGGAAACGACCCGTTACCTAATTGTAACGTGAATTTGCTATTTATTTGTATTGCGTGTCGCTTAAATGTGCGTTTATCGTAGTGGTCCGAAATCAAACCATTTATTTTAAACCCGATGTTATAACCTTTGCGTCGAAGCTTAAGAATGTCACAACTTTTGCAGTCTCTTAAAATCTCAAACCAGGTTCGAAAATCATAAAATCTCGAAGTGCAATTACACCGTAAATAACAGCAATCAAAATATTTTACGGCGGCAACTTCAGCGGAAAGTAGCCAACTAGTTTTGGCGCTGATTTGACCTAACTTGTTCCTTATCGAATGGTACGAGAATTACCTCCACTCTCATAGATCGATGACATCGTTTTAAAGTACTTTTAGGAAGTTTTAAATGTGAAAACTGTTCCAAAAGGTTTGCTTAAGGATTTCCCAACATTTTAGGAAAGTTTTGAGCGGTTGTAACTTTTTCTGAGAAAGGTTGAAGTGAGTTAGTTATTGGTAAAAAGTTATGTCGTTTTGAATGTGGGCGTTGAGTGCGGACATACATCTATGGAAACTCACGACGTGCGGCGTGGTGTGAGTGAGTAGGTGAGTACAAACGTCTTTCCTGCATAACGTGTTGGATGGGCTCCAACTGCGGACAATCTCGACTGAGTGTTCACCACATTATACTAACACTTCCGGCTAGCTCCAACTCGCGCTGTAAAAATCTAATCCAGTCTCCTTTTATTCGTATTACCTACAGTAGTAAGTAAGCCATTCTACCCACAAGGTATAAAGGCACTATTTTATTATATCACTGTACCAATTTTTTTTTATCATAGCAAAAACTGAGTCACCAATAAAATAATGAATAAAATTTAGGTATAACAGAAGTACTTCTGAAAAAATAAGGACGATTCAACAGTTTCGCCTATACGAGTAGTAATCTCAAAACGATTCTACTCAGTTAAACACATGGTGGCCGACCGACTGCGCAGTCAGGTAAAAGAAACACGCCGGCGGCCGTCCAGGCGTCCACTCCATTGCATCAGCATTGTCTCAGCCGGCGCTATCATAATAAGATCCGTGGCTCTTGACCGAAAACTGCACACGCTACATTTACCGCCATCGCTCGACCCACCCCTTCCCTGCTGCGGAATTCCACCCTAAATCTACAGAATTAGGGTTGAGTATCGACTGGGGATAGCTGTGATTTTTCGCAAATGTCATTTTCGTCATTTCCATGTCGCGTTATCGTATGTCGCATTCGCGTCTATCGGGGGAATGAAAATGATATTTTTTCACGTTATTAGACAGGCTTTCGGTTAAGTTAGCGATGGCGGCGCGAGGGGAGATTGATAGAACGCTGACGGTTCATAAACAGCCGGATTGCTATTGGAGGCGGAGGCGGAGGCGGAGGCGGAGGCGGAGTGCGGTTACATCATGAAGAGAAGGAATGGGGACCTGTCGCACGGAGTGAGGCAGTCCTTGTACAATGTACGCATACTCTTTGACCTGCATCTATTTGTACGTACTATGGTACGTAACAGTGATCTAAATACGCAAGTCAAGCCGAAACAAATCTTTCTTTCACAGAAGTTAAAGTTAGTATTGAGTTTATACCAACGTGAATTGTGTTTGTTTGATTATTTAACAACAATGCCAGTGTGGTCGTCTCTCGTCGATCGGTGTCGGCGAGTGGCGGGGTTGTTCCAGCAAGTGCCCCCCGGGGCCGCCCCCGTGGGCGGCTGGAGACAGCCCACTCGCCACAGCCTTCAAAAGCCTTATTAAATTATAATTCAACCGTTCTTCAAACTTTCAGTATTTAGCTAGAATTTAGAGAATCCAAGTAAATTACGAGGTAAGTACACATTTAACTACCTTGTTGAATATTATCGTTAGAGCAAAACCACTGTTTTGTTAAGTAAAGCAAAATATTATTTTTTGTGTTTGAGATTCAAACAAACCTGTACATAAGATAGATAGAAAATACTTTATTGCACACTTTAAACTAAGAAACAATTTACAAATAAAATAATTAAAACTAAGTGACAATTGGCGGTCTTATCGCTCAAGAGCGATCTCTGCCAGACAACCTGAAAAAACCTTAAATTGGACCTAGAGCAAATAAATATAAATACAGGTTAAATAAAGGAAATCAAGTAAATAATTCCCAGAGGCCTGAATGCTCCAAATGTCACAAAGATCTTAGGAGAATAAACTTCTTACCAACAAGTAACAAAATGGACAAAACATTTTCTCCGATTCAAGTGAAGTGAGCTATCTGTAGAGTCCACTCGCTCAGAAGTCGCGAGTCCTGAGTCGACGGAGGTGTCCTCGCCCGATTGCTTTGTAAATCAGCTGCTCGCTCCGCAGGGACGCCAGTACACACAGTCTTCTATCTTCAATCAAATATATTTCAGGAGCCTTCAAATATTTTCATACTAGAATAGAGTGAGAGACATAATTTATTTTACCCAAAAACACTTAAATTCGTCGATTTAATTCAGATAGGTAACTTAAAACATTCTGACTTACTAGATACTTACACTAAAGAGAAGAAAAGAAGTTCACCTTTTTCAGATGTGTTTGTTAGATTGACCTGACCATGGCCACTGTTCTGCAAACCTATTAAAATTGTCTGCTAGGTATTTGATTGTCAAAATCACATTTAAGAAACCGCTTACTTAACTTAAGGTATGGTAAAATCATTCAATTTGAATTCTATCGCCTATTTTATACCTTCCAATTTAGAAGGTAGATTAGGAGCTACTTTTGGACCGGTCTCGTGGGAGGCGCACTGCTACTTAGCAGTAAAAAACTGAGCACCGCTGTTCCTAAAAATATGTTCTATGAAAACAAACCGGTGTTTTTATCTGTGCGGATCTTCGGGGTTCAGACTCTTATCCGAAAAACTTTTATTAAGTTAAAACGTACCTTTGAAAATATTGTAAAATCACGCCAGGGACTTAGTCGAGGTACAGGACAGTCGATCTACTTTTGTGATTCTTCATGAACATAATCTACGACCATTATAAAAACGAGAAAGAATAATTTTTGTCCCATTATTGTAGAGAACTTCTGTGTGATTCATTGCGCCCTAGTGTATTTTCTCAATAGACACAAATTTTAATGTTGTATTTAAAATTAAACGAAAACTATCCTAAAATACGGAGTTAAATTTAAGGTGCTTTTTCTTTGTCCTGTGCAACGTTTCAGCTAACTTTTTCTACTCTTTGTACAAAGTAGGTTACAAAATGCCACCTTTTAATAAGCTTAGTTTTTCTCAAAGTGAAGCGCCGGCATACTTAGCTCCAACTTAGTTCATGCAAACAGCGGCTCTCCTTACAAGTGCGCAAATCTTTCAGCATTACACACGGTAACTTAGCGCCGACCAACTTGGCTGCTACTTAGAAACAACTTCTAGCAGCTCGAGGTACGGTTGAAGTGAATTTTTCTTTATTTGAGGACAAAAGAAGTTTACAAAAGGTATCTGTTATAAATACCTAGGATTTTTTACAAAACTTTACATAAGTATTCCTAGTTAGGTTCCTAGTTAGGCTTAAAAATCTCTTATTTTTATTGATTGGCTATTAAATAAAAATAAATAACTTGGACTGAAAGCAAGTTGGGGGATTGCGAAAAATCCTGATAACGACCATATTCGAAACAAAATAGAAAAGCAAATTTTCCGAACCTACGCCTACGAAATGAAAGTACGTTATTAATTAAGTGTCTCCTCTTACAACTATTTTGAATAAAGAGCTCTTATTAGGCGGGATTACAAAATACTATACTCGAAACAAACCAAAAACATAAAAAAACAAATGTTCTGTTCCAACGAGATTAAAGTAATCAATTACGTACCATCTCTTAGAAGAACTCTTTTTAATTAGGTCTGTTCCCATTAGACACGATCGTTTGGGCATCAATTTCAACGGCAGATGTGACGTCACTACGCTGTCGGATTTAAATGTAAAAAGCTCGACGGCTCGCGCGCCGTGAAGAGATTACGCGCTAACGCCCATTACTACTAGCCAGTGACTACCTGCCGAATATCGGATTCGCTAATTTTATACATTCTGCGTCGATATTAAAATGTTTGTTTCGTTTTGTGCCGCTGGACAGTAAGCATTGTCATTTGTAGTGTGTTAAGAATGTGTTGTACGGCAGTAGGTACATATACGCTGTCTAAAGAAGTAATGTATCCTTTTTTGGAATGCACCACCATAAATTCCTCTAATTGTTGAGAAATTATTAGATTTCATCTGTATTACGAGTATAATAAATACAGAAAAAACTAGTTCATAGACAAAGTGTCTTTTGACAGATAGAGATGAAATACTTCATTGCGTATTTAAAAAACACTCACTCGTCAACAAATATGAAATAATGCACTACTATGAATTTCTTTCATAGTGGTGCATTATTTCATTAAAGGATAACCTAGTGGTTACTTCTTTCGACAGGATATTTGACTGAATATTACTTATTTGATTGAATAAAATCCCAAGCCATGATTCTTACAATAGTTTATAGGAATGTGAATCATTAGAAGTACAAAGGTATTCGGTGAGTCAATTGAATCGGATATAACATGAGTATCGGAGGGCCCGCGGGCGAGGTGCGGACAAAAAGCGCGGTCGCGGCCCTCAGCGTAAATCAAGCGCGCCCGAACGCGCACTGTAATTTATTTTTTGTCCGCGAACCGAGAGTGCCGAAACGAGAAGAGCCCAGATGTTTTTATTAAGCAAACATTATTTTTAGGCTTTGGAAATATTACGATGTAGCCTAATTGGATTTTCGTTCACCCTTATAACAATCACTAAGTACAAAAACCGCAAACTGAAATTGAAAGAATGTTTTAGCAGTTTTCACTATAATGGCAACAAACTAAACTACCACAGATTTAATCCATTAAAATACTAAAAGTTTATTACACGACACATCGTCTTTGATTCAGGTTTCCTCACTCCTTGTAAGTTGGGACCTGGTTCTCCGCGACCGCTCCCCGCCCGCCCCCCGCAGCCGCCCGGTGACTTCTCATCACTCCCCGCCCATGATCCATGTGTTGTATTCGCACTTAAGGCTACAAGATCTACTTACATATGAGTTTGCTATCACGTGAATCAGCTCGCGATATTATGCTTATATACAGGGTGACTGGAACTCAACTCGCCATAGCAAATTCTCAAATAGAGGAGGTCATTTGCTAATTATTGGATCTTACTTTCCCAAACTAAAGTTTTATAGTTTTGGTGATATGTCAATTTTAAACTTTATTGAGAATTTTCCAAAATTTGACCTTCAAGCATTCGTAACTTTTTTTTCCTTCATTAATTTAGATTTTTTTTATTATTTGTTGATAGTCATAAACATTTGTAATTAAAATACGTCGGAACTTCCCCCAAAATAGGATTAAAAAATAAGATATTACGATTTAAAAAAAACACTTACACAAAAATAAAACTTGACAATCAAATTTATCCTAAAATAATAAAAAAACTACGGTGTTTGCATAATTTATTCTACTCTAAATTAATTCTCTGATTCGTCATCTTTCCAACGGTCGTAATATCTTATTTTTTAATCCTATTTTGAGGGAAGTTCCGACGTATTTTAATCACAAATGTTTATGACTATCAACATATAATAAAAAAAATCTAAATTAATGAAGGAAAAAAATGTTACGAATGCTTGAAGGTCAAATTTTGGAAAATTCTCAATAAAGTTTAAAATTGACATATCACCAAAACTATAAAACTTTAGTTTGGGAAAGTAAGGGCGGCCGTACACGGACTGCTTCAAGCAGTTGAGACCGACTGCTTAAAGCTGCGACCGCGCGGTGAACTATACTCAGGCATTCGCTGCCGTACACACGACTGCTCGAGCAGTCGCGACCGCTTCAAGCAATCAACTGCATGACGAAATTCCATCGTGCAGTCGACCGCTCGCGAGCTGTTGCGAGGCATACACCGACTGCTTGAGCCGTTGACTGCGCTAGAGCAGTCGACAGCTCTCCGACTTCCCTCCCCCCGCCCTTTGCGGCCTGGTTGGTAGCGTAGCTCCAGCAGTTAACAACCGACTGCCCGAGCAGTTAACAACCGACCGCCCGAGCAGTCGAAGCCGACCGCTTGAGCAGTCGACGCCGACCGCTCGAGCGGTCCGTGTACTTCGCTCAACCGCTAACTGCTCCAGCAGTCCGTGTACGGCCGCTCTAAGATCCAATAATTAGCAAATGACCTCCTCTATTTGAGAATTCGCTATGGCGGGTTGAGTTCCAGTCACCCTGTATAGCGACTCAATCGTTTTCCTGATTTTTAACCATTATACTCGTGCGTCTTTTCGGGTTAATCAAGGTTTCCGCCTATTAAGGCCCATACACAAGCGAAAGTGGCGCCCCCAACTATTTTATCTTATTATTACGTTAAACGCAGGAATTTTTAAAAATCCTACGTTCAGTTTGTGGTATCTATTATAAGTTATTTATTAATGCCTCTGTAATAGTTTCATTAAGTAAAGCTTAGGCAGATATTACGAAGTTGCGCTTTTTGGCCACCAAACTCTATTTTCGCATCTCCTCCTAAACTATATGAGACAAAAATTATCAAAGATGTATTCAAAAATAGGTTAAAATAGATACCACAAACTGAACGTAGGATTTTTAAAAATTCCTATGATAAACGTAAAAATGTGATAAAATAGATATCGCTGTCAGATTGGCTCGGGTAAAGGGGAAAGGGGAAAAACTGGAATTATAATTTTTCAATCCACATTTCCCCCTTCCAGATTGAAAATAAATCGACCAGTTTTAAATGTTTGCTTGATTCCATTGATATACTTTCAAAGCGGATTTAAAATGTTTATTCTAAGGTTTACCGGCTATTATCTATTTCATTGAATAAGTCGTGGTGAATTAATACTAAGTCGAAGAATCCTTGTTGAGTGGGGTCAGCGACCGTAAAGAATACTTAGCAATGGGCAATTAGTGAGAGCCGATTACAGCGCCAGCAATACCCCGTTCATTAAGCTCTCTGCCAGAGCTTCTATCTCTGCTCTGCTCTATAACATGTCTATCTGGTAACAGATACATTGACAGAGAGCTCTGCCGATCCCCTGACAAGTTCCGAGTAAACGTAATTACTTTTGGTTTAATAAATTGTTGGTTTTATAACGTTTGAAATCTTCATTTTACCGAATGACTTTATACGTTTAGTGGTAAAATAATTCTGGCATCACACGCAAACACAACTAAAAGGTCTCTGAAAAACGAACTTTTACTCAAGGACAATTTATTAGGTAGATACCCCAATACTATCCCACGTTGTTGCAGTATAGTAAGGTAACCGATTTGCATTGCCCTTTCAGGGCGCATGTCCCTATTCATTTAGCTATTTACCTAGATTTATGCTATCTAAATGCACATGTAAGCAAAATCAATTATACCTTGCATAATAAATTATGCGAAGTATAATTTAGAGAGTTAATTTTCTTAAATACCCCGTACAATAAAACAATAATTGGACGCTAATACTCGAACCGGAACCAACCCACACTCATGTCAAAATTGAGTTAAGTACACAGAAAGCTTTCAAAATACACCTTATATCAACTCTGTAAAGATCACAGTGATCTGGCAATTTTGACTGAACAAAACATTTTGTCAACAAAGATACTAACCCACACATCAACAGTTGGACAAAAAATTAATAAGATCCATGCTTCATGGTAACCCGATAATCTAAAAAAAAATCAAATTTTAATTCTTTTAAAAGGAACCAAACCACATGGTCCCTTGTGTAAATATTTTTTCATTACTTTTGTGGGTTGGTTCTTGTTTGCTTTATAGAAAAGGCTAAGTCTTAAATTTTTACAAAGATTCAAGTCACTTGGTTCCTTAAAATCTATGAGATTTTAAGGATCCAAGTGAAAATCTTATAAATTTTAAGGAACCAAGTCAAAAATGTACCAGCAGATAAACGGTTGCTAACTTTGAAAAGTTTTAATCTCTGGGGTTGTTCGATGCGCAAAATATGTTTATAACAACTTTAATACGCGAAAAACCTTTGGCTCATCACTATACTACAGATTAAAAAAAACAAAGAAGCAAACGTACGCACGTTATTTTTTCTGGGTTTAATTAGTTTGTTAAAACATTCCAGACGTCGTCAAACAGAATAAACACATCGCTTTGCTGGATTCGATCGAGGGTGTAACATAAAAGATTTCCGTGATGGGAATGGCGGGCGTAACAAAGTACCTCTAGAAAGCGATATTTAATTCGGATTGCCATCAGCTTAACTAATTACAATAGAAATTAAATTGTCGCAGAAAGCTAATAATAGGCATTATAAAAGATTACAAAAAGTTACTGACATATACAGGGTGTTCGGTAGAAAAACGTTTGCCATATGAAAACTGGGGGTAGCTGGAACCAAATGCAATAGCTTGGCGGCTTATCTAAGCCTCAAAAGCCTCCTTAAAACCCATACACGTACATAGAATAAAATATGAAGACTTCTTGTCATCGTTGAATTTAGAAAAATATATGTATAGCGAATAGAAAGAAAACCACTGAAGGAGATGAAGTTTCATAGCCAAACACAAAAGAAATATTGCTAAAAATTAGTGATAATTACAATATATATAATGAGATCTGATCTCAATGAAGAGTATAAGGTAATATATAATACGAAAAAGGCCTCGTGGAAGTCCAGAAAGTCTGAAGGAAAAAATTATGGAGCCACTTTGGCCAAACGGAAAACCTGTCACTGAAGTGAAGCTAATCGACCTCAAAAGCAAAGCTACACTTGATTCTTGAAGACTCGCACGACTTCTACGTGAGGCTTGTTGGAAATGAGGCCATAGCAGACGATCTGGAAGGTTTTTCAGGTCATCCTGATTTTGAAATAGAGGAAGATTAGGTTAGGAATCAATGTAAAAGACAAAAATTATATCTTTTGTAGCATTTTTTGTGTTTTTTTTTATTAAAGTCTAGGTACATTTTCGATTTAAAATAAATTCATGAAAGAAATAAAAGCATTTATTTATTTTAATTACTATTATTCAAATTTATTTAATAAGTTCATAAGGAACCAACCCACACATGAGTGTGGGTTGGTTCCCTACAAAATTAGTTTTATCAAAAAAAAACTTGTTAATATTAATGTTTTTTATTAAAATAATATTGATATAGGTAGAACTCAGTATGTTGTACAGTACTGTAAACCAACTTTTTTAAAAATGGCAGTAAATTTTTTTCTTTGCACAATTTAGACAAAAATGCCTTTATCTCAAAACTGTCATTGTGTGGATTGGTTCCGGTTCGAGTATTAGCGTCCAATTAGGCGCGTCTTAATTCGGGGCGCGGAAGGGCTTATTAGCCGTTGAGAAGGCTCAGGTTAGGCTAATGCCCTCATGAGCGGCACATCGGCCGCTATTGGATTAGTCGTTTCCCTTAATGTCCGGTCTGATGTGCTTAATGTGCAACATCTGTTTTCGTGGAATTTCTGGAGATAAAGCCTTTTATAAATGAGGACTTCTGGATTAGCTGTGTGGTGCTGGCTTAGAATTTGCACCACCCCAAGTCTTCCCACGGGTGTCGTAAGAGGCGACTGAGGGATATCCACCGAGAACGGGCAGCAGCGCTCCCTGCAGAACAATTATACCACCAAACTGCGATCCCCAACCCGCATGCCCAGCGTTGGGATTATGGGAAACCCTCCATGAGATTAACGCCAATACGGCGCTCATCAGAGGGAGGCCTGCGTCCAGCAGTGGTTCAATACAGGCTGTTGGGGTTGAGGTGTCTCGATTATAACGTAAGAGCTATTGGTTAATCGTGTGGACAACATCTCACTAGCCTAAACGCTTGCGTGCATGCGCTTTCATAGGAAGAATTTGTTCACTCTGAAGATTTCGAAATAAAGATACAAAGCTTACCCTAAATGTTTGTGGGTAAGTATGCAAAACTGGACATATTGACGGTTCGACATATATTTGCTCCGGAGCTGGGTGTTCCAGTAAAGAAGTCAATGAAAAATTTAGACAAACATAACACATAAAAGCATTGGATTTTTGAATTGGCATCTTTAACTTACACGGAGGAACGGACCGAATTCGCAGAATCGTCCATTGATTGAATACATTCTAGACAGTGCATGCGGAGCTACGCACGCACGGAGAGATTATAATTATATTGGTTTCATCCTTGACACTTTCGACTTTTCTTGACACTTTCGATACGCATCACTCTGTAGTATTGTTTAAAGGCCAGAATGTGTAATTCTGAGATGGTTATGGTTAAGTTATAGTGAAGCGATCAATTTAGTGGAATTGAGCTCCTGCACTGTGCTATGAAGATAAAAATCTTATCCTAGAGTTTGTGCCAAAGCCTGACAACTCAATTTTCTTCATAGGAAATTCTTCTCTTTCCGTACTGTGAGACCATTTTATGTTATAGTACACTGCAACTATTTCAAACTAAAACTAAAAATCAATGAGATAAGGCTTAATTTGCAACAACGGCAGCGAAGTTCTCAGTATTATGCCCCGGCACGATGCTTCAAAGCAACATCTATTATGATTTAATTTTCCTTCAGCCAATCTCATTTGCGCGTGTTGTACAAAATTATACTCTATCGTTATCCTTCTAGGGCTGCTTTTAAGATGGGCCACGAAGATTATTGACTTTGATATTGCAATTTAGAAAACAGCTGATGAGCTGATAACAAGATTATTACATTTTCGGCTATGAAGTCAAATGATGATAGATTACCCTCGCCGGTATTCCAGAAATAGGTAAGTATGAACCGTTGTCCGTGCGGTGTCTGCCATAGACGCAAAGCTTCTCCGGGCATCTCGGTCTATCGCATCTGAACTCTTTACAGGGTGCCACAGAAAGGATGTGTGGATGTGAAGTACAGGGGGTGATTCTGGACATCGGGGATCAACTTGTGAATAACGCTCTTTCGGTGGCACCCTATATACCTACCTTCTCATAGGTAGAACAGCCATCAGTTACACGAACTAGCTCAGAAAAACAAACTTCACAACTCATAGGGTGCCAACATCATAACCGTCCTCCGTCAGTAGTCGGGTAATAAAAGAAATGTGGCAACTCGCATCATAATAATGTAAAAGGAATATCTTGACTGACTGTACAAAAACGAAATTCAAAATGTCTGCTTACTCATAAATGTAATCGGCTTTCATAGCGTATGGGTATTCGGCCAAATAATGCCACCGTTTAAATGAAATGAAAATAATTTGTATTTACATCAAAACTATTCAGATATTTTGCATGCACAATGGTTAAACGATGCGAAAGCAAATGTGTGTATTTATTCGAGTACCTAAGTATAATAAAAATAATACACGGAAAATGCCTGTGTAAACACTGCTAGCAGATAAATTATTCATCCTGTAATACAAAGGTTTTTCTTTTTTAAGCATCAAAAGTAAAATTTGGAATATTGGGTACTAGCTTCTCCAAACGCTAAAATTAGGTGCAATAAGGTCCACCCTGCGTGGTGCGGGTTTAGAATTTGCACCATCCCATCTCTTCCTATGGGTGTCGTAAGAGGCGACTGAGGGATATCCACCGAGAACGGCCAGCAGCGCTCCCTGCAGAACAATTCTATCACCCAACTGCGATCCCCAACCCGCATGCCCAGCGTGGTGATTATGGGCATTACCCCATTAGATTAACGCCAATAAAGCCTTTATTATGGGGAGGCCCTGCGTCCAGCAGTGGACCGATACAGGCTGTTGAGGTTGAGGTTGAGGTCCACCCACCTCAGTCATAGTCGGAAAGGCACCGCCGTCAGTCGTTTTTTGGTGTGAGTATTGTTGTCTCGGTTACACTTCGGTTCTGGTATGTTTTCCATCTTTGTTGTTATTAAAAACGAATTGTAAAAGCGCGTCTTTGCGTTTAGTTGTTTTGTGTTAACACAACACAAATTACGTAAAATACCTACAGAATTTTACTTATACCTATGCTTTCGACATTATAATCGTTATATCGTTTGACTGTCCTTGTGTTTCAAATGGTCGGTAGCGGTGACTGGAGAGGTGCTGATCTCTGAATGCAGAAATGCTGGATGCAGCATGCTAAAGGCATGGCGCTATGCTACTCATGAGAGGAGGCCCATGTCAAGTAGACTCGCATTAAGGCTGCTGGTGTTTATCATGATCATGGATGTGGTCTTGATACGCCTCGTTAACACCTTAAACCAAACATTTAAACCGTCAGATAGGTCCGTTCCGCAGTAAGACAGCACCGTGTTTATTGCCAAACGAAGCTTATGAAATCATAAACTTGTCTTTGTAATTTGGAATCAGTGATGAGTGTTTTTGTGGTGTGCTTGTTCACAAAAGTTCGTGCTATGTGATTGCACAAAAAAACAAAAATAACAGTTAGGTTTAATGACAAAAACACTAATTGTATTTACTCATAGAATGCGTGCGTCGGATTTCAAATACAATGTCACATGGGCGTATCTAACGATGGAAATCTTTGCCTTAAATCGTTTTGCAAGGTTTGACACATAAACAGTTTAAAATTGTACGTACATATAGAAAAAGCAGTTTCGATTTAGCAGTTGACTGTACATTTCTTCTAAGCAGCCTCGAGTAGGTATTCTATCTGTTTCTCGTGTAACAGACTGACACGGCGGCCAGAGCTGATGGATGATGACGGATGCTGTTTGCTGTAACCACTTCCGGAGGAGCGAGTGTCTTTTTCTCTATACGTGGATAGGTTTATATGTATGTACGTCCAGTGTTTCCACTCTAAACTTGCAAGCGGCATCGAAATGACGCAACGCTGCCGTTGCTACTCCATCATTTTTAATGGAATTTGTATTTCTCGGAACGTGATTTTTGCAGATTTACTTTTTTTTCATTCGCTGTGATCGATGTCAGAGCGGCTTTTGATGTAATCCCACGCCAGCCTCAACATTTTCTTTTCATTGTCATCAGTCCATTAATTTTTTGCTTGCAATTACACTAAAGTGCCTGCAAAGTCTGACAAATTATAAAGCACTAAAAGTGCCCTTGAGCTTCAGAATGAAGACAAGTTCGCCCGCCATATAAACTTATAGTGCTTTCGGCACTCCATTTTAATTTTAAGCCCCGCGATAGTTCCATTCAACTTTCTCCAAGAATTCGCTTTATCATTCGCTAAATAGCGGTATATTATTCAAAATGACCGTTAACAAGCTATTTTATTCAGCCTTTTATACCACAACATTTCATCGGCGTGGAAAAATACATTGTGCTTGTAAGGGCCGGCCGCACGGCCAGCGGGAATACAAAGATATATCAATTATCTTTAGAAAATTCACGTATAGTTTATAGCTAAGAACTAAGTAGAGTTAGGTGGAACTTAAATCACCAGTATTTAAGATGAAACAGCTGTGTAATTCGGCAGTTTTTGCGCAAGAACAGGAAAGTTGATGATAAATATTCACATAGCCTTAAGTTAATTCAAGCACATAATTCCGTACACAACACTCGTACATTTTGACGATTGAAACATAGTTACAGCGTATTTTATTTCAGTAAATGGCAGAAATAAGAACGCTCGCAGTTGGGCACTGCGCTTGTCGAATCTCGCTTTTTACCAGTTTTAATGGCGCGAGAGGGCACTATCGCTGCCTCGTTAATCCTTCTATGAATGCGCTACAGCTCCGTACCTATACTTACCACTCCATTGTACGTCGGTACGTGTATGGTAGCAGTTAGTAATTGAATGGTGACACGCGGTTCACATTTTTCTCCATGGATTTAAAAGAGTGGCTTTTTTACTCATTGTTTTAGTTATAAATAAGGCTAAAAGGGAGGTCGATATCCAAACCATAATGCGTTGAAATCAATTTTATTAGATACTAGCTGTGCCTTGCGGCTTCGCACGCGTTGTTCCTATGGAAACGTTTATAGGTTTTCCCGGCAATTATATGAATTTTTCTCGCCGTAAAAACTGTCCACTATCCTTGAACTTCAACAAACATTTAAAAAAGAATTGGCCAAATTGGTTCAGGCGTTATTGTGGTATGCGCTTACCAACACATTTAGCAATCCATTTGTATATTATAGGTAGATATACTATTGGAATGACATAGTTTCATTTCCTGATATTGCTTCTAACAGTGAAGATAGATTCTTACAAAAGTTGTTTATTGACTTTTGAAGAAGTTTTCTTGCAACAACAATTGAACTCGAGGGCGGGCGGCGCCCTGGGCGGGGAACCTCAGCAGAACTTGTTGCAGCCTCATACCTGCACCACACTGTCTTCTCTAACTATTCGCAACTTGCACCAACCTGAGGCTTTGGGGTTTTTACTGATACGAGCTTTAAGACAATTTCGCAATGACATTTTCTAAGCAGTATAAATACGGTTTGGCTGTGTTTAGATATTGACCGGAATGCAAAGCAAGCATGTGAGAAAATGCGCTCTGTTTCTGTTCTTCATTTCGACCCAAATACGACCAAATAAGCTCCGGAACAATAGTGAATTCTATACAATTGCGAAGGACTCCGACATGGCGCTGCTCAGAGCTGTGCTTACCATTGTGTAGCAGGAGGTAGGTAGGTAAGTCTCTGTACGCAGGAAACAGAATACGAGCTTACTAGTTTTTTAAAGACTTCATGTCGTCTCAACTGAGACGTCGTTTAGTTCGGACTTTCAGGATAGCACTAAAAATCATATGTAATACTATAGTAAATAAACCATTATTGTCATAACTTACGTTTAATGTTTATACGCACATGTCAGACTTGATTATTAGAAAATACTGGCAAATCAAGCAATGTTTTAACTAAGTTTATGTTAACTAATCATCAGCTAGCATTGCTATACAGCGGAGCAATGCAGCCACCTTCTCAGAAACTACGACCTCTGTGGCGCGGTGGGCGAAGGTCTGCCTGCGACGCAGGAGGTTGCGGGTTCGATTCCCGCCTCGGGACAAATGTGTGTACGATCTGCAGACATTTGTTCAGGGCGTTCTGGATGTTTTTCTATGTATAATAAAAAATATCTATCTATGTAGTGTATTGTATTATGTATATCAGTTATCTAGTACCCATAACACAAGCTCTGCTTAACTTGGGGCTAGATAATGCTGTGTGAATTGTCCAGCATTATTTATTTATTTATTTATTTTTATTTTCCGCTGACAAAGCCAAGATATTCCGGTAGAGCACACCTGCTTGCTGTGAGCGGCGAGCTAAGCCCGCGTCAGGTTGCCTCCGAGATTCGGCTTTGAATGCATAGAACATGAAGTGCCACTGAGAGCAGATCTGCTTACGCGCGAGTCCCTGCCGCGCGGGGCAGGTGGCTTACGGACTCAGGCTCGAGTGTTCGACGTGGACTATTGAAGCAGCATTACTAAACTGCCATTGTCGATGGACCGATGGCAGCCCATCGACAATGGCAGTCGGCCGAGGTGATGGGTGTATTTTGACCTAAAAGTTTACAGGCTTAACTTGAAAAAATAAAGCTTTGGGTTTGGGGATTCTGATCTATGGATCTAAACGATTATGCATTTTCCTCTTTTTCTTGGCACTATTTCCGGTAGTCAGTATTTAGTAATATTTACTGAATACTGAATTTCGGAAATGGTGCCGGGCCTATGCTATTAGCGTATTATTGGTCGCGTAACGCCAGAACAGACAATTAATACAAGAAAACATTCAACCGTTCACACTCAACCGATGATGCGTTAGTGCGTCGAGCGTACAGCGTCTGTTCCGTTTCCGTCAACGCATTGTCGGCCGTCGTAAAAGCGGCAACAAGGAATTCATCAAAAGATTCTATGGACATACGGTAAAACTGAATAAATTTTGAAGGATAATCTCTTAAAATTGCATAAAGACAATGAAATTGGCCAGGTAAAAACAATCAAATGTGAATACCAAATGGCAATCTATTTTCAAATGTAACATTTATAACAGTTATGTACCTATGTCACATCTCATAAAGGCATGTAATGCAGACTGCATTACAAATACGTGCAAATTGCAATCGTTTTATCTAAAAATAGTAATCCGTCATTTTAACGGATAAATGGCGTTAATGATAATTAATAATTACTAACATAGAGTAAGTAAAGAGCAGAGCAAGTAAACAGATGGATCTTTGAGTAAAAGTGCTTTAACTAGGCCATTGAATTTATAAGTCCAGATTTCATGGTTTTCCTTTCATTTAATTCATAAGTTTGTTAGAGAGAATTCATCCTTATAATTGACCCTAACGATCCATGCAATAAAAGTACAGGGTGTATTTTTTACAGATTTCAGTCGGTTCGATTCCCGGGTGTGGCAAGCGAATTTTCGAAAATCTTTGAATGCAGTTTTGTTTGTTTTCAAAAATAAAGGAATGTTTTCTTTGAGTAAAACTTCCTATCTACAGGATTAAGAGTACTTTCCCTCCAGGTGGCATTACAAAATTCCACCCTGTATATATTCTATATAGTCTATATAGTCTGGATGTTTTCTATATATAACAAAAATATCTATCTATGTAGTGTATTGTATTATGTATATCAGTTATCTAGTACCCATAACACAAGCTCTGCTTAACTTGGGGCTAGATAATGCTGTGTGAGTTGTCCAGCATTATTATTATTATTATTATTATTATTATTATAGTTTGACCGCAACCGCTGTACCGCTCCATAGGAAAGTGAGGCGAGGTGGGGGCCGGGGAAAGAGTACACATGAGATCGATACTGTCGGATAGATCTTAGGATATCGTAGGTAAACAAAATATTTATTTTATGTAACGATTATATTTTTTTTTAACTAAATTATCTACAGATATTCTGACATAGATTCTGCTTCAACTTCATCTTCCGTTTCGCCATTAGAACTTGAATCGGAGTCATTCTGCAAATTTATTATTAATGGACCGATTATAATATTAAATCTACTATCGCGATCACTTTTATATTCAAAGCGTTCTTCTTTTCTTAAAATATTCGACCACTTTAAAAATGATTGTCTTGACATCACGAGATAGCGCTCGACCCATCTTTGGATATTTATTTCGTGTGCGTCTTACTACTTTCCCCCCGTCTCGTCGCGCGCATACCTCACGTCTCGTCGTGGTACAGCGGTTACGGTCAAACTATAGTTTAAAAATATATATACGGTGGCAAGATGGGCAGCCACATTTTAAGCGAAGGTGGTTGACACGAGAACTTGGAGGCTTGGAGGCAGGTACCTAGGTGAAGTCAGGCAGTAACTGATGATAATAATGATGATTTTGTTATTCTATTTGCCTATTTATCAATTTATTTTAGCTACTTTCTTTTGTGGCTTCGTTGGGACTTTATTGACTTAGGGCCTCTTTCACCACCCTCAAGTAAAGTGTTGAGTAGGCTAACCACTAGATAAAGTCACCCGTAACTTCACATGCCAATTTCACGATGTTCGAGTAGCACTAATCATAAGATTAACTGACCAGTAACTTAATCGTCACAACATCTGCCAATTAGCGTGTTTACTTTACAGTTAAAAGGTGTCCGTTGTTATTTTGTGTCGATACTTATTAGATAATATCCAACGATTATTTAAAATATATTAATAAAAATGGATTTGTTTGACCTAATTGATCATCAATTGGATGAATTAGAACATTCTACGATACAACGAGTACCTAGGATTCGTGTATTGAAATTCCGTGTTTTCAACAAAAACAAGTCTACTACTAACGCTTAGGTATCTTGCAACTGGATCCTACCTGAGAAGTGCGTCTGATTAAAGAAGAAAAATAGAAAAGAAAAAAAATATAATCACACGCCAACACAACGCTTTTCATGAACACCCTCTAAAACACCAAAACAAAACAAATGACAAGACATTTGACAACTGCCTATGGCGTTTTGGCGTTTAAAGAACGATGATTGAACGAATGTTAGGGTATGTTTTCATACGTCATTCACTTAACCAGTAAGTTGTTACTCGAGGCTCAATTTTCGTTTGTGAAATAGACGAAAGATACTCGTGACTTTTACTTGCCAATTAACGTTATCTAAGAAGTAACTACTCAACACTTTACTTGGAGATCGTGAACGAGGCCCTTAGTGAAATAAATCAACATTGATGTTTACAAAAACGATTCATTACGATAAGCAACCTGCAAGTAGGTACATAATTATAATCTCGAACTGACTGACTGACGTACAAATAATATGACCATGCAACTTACATACGATGTTATACAATTTGATTCAATTCAGAATTCAAGTTATATTTCCGTACAATAGTTGGTATTGGTTCACTGGTTCAATATTGTCGTTGGAGTTGCAGTCAGCAGAACGTGCCGTGATGAAGACTAGACCAAGATCATGGACATTAACAATACCAATACGAGGTAAGTTCGTGGTTTTACTGCGCGTGACCTGAAACGTAAATGATAAATAACTTCTCGCAAATTTCTTGTAAATTCGTTTATGTTTTCTTTAGCCTGTCAACGCGCCAGTACATATTATGTACTGTCGCGTATGTACTGTAGGCTTATTAATATACCACTCAACTCACTCTGTGATAATCTATTTCTACACTATGTATGTGTACTCTCAGACAGTTCGCGTTACAGAACTCAGAAAAAACTTCAATACCTATTAATGAAAGTATCATTCAAAGTATATCAGCAAAATAATCCTGATTAAAATGATGTGTAAATGTCTCAAAAATCGAAATGGAAACACCGCAAAACAGGAAAATCTCTCTGGCGATGATGCCTATCATGCTTGGTTGGAATGCCCGTAAACTGGCCAATACCTATCGTATTTGCCAAGGTACATACTTTATACCTAGGTAGATGAAAGTGAGCTTGGTAACAGTCTGATTGTCAGTTGCACCGCGGGCGAGGCAAGCAGGTGCGGCTTAACTTCCTGAAATGCGGAATTCAGACAACGTGCAGTTATATAGAAGCCCATAATTATTATACTCCACTTACCTACATGATGTTGAGTGTTGCCAGTATGGAGTTGGCAATTCTGGTACTTCTATTATCACGGCCAGTGTTGGAATTGCTATGAAGATTTCTGTGACCGTGTTCCTTTTGTTTAAAATTCATTTATCATAACATTGAAGATTTGAGATTTTTGATTTGTTGCCTATTTTTTACTCTTGAATAACCTTGTAGTTTTTGAAGAGCATAGAATGATTGTCTATCTTGTTTTTTAAAAACAAATAATAATTTTCGCACTTTGCTTTATTACCAACATGAGCAGCCAAGTTTCTGGTTAGTCCGACGTTGCGCTTGTAGCATTGATCGCTTACTACGGTACAGCTAGTTAAGTTTAGTTTGGTGTACTCTCGGACTTGGCTAGTTTTCAGCTAGTTCGCGATGCGGCGGTGACTATCCACCAGTTACACGAAGTGCTGCCGGCTGCTTTTAATTATCTTTGGAATTATCGAATCACCCTTTCACACTAATATAATACATGTGAAAGTTTGGATGTTAGGATGTATAGATGGATGTTGGTTACCTCTTCAAAACTACTCAATCGTGCTGAAATTTGGTAAAAAGTCTAAACCTAGAATAAATTATAGCCTACACAAATTCCCATGGAGTAGAAATAGCGTCTTTACGAACCAAGGTTCCGTTACAATTTTATTCTTTTGTCTCTTTGTTATAGGTATATTCCCAATTTTACCTGTGTTTTTTTACTTCCTTATGTCAGAACATAAAAATTCAATTTAATTTGTACGTAAGGGATAACCTTTATTTATCTTGGCAAATTAATAAATGCAGTACCACGCCAGTTTTCAGCAAGGAATAGTATTGAACAGAATATTGCACAAATCCTTGCACCTCCTCGCCGAAACAAGTTGATTTCGACCAACATGTGGACTAGAGGCGAAGGCTTACCTAACTACAATAAACTTTCAAACATACGCCATTTCCAACCTTATAGCCGAAATACGTAAGGTTTGTTCTCTACTTGATGTGTGAAAAGGTAAGTAGTAATGCCCAGTAGCGTAATAAATAAATAGTTGAGGGTTGAAAGTTGCCGTCCGACGAACTTCTTTACTTTTTCCGATTTTTCTTTCGCTTCCTGAATAATTCACCGTATATTTTCTTTGTTTCGATAGTTGCCAACTTCAGCTTTCGAATATCAGTCGGGATTATTGTCTACGACTTTTTTCAATATGAATACACTTTGTTCGGGAAGTTTTTTGTTTGAATTTAATAAAATCTGCCATGGCTTTCTTGTCATGAAACTCTAAATTAAATCCGTTCAGAACTTTGTTATTTCCACTCTGATTATTTCCATTATTGTACCTATTTGAATGCAAGAAAAATCTGTAAATGTAAACTGGAACTCTTTTATTTATCGAGTGAATTCAACTTTGCTAGACTCATAGTCATAACCGAAGAAGAAATCGACGTAACCACACTTTTTCATTAGTTTCTTGATTGGTTCGGTTCCAATCTAATTCATAATTTCATACCTTGAAGACCCACCTTGGGGATATCAGAAAATAACCAAAAACATGTTTATACGGAATGTGATTTCCCGGCAATCTGGCCGGGAAATATCCCGGTATTTATTCCCCGGGTCATTATCGGAGGATCCAATCGAATCGTGGTCTGAGTCCCTGTGCTTGGATCACATTGGGCGATGGCTCCCAAGCGAGGACCTCCAGCGCGGCGGCCAGCGTACGCAGACCTGCGTCGCAGACAACTTGCTTCAAGTCGTTAGCTCAGGTGCTTTGGCTTAGGGTTATGATGCTAACTCCTTGAACCAGATTTTCCTGACCCTTAGTCTTGGACAGTCTGCTCCTGTGGCAGGGTCTACGGGACTGGTCGAGCGATATGACGGTATATTGCTTTTATTAGGGGCGTGCAATCGAGGTGTCAGAAAATAGTTTGGTCGCTTCGTTAGCCGCGTGCGTGGGGGACTCAAGTGAATTTATTTGCTGCAAATTAGAATGGAATTGCGTGAGCTCTGATAATAAAATAAATAAATAAATAAATAAATAAAGCTCTGTCGATATGTGCGCCCTGCAACGCGCCTCGAGGGAAAAAAGGGGTGTAGGATTTTAGAAATCGAGGGAAAGTTCTCGAAAATGTACCGCCTTAAATTACTGTACGTAAAATCGTACGATTATCAAATATTTTAAATGAAAAATAACTGAACAAGGAACCTATTTAAATTTATGGGACCGCATTATAAAGTCATGAAATATTGTTAGATAGCCCGTAGATGCTTTACCAAGCTTATCTCGAACATACCTACCTAGATTCTTCCTAAACACCATAATCGTAATTTTTTAAGACAGTTCCCTCGAGCCCTCCACTCGTCTCTGCAAATGAATACTGTACTAACTTACCAACTTGTTATTAAGACGTTATTTAGGATGCCTTTCATCGTCCCTCGATAACGTTACACGTACAGTCTAACTTCGGCCGTTTGCTTCTTGATTTTTCACCTCGAGCCTTTTTCCGGGATCAAAGTTTCTCCGCCACGAGAGTTCCGAGGCTCTGTAATATAATAAGTCGCCAACACGTTGCCATGTCTTGCAAACGAAATACATTTCGGTAACTTAATCTTGAAAACGTTCAAGAGCCAATCTATTAAGTGCATCTTTTGAAATATTCGATGAATTAAGCAACTTTGAAGTTTCAATTAGAACTCTAGAGTTCAAGTTTTCAACCAAGTAATTTTGGAATTAAGCTAAGAAACACTCCAAGAGTTACTCAGGAACCAATCGCTTTCAGCATAGTTGCCGTCTTAAGTGTAATTCAAGAAGTGTTTCTATTAGTATCAAAACAAACAGTAGGCTACTACATCGACCAAACCTTATAATGGTAAAGTGTCGTAGAAATATGATAAGAATAAGTTTTGAATACTGAAAAAATAAAAAATACAGTTAGAACAATTAATTAGTGTATTTTTTTTGTGAAAAATCAGAAATGTGGTCACTCGTTTCACAGATACGGCGGCTGCACGAGATTTCACTCGCCAATGAGACGGACTTGTAACTTTGCACACCTACTAGTCTATTTGCATTTACTTTAATGTTTGATAACTAGCTGGAAACAGCCTGGGGCCTGCTCTCAGTTATTGAAGATATGAGAAAATGAAGCCAGGATCATCTTAAATTGCCGGGATTTCTAAGAAATTGTTGAATTGAGAAAAACAGCAAAAGAAATATTTTTTATGATTCAAATGTAATTGGATAACACCACAAAAATAATATTTTTTACTGACTTCTAAAAAAGGAGTAGGTTCTCAATCCGACTGATTTTTTTATGTTTGTTACCTTAAAACTTTTTACTGGGTGGTTTTTTTTATTTGAAAGCCGGTGCTTCCTGTGTAGTCCCATTTTAATTTTGTTCAGTCCTGACACTGGGATCCATAATAAAACGATATAGTTGAAGTCAGTTTATGGTTATTTAAAACAAAATCAAATCTTTTAACGCAATATTATAACCATCATAATCACAATTTTTTACCATTTTTGTGTAGTTTTCATTTATGAGGGGGCTAATCCATTTCCACCGGTTTGAACACAAACGAAATAAATTATATAAGACATAAGTACAATTAGCTGCCTTATCGCTTAAAAGCGATCTCTTCCAGGCAACCTTGTGAGCCTGACTGTCTGTCCATTTACATTTACAGTTTCAACCCTTTCACGCCTACGCGGCTCAACGGATCTAATTCAAATTTAGAAGGCAGGTAAATAGTATACCGGGGATGGATACAGATTACTTTAAAATTTACGTAGATAGTTAACTGGTCTCTTCATCTCTCTCTCTCTTCATCTTCAGAATCTTAACTAAATCAAACTTATTTATATCTAACTTTATAGAAATATATAACTTGCACTGTTACAAAGTGTAGGAACTACACTCGAGAGCAATGAATCCGGGTCACTTAAAGAATCCTAAAAATCGTAAATTGGAGTATTGAAGATTGGTCAAAAGTTATGTTCTCCGACGAATCAAAATTTATGCTCTACAAGCACGATGGAAGACACAGAGTGTATCGAAGACCAGGGGAAAGATTCAAGCAAGCATGCATCGAAGAAAAAGTAGCCTACGGTGGTGGGTCTGTACTTGTGTGGGCCGGAATTTCTTCTGAAAGTCGCACAGAGCTGGTGATCATAGAAAACGGCTCTTTAACTAGCGTAAGATATGTGGAAGAAATCCTCAATGATCACGTTGGTCCATTTATGGTCAATTTAGGTGAGGATGCTATATTTATGCATGACAATGCCCGACCTCATACAGGTAGGATTGTGAATGACTACCTTCAAGAGATGAACATTACTCGTATGGAGTGGCCAGCGCGCAGCCCGGATATCAACCCGATCGAGCATGCTTGGGACGAGCTAGGCAGATGCGTAAAACAACGAAACCCTCCCCCAATCACGCTTCGTGAGCTCAAAATTGCTCTCACAGAGGAATGGGAGAATATTCCCCAAAATCGTATAAGGAACTTGGTGTACAGCTGCCAAACCGCGTAAACGCAGTAATGGAAGCACGAGGAGGCAATACGAAGTATTAAAATTCAAGAAAATCGTAATAAAGTTCAAAAATTTCATGTTTCCTATTTTTGTTTTAAGGAGTGATCAGCAGTTTTTTTCTTTATGTAATTTTGTGTTAATAAAATGTACGGTGACTCATATTTTTTTTACTTTCATTTAAGGAGTATTACATTGTCTATTAAATACAATTTATTGCATTAACCTATTATTTTTAGTTTCCGAGATTTTTAACATTCTTTAAGTGACCCGGATTCATTGCTCTCGAGTTTAGAAAGCACAGAACAATAAATATAAGTTCAAGAGCGTAAAGTAAACAAATGGCAGTCGTCACCTTGTGTCATTTTTTTGAGTCACTTTAACAAAATTACGAATACTTATCACTGGTAGGCATACCTACCTTATTCTACAATAACGAACACTAATCACTGGTAGGCATACCTACCTTATTCAACAATAACGAACACATCACTGGTAGGCATACCTACCTTATTCAACAATAACGAACACATCACTGGTAGGCATACCTACCTTATTCAACAATAACGAACACATCACTGGTAGGCATACCTACCTTATTCAACAATAACGAACACTTATCACTGGTAGGCATACCTACCTTATTCAACAATAACGAACACTTATCACTGGTAGGCATACCTACCTTATTCAACAATAACGAACACTTATCACTGGTAGGCATACCTTATTCTACAATTACGAATACTTATCACTGTTAGGCATTCCTTACTCAACGATTACGAATATTTACCACAGGTAGGCATTCTTCGTCAACATTTCCTGATGTATTATTTATTATTTATATGATGTATGCAAGTAAGGTCACGTTTCCCCGCGTTCATTCGAAAGAAGTGTGTTTATTAGTTTACGGCTACAGTTGTGCGCCGCGTCACAGCCAGGCACAATAATACACCGGCTTATTGGAGCTTTTGCGCTTTTTACCTGGATGCTGCACGCACTGCGGGGCGGACGCGCAGCGTTTATTTTTTAAATAAATAAATAATGCTAGAAATTATACACAGCATAGTCTAGCCCTAAATTAAGCAGATAGCAATGTATCTATAACGCAGAGATTATAGGATATGCCTGGAGAAGCACTAGAATTTAAGTGATCACTGTGCCACAGGGGTGACAGAGTAAGTAATTTTAACCCCATATGGCTACAATATTGCATCTCCATGCTCGCAACTTGAAATTGAATTTATTGAATTTATTGAAATCTGACAGGTTTCAATAAACTCAAAGGTTAATTTCAAGTTGCGAGCATGGAGATGCAATATTGTAGCCATATGGGGTTAAAATTACTTACTCTGTCACCCCTGTGGCACAGTGATCACTTAAATTCTAGTGCTGCGGGGGTAAACTTCGTTCTAGTAAATATTAAGTAGCAGTAGAGTGGATAAAATAAATTGATGTTGTTAAAGAGCAGGTAAGAACTTCGTGAGAAACGATTTTGATATTTTCCTACGTGACGATGATTATGTTTACATTGTTTTACAAAATGAAATTGTGATAAATATAAATATTTGTCCTTGAAACTGTAAAAGTAAATTGTTTCCATGTTCAGACACCAGATTCAAAATAACAGTGATATTTATAGATATACGTGATATTAATAGTTTACCCGCTACCGCTACCCTCAATTATAGGTACAAAAAATAGGCAGGTAGAAAAAAAAGAAAGAAGAAGAAAGAAAAATATTTTTATTTACCTTAAAAAGAAAACATACACACAAAACGAAAGCATATGCTACTTGAAAAAAATGAATACTTTCTGTCAGTTATGTGCGCAGAACATTCTAAGGCAAATATGGCCTCCACTCAGCGTTATGCTAGATGAACACTAGTGTGTCCACCCAGCGCTGCTTTTCAGTGAGGGCCATAGGCTGTTACGTCACGACCGTCTGAAATACTAAAATATACCTATATGAATGAGTACAAGAATACAAAAGAAAAGGTAGAATAGCACAGGTTCAAAACATATTTTTAAAATTAACTAACTTAATTATTATAAATTTGTGGCCGTACGCACTGCGGCCGCAGTGCGTACGGCCACAACTTGTCCCCGTGTCGCGCACGTGACCGGCGTACAGCGACACCTTCCATAAATACAGAGTACCTACCCCCTCCCCCATACCCCCCTATAACCCCGCAAGCCACCGAGGCACGTAACTTCTTAATTTGTTCGCGTCATATGGATCACTTACTTTGTCAAGTTTTGGCCGCGTCTCTATTAAGACGTTTAGTTTAGGCTCTATGGCAGATGTCCTACTAATGGCTAGTTATGAAAACTATTTTTTCTATAGTTCTTCGTAAAAGTTTGTCACATTTAAGAATTCATTATTTATTTTTCATGGGATAGAACAAAGCATTAATTTAATGTAAAGTTCTTGTATAGCTACTTGAAAAGAATATTGAAAAAGAAAATTACAATCAAATGATAAAAATAAATAAGAATAGGTATTTAAGAAAGCTAACTGCAGAATATTGCAAATAATTTATTTTTTATCATTCCATATCAATATTAGTTGGAAGCGTAGGTAGGTACGTTATTTAATTAAATCGTATCAATGTTGTTACAAAGTTATTCGATTTTAAAGATATAAACACCGATTGACCATCAATTTTATTGGCTTGAGCTGAATCTTCCAAACTACCCCAAAACATACCCATAACATCAACATCAAAGCTGATAGTAATAACTATTTATCAAGCTGTTTATATAGTAAAAATTTGACTTGTCTAAGTACTTATTTTGTAAGTCTAAAGAAGTAAACGATTTGACTTTGACTTTGACTTTGCTGGGATTACCAACTGCTGGATAAAAGCCTGTTTAGGCTTCTGCAGTCCTCAGTCCTCTGCTAATCGAGTAACTGTAACCACACTGTTTCCTTATTCCTCATTTCCATAAAAGGAAGATACACAAGCAAGACTTGTAGAACTTCCAGAGATGCTGCAACACCGTGTAGCGCGAGCACGTGCGAGATGCTATAGCCGGGGCGGCGACGCGCGGTAATTGCAGTTTGATGCCAGTTCTACTGGCAGGTGGCAGGTGCATACCTCGCCGCATCCTCTGCCGAGAGAACTTGCGTGTTTATAACTAGCTTGTGCATTAGATTTGCACTCGTTTGAGGCATAGATATAAAAAAATTGGGGAAACCCTATCCTTGGACTTCCATCATCATCAGCCGTAGTAATTGTAATGTAGTAATTGGGTATGACGCCAATTAAGCGCTTAAAAATATTTACTCGTAAAAAAAAATGCTGGTCAATTTTCACAGCATTATCGAGCTCCAAGCTAGAGAGCTTGTGTTATGGCTAGATAACTGATATACTTAAAACAATACACTACACATTTAAAGATAATTTTTATTATACATAGAAAACATAAAATTTTCACTACTGAGAGGAACGAGAACG
The DNA here is from genome assembly GCA_955876795.1 of Eupithecia tripunctaria. Lineage (NCBI taxonomy): Eukaryota > Metazoa > Arthropoda > Insecta > Lepidoptera > Geometridae > Eupithecia > Eupithecia tripunctaria. The sequence continues at coordinate 15,132,950 of OY041615.1, forward strand.
GTGAATTACTTTTAATTAAACCAAGTCTTTATGTTGTTCGTTTACGTACTATATCTAAGTAAAGTTACTAGATTAAGTTGAAATTGTAATATAATAAAAATAATAGTTTATTGAATTTTATATTTCAGACAAGTCTATAGTTTCACGATATAAAAATACACTGTATTACTGTACAAATGTATTACTTACAGTTTAGAGTGGAATTATTTAACATAGGTAGGTACTCTACTTTATGTCATCATCATCATCAGCCTATATTAGTCCACTGCTGGACATAGGCCTCCCCTAATGAGCGCCATAGCGCCCTGTCTTCAGCTTGACGCATCCAGCATCTGCCTGCAGTCTTTCGCAGATCGTCATCCCACCTGGCCGGAGGGCGTCCTACACTACGTTTGCCGAGTCGCGGTCTCCACTCAAGAACTCGTTTACCCCAGCGGTTATCGGTTCTTCGCGAGATATGGCCGGCCCACTGCCACTTCAGTTTGCTAATTCTTTGAGCTATGTCGATAACTTTGGTTCTCTGTTGGATGTATTCGTTACGAATCCTATCCTTCAGAGAGACTCCGAGCATAGCTCTTTCCATAGCTCGCTGAGCGACTTTAAACTGGTGGACCAGCCCTATCGTGAGTGTCCACGTCTCAGCTCCGTAGGTCATGACGGGTAGGACGCACTGATTGAAAACTTTCGTTTTCAAGCATTGCGGTATGGATGACGAGAAGACTCGACGTAGCTTTCCAAACGCTGCCCAGCCTAGCTGAATCCTCCTCTTGGCCTCCTTCTCAAAATTGTTTTTACCCAACTGCAGAATTTGTCCAAGGTAAGTGTACTCGGAAACAATTTCGAGAGGGTGGCCATGTACGACGACCGGTCCCGGATCAATGAGGCCATTGATCATGATCTTGGTTTTATCCAAATTCATGCCGAGACCGATGCATCGTGAGGCTAAAGCTAGGCCGTCAAGCATCCGGTTTAGCTCCTCCAACGACTCCGCCATTACGACTATGTCATCAGCGAATCGAAGGTGTGAGATGTAATCGCCGTTTATGTTGATGCCCTTACCTTTCCAGTCCAGTGTCTTAAACATGTCTTCCAAGGCGCTCGTGAACAGTTTCGGGGATATAACATCCCCCTGCCTCACTCCTCTGCGCAGTTGGATGGGTTTGGACTGCTGGTCCTGTACTTGGACACTCATGGTCGCGGCGTCGTAGAGACATCTCAGCACCTCGATATAACGATAGTCTACTTGGCATCGCTGTAAGGATTCCAGAACAGCCCAGGTTTCGACAGAGTCAAAGGCCTTCCCATAGTCCACAAAGGCCTGACACAGGGGCTGATTATACTCTTCGGACTTCTGTATAATCTGCCTCACTGTGTGGTGGTCTATGGTGCCATATCCTCCGCGAAACCCGGCCTGTTCCGGTGGCTGGAACTCGTCGAGTCTCCTGGCGAGACGGTTCGTGATCACTCGTGAGAACAGCTTATAGACGTGGCTCAGGAGTGAGATGGGTCTGTAGTTTTTAAGGAGGGTTTTATCTCCCTTCTTAAAAAAGAGCACCACCAAACTCCCGCTCCACGCCTTTGGAGTTTTCCCACTGTGAAAGACGGCGTTGAAGAGTTTCTGTAGTTCCTGTATAACAGGGGCTCCTCCGGCTTTTAAAAGCTCTGATGTTATGCCGTCCTCACCGGGGGCTTTTCCATTTCTAAGCTGCCTCAGAGCTAGCACAATCTCGTCTTGACTGATGTCTGGCAGTTCGTCGGTATAGTGGCGTGTCAGGGTGGCTCTTGAATCGTGGTCGACTCGTTGGGGACGAGGAGCATGTGCAGCGTATAATCGGCCATAGAAATCCTCTATCTCGGCGGATATCTCCAGCTTCGACAAAACGGTCCTCCCATCGTGCGTTTTAAGCTTCGTCAGGTGGCTCCTGCCAAGCTGCTGAGTGAATACTTTGGACCCTCGGTTTCGCTCTATTGCCTCTTCAATGAGGCGTGTGTTGGAGCTCCGAAGGTCGCGCCGTACCATCTTCGCAATTCGCTTGTTCAGGTCTGACCTGTCTGAAGAAGTCGCTTGGGTGGTTTCCCGTCTTTTTGCCATCAGCCCGAGAGTCTCATCCGAGAGTTTGGATTTCTTGCCAGTACGCTGCTTTTGGCAGAATCTGATGCCCTCGTTCCTCAACGTTTCGACCAGATTGTGTAGGGTCTCGTCAGCGTCATCAGTGGGATCCAAGGCAATGAATCTATTCCCGAGAAGCTGCTGGAACTTCTCGGTGCCCGCCATGATCTGGATTGGGTTAGGTCGGAGCGTGGACTTCATCAGACGGTTTCTTTCAAGCTTTAAGTTGATATTCAGAGAGCCTCGGAGCAGTCGGTGATCAGATCCGGTATTAAACCTGTTGATCACTGAGACATCTCTAAATATCTGCTTGCTATCCGTCATGATGAAGTCGATCTCATTTTTAGTCACAGTGTCGGGGCTTCGCCACGTCCACTTCCTCTGGGGCGGTTTCTTAAAGAAAGAGTTCATTAAGAACAGCCCCTCCTTCTCAAGGAAGTTGACAAGCATTTGCCCCCTGTGATTCCTAACTCCATAACCATGCGAGCCTATTCGGGATTCGTTGCCAGTCCGGATTCCCACCTTGCCGTTAAAGTCCCCCATAACAACGTTGAAGTGAGCCTTGGTGGTGTTATGTAAGGCTTTGGATATGTCTTCGTACATATCCTCCACTTCATCATCCGAGTGTGCCGAGGTCGGTGCGTAAACCTGAATTACCTTCAAGCTGTACCGCTTGGACAGCCGAAGGATCAGGTACGCTACCCTGGTCGACACACTGGAGATTTCCTGAACGTTGTTAGAGAGGGCCTTGTTGACGAGGAAGCCTACGTCGCCCTGGGATGTTTTATCACCCTCGCGAAAGTAGAGAAGATGGCCCGAGTCTAAGGTTACGGTGTCCTCCCCCTCTCTACGGACTTCACATAACCCCAGAACATGCCATTTAATGTTCTCTAACTCCACTTCCAACTGCGCTAGATGGTGATCAAGCCTCAGAGTGCGTCCGTTAAACGTAGCCAGGGTCAAGTTTTTAAGTAATGATCGGTAGCCTGCCGTAGCCCGGGGATTCTTAGCACCCCCTGCCCCGCCGTTACCATGGCCGCTACCATGGCCAGGAATAGCGAGGCGGCCGGGAACTAGGGGCCACTTTTTGGCGTGTGCAATCATTGGGGGGGTAGTGCCCATAATCCCCACGCTGGGCATGCGGGTTGGGGATCGCAGTTCGGTGATATTATCGGTCTACGGGAGGCGCTGCTGCCCGCCCTCCGGTTTATGTCCCTTAGTCGCCTCTTACGACACCCACGGGAAGAAATGGGGTGGTGCTATTCTAGGCCGGCACCACACAGCCATGTAAATAAATGTAATTTGTATTTGTTCTTTTAAATCTTAAATTTTAACATTATCGAAACCTGTCAGGATTTGTGCAGAATATTAAATTGCTCCACGTATAGGTTATTATTATTACCTAGTAGGTAGATAGATATAATATCTACCTACGGTTTCCACTGTGGTGCACCGATATCCAATAGCGGAAGTAGCTATTGTCTGGGCACTCAGCGATGGACTGCAAGATAGAGTTCTTGGATGCGCGTAGACGTTTTCAAAAAGAAAAGATGCGCGATCTGAGGATGGCGTAGAAATCGGGAACTCCGGCCTCGGCGAACATGCCCGACGCACTACAATATCTAGGTTTTTTCATTAGAATGCGGAAGGTGTTTTTGTATTGGAATCAATAGAATACATAGAATTTCCAGTTTAATGATGACCAAATCTGACATGTATAGAAATTTTGTGAATAGGTAAAAGTTTCATTTCATCTGCGCATTACATTTAGCGAATCTACGATCGAGCATATTGCCCGCACAGCCAAAGCCCGCCGTTCCCTCTCCATGTCCTCATCATCTTTCTGTTCATCGGTGAGAATGTGCCCCAGATATTTGAAGCTCCTTACGAACCTCACTGGCGTGCCTTCCAAAGCTACAAGGAAAGACTTTTTATTCTTATTCCCTAAGACACTTATTCCCAAGAAACCTGAAAAAAAAACTCCTAATTTGAGCAGTATGCTGAGTATGAACTGCCATCGACTGCCATACTGCTTACAACAAAGTTTGCGTTACTCTATTTTCTACGAAAATGCGACACCGCTTTAAAGGGGAAGATTATACCTCCTATCTCTCACATTTCCAGACGACCTCTGTGGCGCGGTGGGTGGAGGTCCGCCTGCGACAGAGGAGGTTGCGGGTACGATTCCCACCTCGGGACAAACGTGTGACAGACATTTGTTCAGGGCGTTCTGGATGTTTTCTATGTATAATAAAAAATATTTGTCTATGTAGTGTATTGTATTAAGTATATCAGTTATCTAGTACCCATAACACAAGTTTTGTTTAGCTTGGGGCTAGGTAATGTTGTGTGAATTGTCCAGAATTATTTATACACTTATAACTCAATAATCATGCCCATAATCCCCACGGTAGGCATGCAGATTGGGGATCGCAGTTTGGTGGCAGAATTTTTCGGCAGGAGGCGTTGATGCCTGCCTCCGTTAAATATCCTTTAGTCGCCTTACGACACCCGAAGGAAGAGCCGCCGACACCACACGGCATACTATAACTATACGGCAAAATATAATATTCTAAGGTCCTTTTAAGGAAAGACTGCTCAGTCATCTATATTGCTTCAGTAACGCTTTTCTGTGCCATAGATAAGATAGCTTTAATAATACGGCCCTAAGTCTTTTATAAAGTAGGAAGCGTAAGAATCATAATATCTTGGAGTACAGAAAACATCAAGCTGCATGTGGATCATTTAGATGTGGTCTTCAGAAGTGACTAGAACTGTACGTTTGTGTTTGTGTAAAAGTTTTTTCCTACGTATATGTGTTTAACAACTTCTAGCTATACTTTTTCTTGTATATCGTGCGTGTAAATTATTTTGCCCATCCTTTATGACATTTTATACAATATACTCTATTTAACGGAAGTGAGTGAGTTTTCCTTTGACTAGGGCTACCCCTCAACGTTAAATCTGGCCCTGGCCAGATTGTTTCATTTGATATCAGTTCGTGTGGTAGTGTTACCCTCGTTGGTAATGTTCGACTAACGATAGCGATTTTGAAAACGTTTTATGCAAGTGAGCGAGGTCTGCGGCAGAATATAGTGTTTCATAAAGCAAGTCGACTATTATCGTACATCATTTAGCGCAGTAGGTACCTACTGAGTGGCAACACTATAGTTCATTGACTCAACCAGACGTTAAATTCCTCTAAGATTTTAACGTAGTAGATGAAAGACGTAGTTATAATGTAACAATGTTAGTTCATTATGTGTGCACAATGGGCTTATTCACTAGAGATTGCTGATTGCTGTCATTATTACAATTGCTAAACCTAAAGCTTGTTGAATTTTCATCGATATTCAAGTATTTTTTGAATTATTTTTAATTCTAGAATAGCATTTTCAATAAATTTGTTTGTATTATAAGCTACAAATTAATAAAACTAAATAAAACGTTGTCATAATCGCTATCGTAAGTCGAAGGCAAAGGTAAAGGTGACCCCTACCACATTGATCTGTTATCAAACGAAACTATCTGGCTTTAGGACAACATCTAAATGGTCCACATCAAGTTCGAGGTACCCCAACATTAAGCTGTAAAGCTACATACAATACACATAGATATTTTCATAAGCGTATACGAAACAGCGGACAGAAACTAGTCTAATAGTAAGCTAAACATTTACCTAAGAAATATCAAGAAATTTTAAACCATTCCCAGACTATTAGCAAGGGATCAGAGATGAAGCAGTTTATTCCAGGAATGTCAGAGGCTGTAGGGTTTCATCGTCATAGCACTCGGGTCAGTGACCCTCCAACGATACAGACTTTTATTAAATTCTGTATTTGCGTACAGCTGTGACGAATTAACGACACTTTAGAGACTGCTGGTAAATTATACTACAAGATACATAATGTATGCTCGAGGCAAACAACGCGCAGGCAGTTGCTCGGTTCAGTACCAGAATGAAACTGCTGAGCTAATGCAGAGCTTACCTCTAATTAAGCTCGGCTTAACGCTTAGAACGGTACAACTTTATGAAAGTTCATATTGCCAACTCACGCCCAGCTCACATCAGCCCCATAAACTCTCAACTTGAATCACAAAACTGAATTCTACCCACTTCGGAAGTTTACTTACCCGATTTCAGTTCGTAACTGATAAAATCTTGTTTCAAATACTTACCTAAACAAGCCGCGCCGACAAAAGTACAGGTACTTAAGCAAGTCTTACTGCTCCAAGTGGAATACTTAGGACCAACAACCTTGTTGTCTAACAGAAACTAATATTTGACTTCTAATTTGCACCTTTGAACAGAAGTTCCCATTTTCGTAGAGCCTCGTAGCCGTAGCTCGGAGACGTGCTACGAGATCTCGTAGCCGTAGCATATTTCGTAGCGAATTTTTGGCGATCGCAGACTGGGCGGGCGGCCGCCGGGAGTGAGTTTGCACTGATTTATTTGGTCTCTGTGTTTTAAAAAACAATGGCTGCAGTATTTATTTACAGCTGTATTTTGTGGAAGCTTTTTTACAGTCATGTCTGATTTAACGTCGTACTTGCCTCTGATTTCAGTCGGCATTCTCATAAATTCGAGGAAACCCACATTGGTGGAGGCATTTTCCCTTGTTATTTTTACTCAGGTAATGTTCAGTATAAAGGATGCAATTAAGGCGACAGTGGGTCATGGGGCGGCGTTATTTCAGCGGCGCAGTTTAACGTCCACTCGGCGGCGGAATAAATTGTACGAAGTGTCAAACAACGGGCAAGTTCCGCACCTGGGGCCGCCGGCGGGCCGAGACGCGGGCGCCGGCGAGTATAGAGAATCTCAATGGTTTGACAACTGCGGCCATGATTAGTCTTTGTGATTTAGTCATGGCCGCGGCGTATAAGGCGTTCGCCTTACAATCCAAGTTTCCGAAACTTTAAGCAACGGGTTGATAAAACATTCAAGTCTACGTTTCAAAACGAATTTTTGAGCTTGATAGACTTGCCTACTCAATTTTTTGAACGTAATCTGTTTTCAAAATCAATCAAAGTAGGAACTTGGACACACTATTTTAAAGATGATGTGCGTTTAAAAGCCGGCTGTTAGCATCTTTAAATATGCACCAAGCTTAATATTTGTTTAGCGTACTAAGGTTCAGAAGTTCGTGATATACAATCCGCTGTAGTCTTATGACTTGCATAAAAGCAGTAGTTTAAAAAGGCCTTTGCTCGAAGACCAACTTGGCCCAGACCTCTCGTCCTCGGCTACACCAACCTTATTCAGCACGTTATGAAGCCGTTGAAAATATCAAATCTATCCATTTTTTAGTTTTTTAGTAAAATTGAGTCGATTATATTTCTTTTAAATCTTTAACAAAGAAAACTACAATATTATATATATTATAATCCGAATGCCCCCGCGCGTCTGCCGTTCGTTGGTAACCCGCTATAGTACTCGTATTTGACTTTTAAATCCATCATGATTATTAATACTTAAGTTATGGTATATATATATATATATATATAAATGACTGGAATAGAAATGTCGACTTCATTTAAGGAATAAACGTAGCGTCTAAAAAGTTCAATTCAGCACTCAAATACGAGTACTAAAGTTGTTTATAGTGGGATATTTACCATGATTTGAGTTTTGAGCTTCCAATATTTCATCTTCTGGAGTCTGGTTCAAACCACTGGATCGAGTTACACAATCCACAAGTAATCTCAACAGAGCGACATTACATACCAAGATTGGTACAGGAGGCCATTGAGATGACCAAACACAGGAACTTCAACCGAGAAGAAGGTTTCCAACTATCCGGAACCTGTTGTGAGAATGTGCAAAAAACTAAGAAGTGTACTAATTCGAACGCTGCGTCCATCCGAACAGGGTATAATTTTAAGTTTCAGGTAAGTAAGTAACAGGCGTTCGGATTATCGAGGCCTTACTGTAATAGGTATTTTAATAATTTACAAAATAAAACTATTACAAAGGCATTAATAAATAACTTATAATAGATGATGCCACAACCTGTATTTAAATTTCCTGTGTTAAACAAAATAATAAGATAAAATAGGTGGTGGTTCCACTTTCACTCCTGTATTTGCTTTAATGGATGTTGTTTCAATTCAAGGCAATATGACAACATCATCCAGTCGCAAGTAAGCAAAATATCCAATTTAAAACTTTGTACGAGAAGCGTTAAGCGGCTCTACACAGATTTTCCGTAACAAAATCAGCCTGTCAAAAATATTCATGAATAAATTATTACAACAGATTTATCAAAAAAAAACTTGTTATCTAAGTTAAAGTTATATTGAGAAAATTAGAATCAAAAAATTTAATAAATTAGACTTAGTATTTACAATTGAAGCAAGAGCTAGCTAACTGCAGATTGTTGCAGTCAATCTACAGGCAGCTCAACAGTTGAGCTGCCTGTAGATTGAATGCAACAATCTGCAATTAATAAATATACTTTTATGGATTAGCTAATCCATGAAATAAAAAACAGTACAATAATAACGATTAAGAGAGTAGTAAAAGTAAATGTATATTTATTAATTAGGTAATTAAAAGGTAATTTATAACTTTTAAGCATTTTTGAACCGTAGTATACTTGTTATAAAATTTTCCAATCATTTTATAAACTCATTAGACGTTATCAGGGTTCCGCAGGGCGCGGCTATAAATCATCGCAGAGCAAAGAACAACTTGCCGGCGTATAATTGGGTTCTGCATCTCGTACCTGCAGATAATCGAAGAGTAGTCTGACCCACTTGGATATAAACATTGTAACACTTGCACCTTCCTTACCAGCCTCTATTGGTCCACTGCTGGACGTAGGCCTCCCCCTGATAAGCGCCTTATTAGTTTTTACCTCATGAGTTTAATTCCCATAATCCTCACGCTGGGCATGCATGCGGGTTTGGGGATATTCGCTTTGAATAGCCTTGCTGTTACCTTTAAAACTACGAGAGCTGACTACGAGAAATAATTGGGTTTGTTTTAAAAATCTATAAAACGACTTCAAATTCTTCAAGACGCAACATCTAGATAAAATTCGAGTCTAAAGTTTGATACGATGATGACACATGGATGAAACAACGAATGAAAGAAACCCTATAAACACGAAATACGAAGTTTTGGTTGACGGTCGCACAAAACGAACAACCTTTCTGCTGAACGTGCAAACGTGCGTTGCCTCGGACGCAGCACTAAATGACTCATTGGTTTTCAGATCTCTAAGAAATAAATGTCATATTCATTTTCATAGAAGGGTCATTGAAGAAACGGTCATACTTCGTGCTATGCAGTCCGCTATCCATCAACTTTTTAATTTGTTTTTCTAGGTAGGTCTCTTGTTTACGCCCGTTGCCATGGACACCATTCTTTACCAATGATTGGGAAAATTATTAGCAGAGTCAAATCGTTAATTTCTTTAGACTTACAAAATAAACACTTAAAAAATTCAAATTGTACTTTAAAAATATATTATATAATGTAATAATAAGCTTTTTAAGTTTTATGGGGATAAATACTAATCCCTCAAGGATAAACCACCTCGGGATCATTCTCCATTTGGATGGCCTAGTTCTTAAAGTCACATTCTAGTCACAAGTCACATTCTAACACAAATGTGTTAGAATCAGATCTTTCTCCATACAATGGTAAATGAATCAGCAAAATTGGTTAACCATGGGCGGAGATATCAATTAACATCCATACTTACATAAAAATGCATACGCAACGAATTGAGAACCTCCCCTTTTTTTGAAACCGGTTAAAAATATGTTGAGGTCGGTACTTTTTTGACTTATTTGGGTGATTACTCCGAAATGACAGCGTACGAAATATAACATATCCACGTTTATATCGATCAAAGTATGTTTTCACTATCACATTACTACGTTTTCCGAGTCGCGAACTCCACTCAAGAACTCGTTTACCCCAGCGGTTATCGGTTCTTCGCGAAATATGGCCGGCCCACTGCCACTTCAGCTTGCTAATTCTTTGAGCTATGTCGATAACTTTGGTTCTCTGTCGGATGTATTCGTTACGAATTCTATCCTTCAGAGAGACTCCGAGGATAGCTCTTTCCATAGCTCGCTGAGCGACTTTAAACTGATGGACCAGCCCTATGGTGAGTGTCCACGTCTCAGCTCCGTAGGTCATGACAGGTAGGACGCACTGATTGAAAACTTTCGTTTTCAAGCATTGCGGTATGGATGACGAAATGTCAAACAAAGATCAATAAAGTTCTCGCACCTCAAATTATTTATCTTCAATTTTAGTTTGTAATTTTAAGAAAAACTCAAACCTCAAACCTCAACAGCTTGTATTGGTCCAATGCTGGACACAGGCCTCCCCTTGATAAGCGCCTTATGGACGTTTATCTCATTGGGGGGTAAGGTTCATAATCCCCACGCTGGGCATGTGGGTTGGGGATCCTAGTTCAGTGGTAGAATTGTTGTGCAGTGGGCGCTGCTGCCCGCCCACCGGGGAATATCCGTTAGTCGCCTCTTACGACGCCCACGGGAAGAGTCGGGTGGTGCAAATTCTAAGCCAGCACCACACAGATAATAATTGTCGTTAAGTACCTATCTTAATTTCATTAAATTATTGTGTTTTATCTAAATTTTTGAGCCACTTGTTTATTAGCAAATTGAATTATTTATATTACCGAACTGAAATCCAAAAATTAATTGTATTTATTTTTATCCACATTTTATACTCGTCCATGATTATTTTAACATGGAAGACAGTCGTCACCTTTAATTTATTCTGTTACTGGACATTATTCTTGAAAAACGCTACTCTAAGCTAATTTTTGCGTACAATGTTTTGAATGGTGATCAATAAATAGATAAATGTGAAGGTATAATATTGAACTCATTTTAGCTCAATAAAGGATTAAATAGAATCTGTATTTGCCTTTGGTTTGCGGCCAATTGTAGTAAACCACAGTAAAATAATTCGAGTCATGTTTTAACCCTTAACTAGAGCGTTGGGGATTCGTCTGCACTTAGCGCGGTACTTAAACTAGACTCACGGCACGTCCAGTGTACTCTGGCCCCCGAAAACTCACACACTTCCCTCGATCCAGGAGAGATTGATACCGCTGGGAGGGACGGGGCGGGCCAACTCGCGCTGGTTATTTATAGAATACAATGTATCGCTTGCCGTCGTTTGTCGGCGTTTAGTCACCGCTGTGGAATATTGCGACACATTGTAACTCAGTTATGGAGAATGCAATATTATATGGAAGCTTTTGTTTATTATTGAATTATGCAACGTCTGCTGTATAACTTATTAGTTAAACCCAAGAAAATCTATAAATTAATAAACTTAGACTATTTACACAGCGTTGTCTAACGCCAATCTAAACAGAGCTTTTGTTATGGTAGTCATACCTGATATACTTAAGGGTACTTAATACAATACATTACGTAGATATAATTTTTTGTCATACCTATAGAAAACATCCAGAACACCCTGAACAAATATCTGCAGATCGTACACACATATGTCCTGAAGCGGGAATCGAACCCGCAACCTCCTGCCGCGCAGGCGGACCTTTTTCCGCCGCATCACAGAGGATTTGACAGCTTGTACAAGTTTGAATTTGTCTATCAACAGAAATTAACGAATTGATTTAGATTTTTCAACTTTTACTAGCCATGACTATATTTCGTTGCTCCAAATTGTCAATCTGGTTTATTTCACAAAGGAATGTCACCGAAAAAGCTGAAAATATATTGCAAATCTGATCAAACTGCACTTTCCAATACGTTTTGGTGAAACAGGATATCCCCGCATTTTATGGTTTCAGTATCGCACGGTTAAATTACTACGAGTTCGTAGAAAATCTGTCGGAGTAACGAATCGATGCTTTATGTGTATCGCGTGAAGGTTTAAGCTCGAGTGGTGATCAAGGTCAGAGACCAAAATCCGTGCGCTTTTGTTAACAAAGCTAATAAATAAAGCAACATTTGTCGACTCTGGAAACACGCGTCCGTGTCTTCGAGCGAAAAAGAGACAGAAAAAGCAGAGTTTTTCCAGCTTGTTGAGTTTTTGTGATAGACATTAATTGGCGATGCTCGGTTCGGAATAATTGCAGTTTTTGCGTTAACTCGAGCGTCGTCGTCGCTTCGATTGCAGCGACTGAGTTCCTATGTTATTGCCACTTGGACCGATTGCTACATTTCATCGATGACACACAAACAAATATAAAATGAAATACTTTTGGAAAGCTTCGTGAATATCTCATAATAGCCTTCTGGTTCAATGTTTTTGATTAATTGTATGTGCTGCTGGTTTTCCTTAAATAAATAACAAAAAATGATCTTTAACGTACGCAACGCTTAACAACGTTTACTTACATAAATAATAGTGGACAATTCGTATGTAAGTCGTTGACAGTTCTTAACTTTTTACAAGTATTTTATTTTTATTTTTTATTTTGCTTTATTCGGAGAACAAACAGAACAAACACACTTTAGAAATAAACTTAGATACTAACGTTTAACAATTTATATGTCCTCGCATGTAGATAATACCACCAATGTATTAAGTCCATAAGAAGGGTTAAGGATGTCAATAAAATGCTTTTTGAACATGATATTAGTGATTTGAGTCATTCAAAGAACCATAGTTTAAATAAGACTGCAGGCAGATGCTGGATGCGTCAAGCTAAAGACAGGCGCTATGGCGCTCATTAGAGGAGGCCTACGTCGGCAGTAGGCAACATAGGCTAAACGACGATGATGGGAGTAATTTAGTTGACGTAAAATGGTTTGACACAAGAGGACGTTTCGTCGAAACAAAACCGCGCCGCATACGCAACAGGAAGGCAACTGGCGTCGCACTCCGAAGTTGTTGAGTCCCTTCATAAGTTGAATCTAGTTCCTGCAGCAAAACAAGCAGCCGTCACAGCAACAACAAGTTCCAACAAATAACGCTCTAATACGAAACTTATAGCACATCACTAATTAGTACAACGTTCATAATGAGCGAAACTGTTGTGCCAGCGAAGCCACAGAACATGCAACACTTAGTATGCTGCCAACCACAGATGGTGTAACAGTTAGTAAGGTAATCGTGTAGAATAGAGTGAAGTTCGCGCGAGGCGAGGTGTTTAATGTGCGAAGTTCAGGGCTTTGTTTCCGATAAGGAGCGTTGCGTGATAAACGTGTGCTCAAACAATTATAAATCGATTTTAAACACATAAGTCTCCAAGTTTTCGGGGGCCTTGTTGGTACGGGCGTGTTAGGTCGTTTGTGGCACTTATTTATCTATTAAGTACGAGGTTATTTTGACTCAGAATTAGGTTGGTAACATTAATTTACTGTAGAAGTACGTAAAGTTGTTGAACCCCTCAGAGAGCAACTGATTCGACACAACTAGTTGTGTAGGACCTGCCTGTACAACCGAAGCTTTGTTAGATACGAAAACGCTCTAGAGTTAGTAGGTAGATACTTTAGGTAGGGTAATCAACCAATACCGCGTCATATAAGTGTGATTTTCGAAATTTATAAGTACTATATACCTGCAGTATCCAGACACCTTACTAAGGCCTAGGTAAGATACTGAAAATTCAACCAAATGCTTTATAAATCAAACATAAGAAACCTCCAGTCACATAATGTATATGTGTATAGGAGACGGCGGCCGTTGGGTGTGATTTTTCTAATTAGATATTAGATTTTTTAGTTTCATAGTTTTAGACGAATTGTTAAGACTGGTAGACTGGTAACACGGCGATGTACAGAAAACATGTAATCTGATGGATGTGAAAACTGAAGACAAGACTTTATGGTACTCATGTTAAGCATCACGTGGAAATGTGGAGTAACACAGGCTGATGATGATGATGCTAGCTGTAGAAGAGAATAAAGAATGCTGGATAAATTACACAGCATAATCAGAGCTTGTGTTACAAATACTAGACAACTGATATACTTAATAGAATACACTACATAGAACAATATTTTTTTGTTATACATAGAAAACATCCAGAACACCCGAAACCAGACTGATCAGCCGTTCGTAGAAACATTTGTCCCGAGTCGGGAATCGAACCCGCAACCTCCTGCGTCGCAAGCGGACCTTTGCCCGCCGCGCCACCGATGTCGTCTAACCACCTTTCTTAGAGCTGTATATATTATAGAAAACAAGTGTACCCTAAAGGCGCTTGAAGAGCCCTCTGTCGGTTAAACGTCTATAAAATTAATGTTATTTCATCCCCCTCGAGCACCCTTTAACGCTTTGCTTAATCGACCATTATTCAAATTACAGTTCTATCTATTTTTAAACGGTTCGGTAAATAAGTCGGGGGTGCGTGTTTTTCTTAAGGGTGCCTATTGGCGTGTTATTGTAAACTGTGTTATTAAATGGTGGTCGTTTGTAGACAAACGAATCTATGCCTCGAGGGGCTCGATTGAATTAATTCGTTATTATTTTTTGTGGTTGTTTTGAAACTCTTTTATCAAAATCGCCACACGCTTCAACGCGAAAAAAGTAATCTAGCAAGAGGCAAGGGGTTAACAAATTATGGATAAACAACAATTAATTACTTATTAATAACGCAAAAAAGCATAACTATAATCCCGAGCCAAAAGCGCCATAAAGGACGAAGGAATAGATAGATGTAGCGAATACTTTAAACAGTAGGTATGCATTTGTTTATAACCACTTTTTAACAAAAAGTTACCGCCAAAATTACTAATGGGCCAATTTTGGGCTTTCCAATAAAAAAGAATTATCAAAATCGGTCTACTCTGTCAAAAGTTATGCGTCGTCATACGTAAAACAAAACTATGCATACGCATCGACTTGAGAACCTCCATTGTTTTTTCGTCAGCTGAAAATGTGTTTTTTCGTTGAAAATGTGTTTTTTTCGGCTCTATTGTTGCAATTAGTGAATCTCAAGGATGACTCTTGCTTATTATACGAAATAACGAAAACTATAATAGTTTTCGTTTCCTTCCATACATTAAGCGCCTTGAAACGTGGAACTACAAAACTTTTCGTAGATACTCGTAAGAGCAATTGTTAAATACGAATTCGATTACAGATGATTTTAGTTTAGACGGAACCACTCTGACAATTCAGCGACGCAAACGAAAACGTCCTGTTTTTTTATTGTGCAAACTTATACTAACTCATACACTCTGAACTCTATGGTGAGATCGTAACGACGTGCGTTCAGCATAAATGTTTGCCGATCAAAAGGGCTAGCCCCAACCGTTGACATTCCGTTAAAGAAACGCCCCTCCGTATGAAATATTCATTAGCCCCCGGGAGATGAGATTCTCTCGGCTATTGAACCATTCGCTTGAAGATGTTGCTTATCAAACAATATTTCGAAATTTGCACACATTTTGACGACCAGGGCTCTTATTCTCTCGTTTCACCGAATAGGTATTTATTTAAACGAGAGAGGTAGGTAGGTAGGTACTGGTATGTGGAAATCGTCATTTTCCTGGTGATTGAACATGATGAAGGTACTTATGAATAAGTTGTTCCTTCTGAGAAAATCTTCAATACGATTTAGACAGAACAGGGAAATTTGATTCTAAGCCTATCATTGACAATTTGTTTTGATCAAGTAAGTAATTTATGTTTCTGTATACTTACAGTAAACACCAAATGAATTTATTAAAAATAGACAATTTATTAAAAATATAAAATATATCAAAAGAAAAGGCAAAGTTGCCAGTTCCAATTTGTTGTAAATCGGGGCGGAAGATAAAATAAATCGGGATTTAAGTTGTAGATCGGGACAAAAAACGGTCTATAATTTCAGTTTCAGTTTATTCTCAAACAAATACATTTGTGTCGGAATATTTTACATTAAAAATGATAAATAATTATAATGTCAAACATACAAAAAGTTACAATACTTAAATAAAATGTCACCCTAGACAACAATCCCCGCGCTAGGCTGAATGGGACACATTTTGAGAATTTGCTATTTAGACTAACTATAAGGAAAACGTAATTATTTTAAATAAAATGTAAAATTTCATGGTCCTACTTTTATTTTAGATGCTCTGTTACCTGGCATAAAATAATCCATACGATTGACCCTTTAGATCGAAATAGTAAAATTAACTATGTTTATTATTTTTAATTTTTCGGGTCTGATTACGGTTCAGAAATCTTTGAAAGCAGTCTTTATTGTTTTTAAAATCAAAATTAAGTCTCCTTCCAGTAAAATATTCTATCTTAAATATAGTAGGTAGGTACTTTGCCCCATGTGACATGGCCGTGGAATGCTATGTATAGTAAAAAAATTTACTTGTCTAACTGCTTATTTTATAAGTCTAAAGAAATAAACGATTTGGCTCTGACTCTGCCTCTAAAGATTTGGGCGGTTTTGGGTAAAGTTACCCAAGTTGTGGCAGCAAGTGGAACGATACATTTTTGTTCTTGTTAGGTAAGTACATTTTTCTGGTAGTAAGAAAGAAATGAAATGGCATCGAACTCAAGACCAACAACGAAAGTCATAAATAGAGCCGCACAAAATTTACGTGTTTTTACTATTAATATTTTGTGTAGGTATTTGGTGGTTGACAAAAAGGTTATAAAGCTAACACGATAACAAGAGCTGAACTCACTAGGACTAAGCAAACTGCACTCATGTTGCAGACTTTTGGAGTTCTTAGCAAAAAAAGTAACATAAAGACGAGCGGAGCAAGCCGCAATTGTTTTTAAAGAATTTTGTTTACGGCGATCGATCAAATAGCTACGGAAGCTAAGACGATGGTGAACGGCAGGACTTGTAGGTTCAATGATTTAAACTGTTGCGGCTGCTCGAAAAAATAATAAAAGAAACAGACAAAATAAAAACGAGGGCGAGCGAGGGAGCTATTGGCAAACATTTATGAGAAGTTTGGGTCAGCAAACAAAATAGGTAATACAATGGTGGGAGTAGAGTGAACTGCACATTTATTTTGAACTAATTCGGTTTTGATAAAAAACTATATAACATGATATTTAACTGGAATCTGGTTCATAATTGATGGGATTCATGTAGTTAACAGTTCAACTATATTAACAACAAAATACTTAAAAATAAATAAAATTTAATGGGGTCTAAATAGTTGGTTTCTTATAGTTTCGTTTGAGAAACAAGTTTGAACGATGGGTTTAGTGGGATTAAACTAGAATAGTCACCCTTGGCTAGTTTATTAATACGTAACAAGGCGTCAGTTATATTTGTCGTTCAGAGTCAGAGTCAGATTCAAATCGTTTATTTCTTTAGAGTTACAAAATAATAACCACTAGCAAGGGACCAATTTCTGGGGCAGAAATTTCGTTCAGTTTACATGGTGTAGAAAAAGATGTCTCTATTTTAACGCAGATAAAAGGAATATGCCGTGCTATTTAAGCCCATTTTTGCACTCGAGGTAGTGTTGTAATGCGTAATATTTTTTTAAAACAACTTCAGTTATCGGGACAGTTAGTGTCCCGATCAGGTGCAAGTCGAGACGCGTCCCAGACCCCTGAAAATCTGGACGTCCGGCGCAAATCGGGACACCTGGCAACGCTAGACATAAGTCACTTTTCATTGAGACAAAGTGAACACTTGCAACAATTTGAAAATAAAATCCATCCATTCCAAACGCTCTCTGCCAATCCCAGCAGCCAAAGCGCCCCCGCAGATAAAATCCGAGTAAAGTAGTCTGAAGTCAAGCAACTTCCAGTATTCATAATCCATGGCAGACTTCAGCTTCGGCTTCCGATGGCCGCTTCGTGAAGGATTAAAAACTAGTTATTAAATATCCCGCGAACTTACTGAGATTATTTTGTGAGTTCAGGCTTTTTGGTAAAGCTGACTTGGATTTCTGTCTTCGCTTAGATTTTATGGAGGAATTTAACCAAACATATTCATGATTATATTGATCCTAATGAATTTTTTGTGTCATTTTATTATTGTGATTTAATTAAAGTTCGGAAGAACCACCCAAACCGACATCAAACAAATCGTACTCTCCTAAGTACTTACTCATAAGCTAGCTCTGGTGATAATAGAAGTGTAAAGTTGCACCAACTTGCAGTAGGTATTATCTTATTAGAAATCAGCCAATAAATACTTCAGCTGCTAGAACTTATCAAGAACTAGAGCGTTTTGAAAACAAGTCCTACTTGAGCTAATGCCCGTCCGCGGAATCCCTCACATGAATACGACACGACGCGACGTCTAAAATACAAATAAACTCTTTATTGATAACACCGAGAAAAAAAACTATTATTTACCAGCACCAGCTTTCGGGTCACGCGTCGCTTTAACCAGATGCTCAGATATATTTTTGAAATACCGAAGAGGCTCGGTTCACCACGGACCTAGGGTCGACTCCAAAGGGACCAAATGTGTAAGCTCTATTGAGACCTGCATATTTGCACCTCTTGAGATCCTCGGCCAAATCTGCCACCGTACCCACCCTCACTGTCCTTGGAAGATGGGAAGGCGCTAGTGTTTCAACGCATGTAATGTCCCAAACAATAGGCCTCTCCAACTCCTAAAAGTTAAACTATGTACATATGTTTGATTGTAATTTTTTGAGATAAAGATTTTTATTATTATCATTAAATATTAAACTTGCCTACCACTTGGTCGGTCGGACGGTGTGAGGAAGCCCCTTGCCCTTCACCCTATCTCCTCATTACATCTGCGTTATAAAGAGCTTACTCCTAATTTATTGCCTTGTTTATTTCATATTATTTCTCTCCGGCGAATCTTTCCACTCATTTACAATGATAAAATTATAATTGGGGAGTCAGAATTAATAGGACGTGTGCCTGAAATGCTGAATTATTATAATCTTAAGGGTTTTTGTCTTGTATGTTTCATGTTGGTAAAGGAATTTTGTCAATTTCCAATAACAATAAAATAATATAAAAACATGTGGGACAATTCACACAGCATTATCTAGTCCCAATATAAGCGGAGCGAGAAGAGAAGGAGCACAAGGTGATTTCTTTCAGCCACGAAAACGAAGTTGTCAAAATTCGCAAACGATGCAGTCAAAATGCGAAAACGAAGCTTTCAAAAAGTCAAAAACAGGACCTTGACCTATGCGCCAGCCTGGTACTTCAAAAAACGGTGACCAGTGCTTAAAAGATCCTGGTCCGTGAGAGATTACGTTTTAAAACTGAAAAATGTTCACGTTGATATGTTGCAGCATTAAAATGTTCGTTCAGTGTTCTCTATTGTGATTGCTTTTAGAAACGTTTGTCGAGTTACTGTCGCGATAAAATGTTGTGAGTGGACACTCGATCGGCACGAAACATGATCGATCGCGCAGATAGACAGGCTGTGCTTGAGGTCAGGACCGAGTCATTCGGGAGGTCATTAACCAACTTTCGATTAGCGATGAACTAAGTGGGAAAGCACGGGACACCGCCAAAAACCATTTCGATTTTGAACGTTTGGTTTCAGCCTAATGAGGTTTCAGATCGCAGAATTAATAATGTTCGATATTGGATTTAGGCTAAATTAGATAAATAAAAGTCTCAATTATTTTTGTAGGCTTCGTTTTAAGTAATTGAGTTTATTTGGGAACGATTTGAATATTGACATCCAGAGTAGAAACAAAATTAAATTATTAGTACACGGCTTTTGTTTTAACTTGTGCCTAAGTGACCAAAGACGTATATAGGGTATATGCATCGATTTTTTTTATTGTTTTAATCGATTCTTGAGGTCATTATTTAACCGAGGAATGATAAGACGCCCACTGAATTTCGCATTAACAAGGTAAAAAAAACAAATCAAAACTACAATCATTTTCGGGTGATAAAAACGCTGCCATATTGGCGCCATGTTTATGTGACGTCGACGTACACACTTGGTGACGACCTCGGTAGTGATCATCTCAGGAAAGAGGTTTACCGAAAAAACTGAAAATAATCGACAATACGAAATGTCAAGTGGGCAGAATAGTGTCAAATCAAGGTGCAGCAAGCAGAATAAAAAAAGAAGAAATGTGTACAGTGATGTCACGTCCGCTCTAGTCAATGGCGTAGCGTTTTGAAATTTTGCGATTGAGATTTAAAATATCAATTTTTCAATGGTTAAATTCTACAATAAAAACATCTCAAAATGCAAAAAAAAATATGTAGATATGTTTCTATATCAATAGAGAATACGTATATATTTTTTTAGCCATTTTGAAATCACATGCATATACCCTATTAAGATTATGTTACGCAAATACCTCTCCGAGTCTTAGACTTGAGTTATAAGAGCTTGCTCAGTTATAGATCCATGCTTGAGTGACGTTTAGGCAATATAAAAGCGTCACTCAACTACAGATCGATGGCTGATCAAGCTTTCATAATACAGGCTTGAGCCAGACAAGAGGTTCATGGTGATAATACTTATGTGGCAGTATAAGTGCGGCAGGCAGCGAGGAAGCTTGCCAACCGACACTGCCTCACTGACACATTAATTTGCACTCGCTTCCCGCGGGATGATCTAATTCCCGATCTGTGACACGTAAATGTTTGTGAGACTCAGGAACGCTCTTGTTAGAGTAATTTACCGAGATGCAGCAATCTCAGCTGATTTGGTATTCATAATCATTTGGTAGCGACTTGAAAAAAAAAAGATCTTTTTTTGTAAATTAAATGGCGTCAAAGATGTGTTCTTAGAATTTGCTCTATCTTAATCCACCGGGGCGGGCAGCAGCGCCCCCTGCAGATCAATTCTACTGCCTAACTGAGATTCCCGAACCGCATTGCCCAGCGTGGGGATTATGGGCATTACCCCCCATGAAATAATAGTCATTAAAGCGCTTATTAATGCGTCTGCGTCCAGCTGTGGACCAATATAGGGTGTTAAGATGAGTTGAGCACGGGATCATGAGTTGGCTTGGCAGTCAATAGATAATGTAGGTTCGAGTCTGTTATTGCTCTCACTACTCTATTATATTTAATATCTAGTTTCTAAATTGAATGTGAATAAGCACTACCAATAAGTCCCAATTCGTTCCAACAACCGAACTTTCGAGAGTCACCTCCGCCTAAAAGTAAATTACGTGTCTTATTTCATGTGTGACCGCGCCGTTGTCTGGCTAATACATTTTCAATTGGCACTATCAACTTCAAAAAGTAATTTTCCATTGAGATCCTTCTCAACTGTAATTACCATTAGGGTGAAACTATCTGCGGCAGATTAGGGCCGGCACTCGCTTATTAAATAACTTTGGACGAGACCGAGTTCAAAACTCGGTTATTTATCGCAGTTTTATTCACCGGGGTGACGTAATGCGAATCTTTGTTTCTACCTCATTACGTGTTTTAAAGTCTCGGAAATAATAATGAACAGCCATTTTATCGGAGGATCCCAAACTTAATGGTTGTTCTCTTTGTTTTGGATTTTGTTGATAAAACGACGTTATGCAACTACAAAATTGGATAAACCATATACCGTTAAGCTCTTACCTAAGCGGTCGACACGTCGTTCAGTTGACCTTGGGCCTCATTCCACTATTTTTAAAGCAAATACTATAATCGCGCCATACGATTAAGAAAGAGATTTAGTCGTTAATTTATTTGGTATTCTATTACCATAAGATTACAATCTCTATGACTTATAATAGCGTGTCAATGGTGTGATGGGGCAAGTGTGGCCATAGTCATCTTTAAATAAATTATTATACTGGGTGTTTAATACAACGTTTGCCTATTTAGTTGAACTATTTAGCCAAGCTATTGCATTTGGTCCCATCTACCCCCAGTTTTCATATGGCAAACGTTTTACCAAACGCCCTGTATAATAACTAATTTAATGTTGAATATGACCATACTTGCCCTACCACACCATTGAACGGTCGAATTGACAAATTTTTGTCATAATTGTAATAGTCATAGCTATGGCATAAACAAAAAATATCGTGTTAATAGAAAACCAAAAGGTGTCAAAGGCGGCGATTGATACGCGATAATATTGTCATAGTGAGGCGATTGTGTTAGTGGAATACGGCCCCTTCAATGCAGTTGGATTGCAGTCTATGGCAGACGACAGCGGTCGGCAACTTACCGTCCGTATATATGAACCCTAATACTTCATTCGCAACAAACGTCGATGCAATTCTAAACTAAAACTTTTTATATTCCACATAAAAAACTAATCTCCATAGTTAGGAAGAAAATATGAAAATGCAAAGAGCGCAGCTGCTGTATTGAGCACGAGCGGTGCAGATTGGAAACTTTGCGAATATTCCAACTTGTAGTAAACCAATCAACTCCAAGTCTTTTTAGGGGTTCCTTGAGAGCTTGTCTCTTTGTCGGATGAGGGACTTGGCATGTGAGACTTGTGCCTTCTTATTCTCGGATAGCGAAGGCAGGTCGCCGCCGGACCACTGGTTGGTTAATAGTGGAGAGAATTTTCACTTTCTTTAAGTATATGGAGGTCGAACGCTTGACTATCCATCTATAAATTAGCATGGAATGGAATTAAAAGGTTGAGATATTATTGAGTATGGAACGTGGGCTACTAGGATCTTTGTGTTAAGTGGACATTATACTTTCAACTAGTGTGTAGGTGCTATACCATGTTATTAAGGCCCATACACCAGCGAAAGAGGCGCCCCCAACTATTATGTCTTATTATTACGTTGAACGCAGGAATTTTTAAAAATCCTACGTTCAGTTTGTGGTATCTATTATAAGCTATTTATTAATGCCTCTGTAATAGTTTCATTTTGTAAAGCTTAGCAGAGATACGAAGTTGCGCTTTTTGGCCACCAAACTCTATTTTTGCATCTCCTCCTTAACTATATGAGATAAAATTATAAAAGAGGTATTAAAAAACAGCTTATAATAGATACCACAAACTGAACGTAGGATTTTTAAAAATTCCTATGATAAACGTAAAAATATGATAAAATAGGAAT
Source organism: Eupithecia tripunctaria (assembly GCA_955876795.1). Lineage (NCBI taxonomy): Eukaryota > Metazoa > Arthropoda > Insecta > Lepidoptera > Geometridae > Eupithecia > Eupithecia tripunctaria. Next base: position 15,155,943 of record OY041615.1, read on the forward strand.
TGCTGTCAGATTGGCTCGGGTATGCGCCTTAAAAAGAAGGACGCACCGACGCATCCGATTTTAATGGACTATAAAGCTGTACTTTTGTTATTTATACCTTCCAAGATGATATTGCAATGCTCGTATCGCTAAAAATTATGATCAGAAAAATAGAATAGAATAGATCTTAACGTCGATCGTGAACTGACAGTGCGTAGGTATAAACTTCGATCCCTTTCCATGTAAATATTAGGTCCTTACATATGAAATTGGCGTTTTGTATAGGAGGAACAAAAAGTCGAATATTTTTTAATATAATATATTTAATTAATCAAAGTATGAACCATTATTTTCTATGCACTTTTGCCATCTTATAGGTAGTTCATTGATCCCTTTACTAAAAAAACCAGTCGAACGGGAATCAATAAAATCTTTGAAGGCGATTTGGACTGCCCCATCGGAGTTGAATTTTTTCCCTTGCAAGAAGTTATCCAAATTTCGAAAAAAATGATAATCTGTTGGAGCAAGGTCCGGGGAGTACGGAGGATGTCTTAGACTTTCCAATTGAAGCTCTTCTAATTTAGTAGCCGTCTGTTGCGCAGTGTGCCGTCTAGCGTTGTCGTGAAACAGCAGTGGCGTGGAGCGATTGACCAGCCTAGGTTGTTTAGCCGCTAGCTTTTCCATCATGGTTTGCAATTGCTGACAATAGACATCAGCCGTAATAGTCTGGCCAGATTTGAGAAAACTGTAATGAACAATACCGGCACTAGTCCACCAAACGCTTACAAGTAACTTTTTTGGGGTTAATTTTCGCTTGGGGCAGGATTTGGCTGGCTGGCCAGGATCCAACCATTGAGCGCTTCCGATTATCGTAAAGAACCCATTTTTCATCACAGGTAATGATTCGGTTTAAAATACCTTCATTATTGTGCCGGTTTAGTAATGTAACGCAGCAGTCGACGCGCGTTTGCCGATTTGCTTCAGTCAATTCGTGAGGTACCCACCTTTCAAGCTTTTTAATCTTCCCAATTTGCTTCAAGTGAATTAAAACAGTTTTATCATTAACATCGCAGCCTGCAGCTAACTCGGACGTGGTTTGCGATGGATCCGCTTCCACAATAGCCTTCAACTCTTCATTATCAACTTGAGTCTCAGGCCGTCCACGGGGCTTGTTCTGCAGGTCGAAATTTCCAGAACGAAAACGTTGGAACCAAAAACGAACTGTGTTTTCTTTTGCAACACGACCGCCATACACATCATTCACCCTTCGAGTTGTTTCCGCAGCACTAGTGCCACGGCGGAACTCGTACTCGTAAATAATGCGATATTTTAAGTTTTCCATTTTGTAAAATGAGTGACGCAAACAGAAAAAAACAGAAGAAAAAAAACAAATGAATGTCGATCATCGAAGCACAAATACATGAGTCTATAGCTGTACAAATTTGAATTTGGAATTCCTTACCAAAGAGGAGAAATTTGTGATTAAAGTGGCCAGTACGAAAAACGCCAATTTCATATGTAAGGACCTAATATCACCAAAATAATCCAACACTCAAGTAAATCACATGAGTCTCAGACCTGTGGTTCACCACATTTTGACCACTTTTAATTTGGTCGCGATCGCCATTAAAGCGACCGTTCGTGAGAAGAGCTCGCATTAGCCCGCAACCATGTTTTAATTAAACCTCCATATTAATTTAGAATCCGATCCTCAGTACACCAAGTGTTCAGGCCCCAGCTGGGAGTAGGAAAACTTATAATATCTAGATTTCTCAGAAACAATAAAGACACTTTAATTAGAAGACTTTCAAAGTTAGCATCAATTAAAAGATAAACGATGTCGTCGCTACACTATGACTGAAGTGTTCGCAAGGTCAACCATACGATCTTTACTGAGTTACTTCAGTAACCATAATACTAATTACTTGTAAGTTATAAATAGTTTAAAATAGAAATAACAAGGCTGATATAATCTGCAAACATTGGCTGTGAAAATATTCAACAAAAACTTAAATTCACTTTACTAGTTGCGAATTCCAACATGAGCATCCTACCAGCGGGAGTGGTGGTGTTAAATGCCATTGTCGACAGCCGTGCCTGCGGTGGCGGCCATGGAAGTGGTTTGGTCGGAATGGTAGCGAGCCGACACGAATTATGTCCATTGACATCATTATAACAACGAATTATCCAATTATTATTTATTGAGGTTTGTGGTTAAACGAATTTGACTACCAAAAATAAAATTGTCGCCAGGATGATTTTACTTTTTGTTTAATGTTGGTTTTGTTTTGTGTTGAGTTTGTATTTATTTTACGTTGTCAATAGAGTAGGTAATTATATTTGGTATTGAGAACAGAAGGAAAGAGAAAACCTAGATAGTAGAAGAATATTGTTCAAGAACAAAACTTCCGAAGCTCATCTTGCCTCGGCAAACGTAGTGTAGGACGCCCTCTGGCCAGGTGGGATGACGATCTGTGAAAGACTGCCGACCGATGCTGGAAGCGTCAAGCTGAGGACAGGGCGCTATGGAGCTCATAAGGAGAGGCCTATGTCCAGCAGTAAACTAATATAGGCTGACGATGATAATGATAATGAATAACTACCGACTAACACAATATACTTTAAAATGGTTTCGATACATAAAATAATTAATTATTAATATCAAGGAATGGTATGTGTGGTATGGTAAGTGTGTGTTAGTCAGACAAATGCAACGCAAGGGACCTCTCTCAAAGCAATGGTTAGGAAACCGTATGTGCAAGCCAAAGCCAGAGATCAATATTGATGCTCAACATAAATTGGCTGCACAAGTTTGCCAATACCAAGAAGTGAAGTCGAACTCATATTGTGTTTGGTATATTGCCTTCCTTCATGAAGTATGTTCTTTAGCGGAATACAAAACAAGATAAGTGAAGCAGTAGTGGGCGTCCTTGTCTGCACTTGCTGTTGTATTTGTCGCGAGGTCAGTTGGTGAATATTCTGGTCGCGAGCCTCGAAGGACCAGGCTAAGTATATTTGTATTTTGTTATATTAGTGTCAGGGATGTGCTCGTTCGAGCTTTATTTGTGTAGACAAGAAGATTAATGTATATTTTTCTTAATGTCAGTTGAAAGGGACATTTCTAATGAGATACATAATACATTCAGGCGTTACTTCCATTGTAAATATATGAATGAAAATATTTAGTCAACAATTAGTTTTATGAAAATAACTAGTCGTCAGACATCTTTGATGATGATGATGATACGCAATCCTATTAATGATTGACAATCTCTGTGGCGCGGCGGACGAAGGTCCGTCACAGGAGGTTGGGGGTTCGAATCCCGCCTCACTAAAAATGTTAGTACGATCTGAAGATATAAATTTTCAGAGTGTTCTGGATGTTTTTTTTAATTATATTTTTTATCTAGTACTCATAACACAAACTTAGCTTGAGGCTAGCTAACGCTGTGTGAATTTTCCAGCATTTTATTATTATGATTATTTCTAACAAAATATGTTGCTACTACCAAAATGTAGAAATTCTTACAAAAACAAATAAATATCCCGTAACCTTTAGTAACGAAAATACTTCATTATTTCTAACCTCAAGAAAATCATAGCAATATACCCCACAAAACATAATTAACTGAAGAGCAACAAAGCGTCTCGAATTGCTTAATTTAAATGAACTGTTTAAGGAAAAAGTCAAAGAAAACGTAAATTACGATCTACGATGTGCCCCAGCGAGCTAAGTGTCGCCGCTTAGTACAAAGATGTGTACCATTTAGTACACAAACAGGTTATGCAGGAAGATAAATAAAATAAAGCACTTTGATAATTATGTATGTATCTGCTGTATCTATATAATATAATATTAGGTCCTTACATATGAAATTGGCGTTTTTCGTACTGGCCACTTTAATCACAAATTTTTCCTCTTTGGTAAGGAATTCCAAATTCAAATTGTACAGCTATAGACTCATGTATTTGTGCTTCGATGATCGTCATTCATTTGTTTTTTTTTCTTCTGTTTTTTTCTGTTTGCGTCACTCATTTTACAAAATGGAAAACTTAAAATATCGCATTATTTACGAGTACGAGTTCCGCCGTGGCACTAGTGCTGCGGAAACAACTCGAAGGGTGAATGATGTGTATGGCGGTCGTGTTGCAAAAGAAAACACAGTTCGTTTTTGGTTCCAACGTTTTCGTTCTGGAAATTTCGACCTGCAGAACAAGCCCCGTGGACGGCCTGAGACTCAAGTTGATAATGAAGAGTTGAAGGCTATTGTGGAAGCGGATCCATCGCAAACCACGTCCGAGTTAGCTGCAAGCTGCGATGTTAGTGATAAAACTGTTTTAATTCACTTGAAGCAAATTGGGAAGATTAAAAAGCTTGAAAGGTGGGTACCTCACGAATTGACTGAAGCAAACCGGCAAACGCGCGTCGACTGCTGCGTTACATTACTAAACCGGCACAATAATGAAGGTATTTTAAACCGAATCATTACCTGTGATGAAAAATGGGTTCTTTACGATAATCGGAAGCGCTCAGCGCAATGGTTGGATCCTGGCCAGCCAGCCAAATCCTGCCCCAAGCGAAAATTAACCCCAAAAAAGTTACTTGTAAGCGTTTGGTGGACTAGTGCCGGTATTTTTCATTACAGTTTTCTCAAATCTGGCCAGACTATTACGGCTGATGTCTATTGTCAGCAATTGCAAACCATGATGGAAAAGCTAGCGGCTAAACAACCTAGGCTGGTCAATCGCTCCACGCCACTGCTGCTTCACGACAACGCTAGACCACACACTGCGCAACAGACGGCAACTAAATTAGAAGAGCTTCAATTGGAAAGTCTAAGACATCCTCCGTACTCCCCGGACCTTGCTCCAACAGATTACCATTTTTTTCGAAATTTGGATAACTTCTTGCAAGGGAAAAAATTCAACTCCGATGGGGCAGTCCAAATCGCATTCAAAGATTTTATTGATTCCCGTCCGACTGGTTTTTTTAGTAAAGGGATCAATGAACTACCTATAAGATGGCAAAAGTGCATAGAAAATAATGGTTCATACTTTGATTAATTAAATATATTATATTAAAAAATATTCGACTTTTTGTTCCTCCCATACAAAACGCCAATTTCATATGTAAGGACCTAATATTATAAAGAGAAAGGATTTTATTGTTTGCATGTTTGTATTGAATAGGCTCCGAAACTACTGGACCGATATAAAAAATATTTAATCATTAACTAGCTTACTTTTCAGGGAGTGACATAGGCTATATAATATTATCCCGGAATTCTAACGGGAACGGGAACTACGCGGGTGAAACCGCGAGGCAATGCTAGTTGAAAATATAAAGGTTTTCTTTTGAGTGGACCTGTATCTGAGAGATACAGGTCCAAACAGAGATTTAAAGGAGCTATAGTCACACAATACAACACTGTAAAACGTTGCAACACTTTATAGTAGGTACATAAATATGACTTCGAACAAAATAACAGCATTTTGATAGCTAACTTCACGTTAAGGGGTCAAAACAATAATATATATCATTTAGAGGTAATTGTAATTTTCCACATTAACGCTTTTACAGCCCAGCTCCCGCAGTACACCCGAAGGGGCGCGCAGTATTCGTCATGGGTAATGAAAGTGTATCTATGTAATTATAATTACCGACCTACTCTAAGCACCTATCCAACCTTGATTAAGTACGTTTGTGAGAGAAAATAATAATTTATTATATTTTTTCTTAAACACTGCATAATAAAAACTCTCGTTGTCCTGTACATCGTGGTCGGTAGGTTCCCTTTAGAGCCAACTCACCCTGTACGTACATATTTACCCAATTTGTCTGCGATAGTGATCGCTCTCCGCATAAAATAAACAAAATTAACAGTTTGCTTTCAATCCGCTCGTGTAGGATAATAATATAAAAAGTAATGTTATCTCGCGCGCGGGCCTATACAGGGTTGGCGTTTTACACCTACAAGGCAGAATTTTCACGTTTTTACGTGGGTTGAGGCACTAATTACTGGATTTGCTTCAAAGTTTTGTGCAACAGTGAAAAACCTAATATGGGACAATAATTTGTCCTTTTAATGTAAAAGAATGAATCATATATTGTTTCAACAAAAATATTTTTTTACACTCCTGAAACCTGTAAAACTAAATAGATTATTTTAACTAAAAAAAAAGTTTGTTTATTTATTAGTGTGTAAAAGTTTGTTTATTTATATATTAGTGTGATATGGATAAATGTCGAGATGGATGGATATTTGTTGTTGAAGAACTATTGAACGGATAAGCTAAAATTTCTAACTCTTTTTTCTCTTTCTTTTCTCGTTAACGCTATGTCCTTATTTTAAAATAATCTTTTATTGATATAAAATAGTTCTTCAACACTAAAACAGTTCTAAACATCAACCCATCCATCTAGCCATTTATCCATATCACACTTATACCTAAATAAATAAACAAACTTTCATCTATAACATTTGTGTGGTTATGGTTCATGAGTTCGTTAGGCCGCTGATAGACGGGCGGACGGATAGACAGACAGACAGCGGAGGCTCAGACCCAAAGATTGCCAACGGAACCCTATAAGTCTCCGCTGGGAATCTTTGGGTACAAAACTCTAAAAAAGAAATCAGATAACTGTAATGTTAGTAAAATGATCGAACCGACCAGGAATTTATCAAAGAAACCTTTTAAATATAATGAGTTTCTGAGAAAATCTACAAAAATCTTTCTCACCACACTCTGTATAAGTTCCTACTTATACTGCTTATACATACGTATGAGTATACAGGGTGATTCGTTGGCGTTATGATCTGACAATTAAACCGTGGGACATGGTGCCTGTGCTTTGATTTCACTCGTGAGCACTCTCCTTTACAATAACAGCTGTTTAGATAAACAATTGTTTTGAGGAAAAGCTTTTGCAGGAGATGTATTGTTTTTTTTTATATTTAAAAGACATTATAACATCATACAGATTTTTTAAACACTATCGCATATGGTTTATGTTAATTAGGTTTATTATACAAAAGGGTAAATTTGTACATCTAAGCATTTGGTTTCAATGACTACCTGTGCGATTTGTAGGGTTTCCACAGGTTATTGAAAAAAATATCCACGCTGTTTGCAGGTAATTTATTGAGTAGAAAAATATATAGCGAGCCACGTGGGGATACATTGAGGTTGGTTCTACAGTTGGGTACCTCTAGCATGACAGTAAACAGTTGTAAATGATACAGGATATGTCAAAAGGTACTTGATTACATTCACGCGCATTTAGTCCATACGAGTCGTTATCCATTGCGAAGAACCCAAACGGTAGGCTTGATTGAGTTATATCGTTTTTTTCTGTGGTTATAAAATGTTGCCATAAATCTTTCCTAAACATAAACACCTAATACAGTATTCATCGAAGTCACAACAAGCTGACGCACACGAAAACAAATCCTGAGCACAATACAAACCTTGCAATAAAACCTATAAAATTTATATCTAACCTCGATATCAGTAGAGGGAATACGTAATGAACATTAGGAACAAAGGCGTGAAAAGAGCCGATACTGAATGCTGTAGGTGAGAAATTGATACCAATTACCGAGCGCACAAACATCGACCTTACAGCGAGCGGGGAGAGATGAGTTTCCGTTGGTGGGAAGCATGACAGAATGAAACAGTTTCCAGAGGAAAGGAATTTCGACTGTGGCGTGTGGGGTGGAAGGTTGAGATTGGAGTGTGGTATGAGTGGATAGAAAAAGCAAGAATCGAAGATAAGTGAGGTGGCGCGGCTCTCGCGCTGAAATATTAGTGTTCTGAAGGTTTCTTTGAATCGCGTGTTGGTGCAGCTTTTGTAGCCGAGCGGTATATCGGCGCTGTATCTCGTAGCACTTCGTAGCACCTCGTAGCACCTCGTAGCGCTACGCTGCTACGGCTCTACGGAACGGACGCTTTTGTTCGTAGCACTAAGTGATGTAATTTCCGAGATAGGAATATTGCAGTTTTGTATAGTAAGAAATATCTTTTTAGTAGCTGGAAATTTTAAAAAGTTACTTTGTATTATTACTGAATCAAATGTTATAAAGGTTCTAGTTTTAACATTTTATTTCTTTCTTTCATGTAAACCACGATATTTTTTTCCGGTTAATTATTTCCGGTCAAGTTGGAAAGTATTTTTGTGGTTCATCTAATTAAAAGTTAGCAGCATCCAACAAAGCAATGAGTTTCAAACTCCCCAAAGACGGGATTCAAACAGATTGAAAAAAAAATGTTTATCAGTTTTCTTTAGTCGAGGGCTCCCTGGAGAAAATAATTTTCCTTGTAACACCAGTAAATATAAATTGTCTGAAGAATCACGACGTAAAAATATTTAGTGTTTTTGATGTACAATAATATGTTTCCGTGGGATGAAACACCGCCAATGGAACGCTTTGAAATTAAAAACAACTGGACGATTCCCAAGCAAACAACGTTAATAAAGACGAGTAGGAAAAAATATAAGTCGAACAGCAAAATCGCTTTGAACTTTCCTTTTGATCTTCGAGTGTGTAATTGTAATTTAAATTCACGCAGCTCTCGATGCCGGCGGATAATTTGTGAACTCATTAGGGGGTAATAACTAGAGGAGCAGCACTTAGCGGAGGTGAGAGCTCTATTGAGGCTCACTGATGCCCACTGATGCGCACTCACGGGGAAACGGTCTTTCTGATGCCATTCTTTTTGTGTGCCGAATTGCAGCGGGGTGTCCGGGGGCGGTGGGGGGGTGGGGGGTGTCCGGGTCGAGGCGTGCGCGGCGGCAGTCCCTCGCCGCCCGGCGCCGCGCACGCACGTCCCGCCCGCCCACGCCGAGCCACGCTCCGCGCCACGATAACGAGTTTGTGACATAATAAATGTGACCGCTGCTTGTGATAAGTGACGGATGATACAGTGCTGTGTCGACTCAGAGGATACGTGACGGAGTGTTTAGTGCAGTGACAGGTGTTGTGATTGTACGGGTGATTACGAGATATTGGGTGAGCGATATTAGATTATATATCTTAGTTGTTTGAAGGGTTAAAAATGTTTTTATTAATAATTGTATTTTATGAGTAAAAACTTAGGTGGATCGATTTGTTTTAAAAATAAATTTCCACGCACATAATGTATTGATACTATTTTTAATACCTTTAGCCACAATTGAGACGAAATTATGTATGTAGCGGAAGTAGGTTTTTAATTTGTTTACGATGTAAATCTTGAGCATGGCGGGAAAACGTCAATAAAAATATGGGCTTCCGCTCCGTTTCAACTAATCACAGAAAAACTACATTAGTTATTTACTAGCAACCTTGACAATTTTTTCTGCATACTAACATATTTATTAAGTATAAATTAAACCAATCTGTGACTCTTCTATTAGGTTATTCCCACTTTACTACGAGCGACATACACGACCGATCTAACATACATAAAGCTGGAGTGGTCGCGATTGTTTCGTTTTACTACATCTTGGAGTCAGTTCGCTATAACTACCCTCCATTTTCGTGAGTAATGAATTCCTCCAAGTTTCGCATATCACAATACATTTCACGCACATTACGCACTACGCGAACATAACAAAATGCGTCGTTCACTGTCATGCGTCAATGGACAAGGCAATTGATGTCGAAGTATATTGTTATAGCCACTTCACACACAGCAAATTAATGCAAAAGGCAAAAGAATAAACCCATACAAAAATATTTGTGACTTTATAGTACAGTTGTCGAAAAAATTGTATGATACGAAAATTATTCAAATACTATGTTGCGTTGTTATATTTAGCTTGTATTTAATTTGAGTGTCCATAGATTTGTCCAATATTAAGCCCATGTAGCAACTTTGAATTCAACGTTTGGCTCGCTTTTCCCAACTGAAGGGCAAAAGCCTCGCTCCTGTTCAGTTTTTTGTATCCCTTGAAGTTTATAATAAGTACAAAACTTTCCAAAAATATGACATTGGCGACTATTCAGATGTCGCCAAAATTAAACTAAATTAATTTGACAGGACTATAAATGGTGCAATCCTTATTATTTTGATCGTTGTGATAGGAACGGCGACATTTTTAGTCCTGTAAAATTAGTTTAGTTAATTTTGGCGACATCTAAATAGACACCAGTGTGTATATCTGTAGCTATCAAGTAACGAAACTGGGAATCAATCCATTCCCAACCAGGTCAAGTGTAACCTAATTTAGTCGCGAAATTCAACGAAGACCCCAGAATTGTTTTTCGCCCATTGTATTCAATTGTAAAGACAGACAGAGAAATAATGTGAACGAAACTTGGAAACAAATTAGACAGCGGAGTGGAATGGAGTGTCTCTTGTGGCTTGGAGCCATTATTCCTTTCCAACTTAACGGAACTTTTTCATATCCTCCCGAGAATTAATTAAATAAGGATTACCTAAGTAGCAACGTTTTCCTTAGGTTTATTATTTTCGTTTTGCAAGTGGATACCTACTGGTACTTCGCTAAATTAATGAGACATCATTTCGAGGCTGAAATGTGAGAGCCTGATGTTGCGGCGAACTGAGCCTTCGTTTCCAAGAGTCTAAATGTGAGATCGGGCAAAGGACTCGGTTTGATCGCCGAGACGCGCCGAAGTATTCATATCTGAACGTTGTAACACGTATCAGTGACGTCGTAATATTTTATTATCTGGAATAAATATATAAACCTCCTGGTTTTATTACGCGGAGCACATGGCTTACGGGCGTGGTTGGAGAGCTTAAACTCAGATTGATTATACACCTCCGGCCGTTAAATTGACTCTTAATATTTGTCTCAGTGCACACACGAAATAAAGCTACAGAGTAAGCTTAGGAGTAAATAAGTACGCAATAATTCTATGCTATAAAATTGATGCAACTTATACACAGTTTGTACAATAAGTAGTTTTCAGATTCCAATTTATTTGGTATCAGGTTATACATATTTTTTGAGTGTATCCCATCTGGCCCGGTGACTTGGCCCGGCGCCGGGCCACATGCCCGACTAATCGAGTACCTTGTAGTTTGAATCGTATTTTTCCGTAATGATAAGCGCCTGTATAAATAATCATCATCAGAGTTATTTAATGAAGCCATAGAGATAGCTTAGGAGCAAATAAGTAGGCAATAATTCGATGCTCTGAAATTGTTGCAGCTTTAACACAGTTTGTAGTTTTCTGTGTCCTATTAGTTTGGCATCAGGTCAAACAAGACATTACCTGACCCTGTACTTTCGAATCGTATTTTTCCGTGATTTCTATTTGTGAAAATAACCGCCTGGATCAGTGTTCTTTAAGATTTCGTTAAAAAGCGTTTCTTAATCCGTTTGCCGACTAAACAGCCGGCTCGCTGCCCTGAACAAACCAACAAAAGCGCTCAGCTAAGTAAAAGGTCGATAACGTTTTGGGAGTAAGTAAAACATTATAAGAAAAGCCGATAAGTAAACAGAACAAAGGGCCGAGAGCAGCGAGATTAATAATAAAGCAGTTGTCGAGAGAATCACGTTCCGTTATTGTGGCGAGCGTAAATGAAACTGTATTGTGGCCAGCGTTTAATAAAACTATGAGTTTGATATTTTTGTAGGAGCAAGCAAAAATACTTGTGTATTCAAATCCATTTTATTGAATCTGAAGTAGAACTTATAGAAGTCGGTGGATCCAATTGAAGCAGATGAGTACTCAAAGCTTGAGTCGGGTCCTTAAAATATTAATTGTCGTTAATAATAAATCAATTAATAGAATTTGACCCATTCCTGGAGTATATCTACATCTTTTTTATAATCATTTATTTACAAAGAGTTTGTTCGCTAAAGCAAACAAGGCACTATGATAATTAAATTCAATTAAATAAACCTGTAATTTAACTAATTACTGCAAATTAATCGCTTACTTTGTATACTATGGTACAATTTTTTTGGCATTATCTGAAAAAGGATCTGAAAGGATGCTATTGCAAATACCAATCATTGATAAGTTCTGTGCTAGCCACATCCACTGAAAATTTACATATTTTGTATATTTTGTATATTACATAGTTGTTAGTGAAAATTTAAAATAATTCCTAAAGTCCTCTGAAGACAGCAATTTAAATAATTTACGATCGCGAAGGACTGATTTACGAGTTATTTGTAAATTCTACTTCAAAGAGAAACATTAACAAACTTGAATTTCAAAATATAAATGAATAATATTAGCCGAGCAGGTACTTAATACCTACCTATCTTATTATACACCTACTTAGGATGCCAACAAGACTTATTAGTAAGCGTCCTCTGTCTGTCCGTCTCTTTGTCCGTCCACTTTTTCTCAGAAGGCATAAAACTTATTAGTTTTCCCTACTATAAGAGTCAGAGTCAAAACAACAAATAATAATAATAAAATATATATCAAAATTAAACACACAAAAAAGTGATTTTATGGCTGTAAGTTTTGCAAGCCTGTATTTCTTGAACCATATTACGGCACCGAAGTTAAGCAAAGTCAGGCGCGCTCAGTCTTGGATGGGTGACCGCGACGTTTGCTTTTTATTTTTTTTCTATTTATCATCAGTTTCTTAGGGTTTCTTTAGCGAAAAAGTTTTGTACGGTAGAACGAACTCTTCGTTTGCGGGTCGCCCCACACTTAACTAGTTTCTTTTTTTATTAAATATTATGTTTTTTGTATATTATATATCCATAGTTGACATACTCATACTCATACTCATTTATTCGCCGTAGGAGCACAATGCACACAAAAATTAAAAATTTTGATGATATCACAAAATGATTAATGACTCGTGCATGACGAATGCATAATAATGGCGGGACAATCTCGTTTCTTTATAATACGGAATAGAATACTGCAATAATACATAAATACCCACCGCAATATTCTTGTTCATAAAATGTACCTGAGCTATTTATTTCACAAAGTTTCTTAAATTCAATGCAAGGAACTTCAGCAAACGAAGTATCGTTTCATTTTGGATCTTCCCCTTGCAAGTAGTACCTGTCTTTGTTCCAATTCCTCGAATCTGCCTTACAAAAGGCATCCGATAGAATTTCCTTTGAGTTGAATCTGACGGCAAGCAAACTGCCCAGATCCTCGCTGCTAAAGCCAGAATACACCTTTAGTGCGTTAGTGCACTAACTAGGTTTGTACTCGTATTTCTCAGTATGAATAAGATGTTACTGTTTCAGAAAGACAGTCCGGCCATCGGCTCAGAGAGATAGGCCTGATAGTCTAACCAATGTATTTTGGCTACAAGCCCTATGTAGCCAACCATGCTAGCGTTATTTTAATGTTTTCCTTCACAAATCCCCCTTATGAGGGAAAACTGGAATGGGTAACTTCCCAGAGACTTTCAACATCCACGGTACCCGACTTCGTGGTATGTGCTTCTTACATCCCCGTACTGAGAGGAGGACGGATCGAAGTCGACATTTTAGGATATTATTTGATTTCTTAGAAATTTACTCTTTCCCTTAACCTAAAGTTTTTCTGTAGTTATTTATTGTCCCCACAAATATTACGCTTTATAGTTTTGGGAAAGCACTTTGTTAAAACTTCGGCGAGTGTCCTTGCTCCTTCCTGTTAAGGCGCATACGTCTCGCTATTTGGCTAATTTACTAGCTTTGCACAAATAGTATATTATTTTTCGTCATAGGATATTATTAATCGATTGTTTAGGTTTATATATAACCGAAAAAAATAGTAAAAATGCACTCAGTTTCGGCTGATAAAAACGCTGTCATGTTGTCCCTTGTGTTCTGTGACGTCACGGCTCACATTTGTCAACTCAAAGTGCGTGTGTTTCTTCGTTCGCCAAAGTTTCATAACAATACAAAATGTACAGTGTGACGTCACGATTCGATTGCTAATAGCGTTGCGTTTAGAAATTTCTACTTTTCAATTATTAAATTTCGCAATATAAACATCAAAGAATACAAAAATAAAGGAACAGGCATATTTTTTAATAATATTATTAATAATATTAAATATTTCTATGTCAATAGAGAATATGTAAAAAATATTTAGCTTTTTTAAAGTCACATGCATAATATTTATTGCTTAGTGCGAACTATACCTTACCATCAACCTAGTGGCGGATTAAAACAACAAATCTTGGATTGGATTCCTAAATTGTGTTTTACTGGTTTATCAGATTATATTTTAAAGTGTACGTAGTTTTAAGATGACTGGAATAGGATATATTTAACAAGGTTTTATTTCTGTACTAGCTGCGCCCCGCGGCTTTGCACGCGTTGTTCCCATGGAAACATTAAAAGGTTATTTTCATCCCACGGGAACAGATTTATGGGATAAAAAGTAGCCTATGTTTTATTTCAGGATTAGAATTACCTGTATGCAAAATTTCAGACAGATCCGTTCAGTAGTTTTGGCGTGAAGAAGTAACGAACATCCATCCATACATCCATCCCAACTTTCGCCTTTATAATATTAGTGTGATAATTTAATTTATTATTAGTTTTCGTTACTAAAATAAATGTCCTTGTTGGCATAAAATATCTCAGATTATCATATAACAATTTCATTTGCGCATTTTTTTCTTTTATCGAAAGTGGAAAACCAAAAATTCAATAATTTAAATTCCCATAAAAGGTTTGCTCAGGTTTTATTAATTGTAATATATAATTTGATTTAATTTGGTTCTTTTTCATTAATATGAAGGGTGTTGTTTAAAATTTATCTTCTCTTGATTGTTTTAGAAATAATACTAGATATTATAATCAAGTTTTAACATAGTAGTCATCACTACTACTACAAAAAATTAAGTGAATTAGATATTCAATTGCACCTTATTTCTTATTAGATAGTAATTACTATTTATCAAGTTGTTTATATAGTAAAAAAAATTACTTGTCTAAATGCTTATTTTGTAAGTCTAAATAAATAAACGATTTGACTCTTACTCTGACTCTGTGTTTGCCTAAGTAAAAACCAGTTTCTCAGGCAAAAAAACAGTTTTTAAAGCAATACATAGTATTAGATGATGATGATTGGACTATACCCACTCGTATCGTTCAATATGCATCAGCAGGTACAGTCCAAGTGGTCAGCTATCGGCGCGGCGGTAGCAAGAACATCGTTATAGGATTGCCGGTAATCCCAGGGCCCGGGCATCGCCTCGCCGAGCGCATTCCATTGTTAGATCATTTCTGCGGAACCGAGCTTGCGGATACCACTCCTAACATGGTTTCAACCGGCGGCTCGTACTGTATCTTAACCCTTGTTCGGCTAAGGGCGTATTGCACTGATAACTGAGATTGCTTAATTGCGAATAGTTGAGCAACTGGGTTTTTCCATTACTCAACTATATTCTGTTTAGGAGAAATTGACAGCTAGGCTAGGCTTTTTTAAACCTTTTTTCTTTTTTTATTTATATTTGTTTCCTCAGAATTTTCGACTGGGAACTAACACTAAACGAAAACTGGGTGAACTAATTGTGGTGATAATTTTGTCACACTGGTGCTTGGCGTGTCCCGGTCCCATTTCAATTTGGTCCAGTTCTGATAGTGGCATCCACGAGAATACCATATAATTGAAGTCGTGTTTTTGTTAAAACTGTAAACAAACCTCATTCAGATTTATATGTATGTATATACAGTATTAAATTTTTCCGATTAAGGAGCGCATTATTAAATTTTGTCTTTAACTTTTTACTTGACAAAAATTGGAAGGGTTAATAGTTTAATTTTCAAACGACATTTTAATGAAAGTTGTTATAGAAGTACCTATAACAATTTTCATTTTTTAAGTAATTATATATACGAATAATAATACGAAATACGAAATACGAATGCTATTAAGGGTGATTTTGTTCGCCGAAGGGGAATATAGAGATCTTTGACCTGTAGAGATACAAGAAACACAGAACAAAAAAAAAACACAGTAAAAATACAAATAAACCTTTTGTTTTTTCGTGGATGTAATTTATCGAAGCTTCGATAAAGGTTTTGCGCAGGCCTATTGGTTTCAGGAAATTAAATTTAGCAAGCAAGCTTCGCGGAAACACAATTTGTCGAAAACCTTATGAAATTCCCGATTTTTGTTTGTTTCCCTCCAATTTTTGGAAATGATTGGTTCTAAATTAAACAAGTAGGTGTTCGTTAAAACAAGCGCTAGAAATAAAATGAAGCAATATATTTGGAACGCCCATAATGAATTCTGTGAAAATGTATAGTAACTACTAATATTATAAACATGAACGTGGACGTACCCGTATGGATGTTTGTTACCCTTTCACTAGCTAATTAACGGATCAAGCTGAATTGTGTACAGGCAGTTCTAGACCTGGAATAACACATAGGCTACTTTCATCCCATAAATCTTCTATCCCTTGAGATAGAAAAAAAACCTTTAAACGTTTCTATAGAAACAACGCAGCGAAGCCGTGGGCAGCAACTTCTATACAACGTGCAAACAATAGGGCACACGATTAGGTAGCATTTACCGCAGCCTAAAAAGGCATGTCAAAGAACAATCACGATTGAAACCAAAATATTGACAGTATTTCTGGGTTAGGTCACACTGTACATTTTGTATTGTCATGAAGCTGTGGTGGGATATCTATTTGTTTTATTGTGCGGTTATTTGGTGTTTTGTATAAAGTAACATTTTAATTTGATTACTAAAAAATCTAGTTTTATATTGATTAAAAATCATCGAATAAAACACAGGAACTTTGAGTTGCTCATGTGAGTTGTGATATCATAGTTGTTCTGTGACGTCAAAACTCACATTATGAACTCAAACAACTCGGGCCAACTTGGCAGCGTTTTTGTCACCCAAAACGAAAATGAGTGGATGTTTTTGTTTTTACTTTTAAATTAAAATTTTGTAGGTGTTATATTTTCTGAGATTATGTATTAACCTTCGTAATCAAAATAAAATCTATGCATATACCGTATCATAGCTTGCAGGCGGTTGTACACTTTCGGCTCCATGGAGGCTCTCACCCTCGTGATTCTGACATGCCACTATGTCGATAGTAAAACAAAAACCATCGCACATAAATATCTTGTCGCAAGTGAATTCACAGTATCCTGAAACTCCGAAGGTATTCTAAACTGCAGGTAGGTATTCTTGCATTATCGTATAGGAACAAAGGAGCACAGCGCGGGTCCGGCGCGATTTATAGTTCACCTCGTCTCCGCGGATGATATACGGCGCCACTGCGCTGATTTATGCCGGAAAAATTCCCGACTCGGACCGAGTTGTGACGTTTTAATTAAAGATCTTCAATTGCACTTTTTTACGTGAGATTTATGCACTTGGACATGAGTTTTGATAGAATCGTTTGGTGCATTGTGCGACTCTAGGCATTGCGTCACTTGTGAATATTGCTCCAAAGGGCCTCTATCTGCATACAATTTACACTCGGTTAAGTAGACAGATATGAATAAGAGAGAGTATGAAACTGTGTCTTTAACAAGAATTAACCGCAGCTTTGAAAATCAAGAGAATATCTCAATCACAGACTAGTAGTGGAAAATCGTTCGTGGAAAAAGCACAGTAATTAGGGTTAACCCAGTTGTCTTTTGTCACTTTGGGCCAACTTCTATCGAAACTGTAGTCTTAAATCCCTACTTAATAATCTCACTCGAATAATATCCCAAAAATCGGCAGTGACGGGAATTAAACCAGCTTCGTTATTGCTAGGGAATTGATAGTATTCATTCAATAATATTTACTTGTCTATATACAAGATACGGTACATAGTACGAATATTGGTAGAAAAAAGACAACACAACTCAAACTCAAACTCAAAAATGCTTTATTTCCATAAATACAATAAATGTACACTTAGAAAAGGTCAACTGAATATCTCACTACAGTACCAGGCACGTGAATCTAAAGGATGAATACTACTTAGATACGGTAGGTATTTGATAAATAATCTCTGTAAATATCTCGTTTAATACCGGTATTTTTGCAGTATAGCTATTCATGGCAAGCTCTTGACGTCATGCCCGGGCCAGCGGCGCCGCTCTAAATTGCATCCGATTCGGAAATGAACTCACCTCGGGAATTTCTATCGCTTTTCCAATGATTTCTGATTCCATATACTAAAGCAGACTTTGATATAAAAGTCAGGTAAATTGGATGTAAACGAGCGAAGTCGAGATACGTTGCGAAATAGAGAGAACATTTTAAATATTTGTGGACGTGCAAAGTTCTCGAATTTTCTACTTCATTCTTTCTTTTTGTGAAGCTTAGTGATTGAATACTATAGTAAATATATATGTAAATATATATATATATATTTACAAGTTAACTTTACTTAAATTACGAAGAGTTGTAAAATATTAACATTAACTTAAGACTTGGTGTGCGAAGTTTAGTTCTCAACATGATAAGTGCCGATTCCCGGCAGACCACACTCATCAAACCTCTCGATCAATTTCGAGAAAGTTCCACCTCTTTGCGTGACGGGGACTTTCTTTCAAAGAAAAACACGGCTTAGTTCCAAGTTCACGAGTACACTTAACCCGAGTCCGACTACAAGATTGATCCGAGCGGTAATTAATCAGAGGTCGTGTGCTGCCCCCTCGCGCCCTCTGCACGGTGTCGGGGAACCTACTGTGTAGGTACCGCCGCTTGGAGATTGGTTACGTGGGTTTCTAAAATCTTCTCAAACGAGTGAAAATTAAAAAAAATATTTTACTTAGTTAATGTTTAAAATCTTCAAATTCGAAAAGAGAAATTCAGAAAGAGTGAGTATGGAAACAAAGTGTTATATTTTATGTTATGAGGATAACAATACCTTCTAAAAGTATTGTTGTTATTATTGCGTTATTTTACGAATTATTTTATACCATTTCGGTAGCTTTGAAATTTTTCGACCTACTGAGTAGTTTCTGAAATCTTTATTTAAAATTAAATAAAGGAAATAAATAAGAACTGTTATTTATGACTGAAATAATTGCTGTTTTTTTAAACAGTTTGTTGTTTAACTCAATTGTTTTAATTGTAAATACTCATTTTAATTTATTCATTTTATTTAATTGTAATTTTTTTTTTCAATAAAAATATAATTCCTATTCGAACATAATATGTTTACGATTCTGGACCCGACTTCACCCACTATACTATTTTATTTTATTTATTTTTTATTTATTTACGACAACAAACAATTATACTAATATCTTACAGTTAACAAGATTAAACTTATCTTACTCTAAGTATAATCAGCCCCGTTGTGCACAAATTGTGACAATTACAAGGTGGAACTTTCATACAAACTTGGAAGGGTAAATACAAGGCTGTTTGATGTTGACCATTCAAAACTAAGGATGAAATCAAGTTATATCGTGATGAACTGTGTTGATGTTTGTATATAACTAAAACAGTAAAAAAGTATACGTTTGAAATATACAAAAATACAAATTCAACACGAATTTTAGCTTAACTTTGGGCGAAATAATTTTTTTTTTCAACAAAGACGTTTTGTTTTCCTTAACAAAATCTCATAAAAATAACGGAACAGCAAGGTAATAGCAAAGTTATCACTAAAAATAAACACTAACTTCAACAACGCATGATATCACATATGCTAGCTTAGCTTAACTTTGGGCGAAATATTTTTTTTTTTCAACAAAGACGTTTTGTTTTCCTTAACAACATCTCATAAAAATAACGGAACAGCAAGGTAATAGCAAAGTTATCACTAAAAATAAACACTAACTTCAACAACGCATGATATCACATATGCAGCGTAAAATATATTTATTTGAATGCGAAAAGAAAACGAGGTCAGTTAAATGATGAATGAAAAGTTTCAAATCCAAAAATTGTTCCGAGCTTATACATACTATACTAGGTCTACAAACCATGCATTTTTAATAACTCGAAATGTTCAGCCCTTTTGAAAACATACAAAGAATAAAATTCATACATCTGGTGTGTAAAATTCAAAAAGAACATCCAACTTCTCAGGCAGTTCTTCAGCCACTACGCCTCAGAGGTCGTCAAAATGATCAAAAATGCTCCCAAAAAGCTAACAAACATTCTACAATGGTAATCCTGCGCTCATTAAAACTCCGTAAGCCGCTCATTTTTTTACCCGTTACCCAAAAGTTAGGTGCTAAACACAGGTCAGAGGAACTTTTTGCTTTTCCGCCCAAAGTAAAATGTAGCGGCCATAACTCATAAAAGAAGATTTCAAGCCTCGCCGTGCCGGGATCAAGTAGATGCTGCGCAAGCGGGAAGGCTTAGAGGTTAGAAGGCCCCTACAGTATCGGAACTTTTGTAAAAGTTGCAAATCACAGACACTCATCAAGTTTTACGCAGTTAAAAAAAAAAAACTAAATAATAGACGTGAGAGCTGGTGAGTGTCTGGCGCAGCGCATGAGCATTGCCATACAGCGGGGCAATATGCAGCCGAGAAGCGTCTTGGGTACGCTTCCGACTGGTATTGGTACGGATCAGTTGAGTTACGTGTAGATTGTTTGCCACAGTCTGCATTTAGCTCAATTATCCCAATTGTAAATACTAGATTTAATTTCTACAATTTGATTGTAATGTTAAAAAAAAAAGTACAAATCTTATTTTTCAATAAAGATGTAAATAATATTAAAACATGTTTTCTTCATTCTCATTCAATGGATTTACGATTAGTTATCAAATCGTCCAAAACGCGATTCATCCAATCACAATTTATACGCAGTGTTTACTATCTATCTGAATTAGGATCGTACCTACCTTGCTATGCTTTTTATGGTTTTTGGTTTCTCATTGTCTATTTTGGAGTTCACTACACCGGAGTGGCTTGTACGAGTTTGCACAATACCCGACAAAGTTCTACAGCAACGCTCATTCGACAACATAAACAACTAAGTATTTTTTTAAGTACACAAAAATTAAGTGTCTGTCTAGAATTCATTAAGTGAAGTAAAAGTGTTGTGTAGTTTTAAAATAAAATTTAACATTTTTATTATTTATAAGTTGATTCGGTCCCGTGCCGTCCCGTCGCCGTGTAAAAAGCTCGGTCGTAAATAACAAGTGGGTACGGGAGACGCCGATAGTCTCTGCGACCTGACCGCACTTCGATGATGCACACGTAGTTCATATTTTCTGTCAAAATAAACATTAAAAGTCTATGAAATACTGATAAAGTCTATGAGAAGTTCATAGTGGTGCATAAAGGTAAATAAAGGATACTTCTTTGGATAGGGTATAAGATTTTTTTCCGTTCGAATAACCTAAACTAGAAGTTTTGAGCTTTATTCATCATCGTGGATACTCTGAAATATTCATTTCAAAAGTTTCTTTTTGAATTGTAAAGTTAATTGTCTGTTTTATTTCGACGCCCGCTGTACCCGGCGCGCAAGTATCTGAAACATTTCAACCAATTACTTACAAAAACACAAACTCGCGATTTGTATTTTCACATTCCGATCAAACTTTTGCTTTGATTAACTTCTCATAACGAAATCCTTTCCATCCTTTGAAATATGGCTCCCTGGTACTTGGTACTCGACTGACATTTGGGAAATTGGTTTATTATTATCTTAGCCGTACGGTGTTTTAAATTTTGTTGACCTTGTTTTTACTTTAAAACACTCAGTTCACGTTTTTTATTAGAAGATCCTGGTTAATTAAGTACATGAAGATTAAGTTCCGAAAAAAATAAGTTTTTTCTCGATATATGTGGTACTAGATACTAGCTTCCATGTTTCACAGTTTATAGATTACCAATTATTTTCGATGTCGTTAATAAAAAAACCCCACATAAGCACGCCTGAATTTACAATAAGTACATTAATATAATTTAAACTTTTATAATCCCATAAGCTTTACTAATAAAATAGCATTCCAAGGTAATGAGGGGTTAACATAAACAGAGCGGAGTGGCGGCTCCTAACTACAGTGTACCTACAGTGCACCCCAATTCATCGCCAACGAGGGCGTCACAGCTTAATTAAAAGTGGCTTTCATGAAGGTGTGTACACTGTCCTCCACTCATTATGGACCCTGCGGTAAATGACAGCGCAGGCCTGGTAGGGCGGCACACTCACCGGGACGGCAAGGCTCAAATTACACACATTTTGTTCACAATCGTTGTAATCGCCGAGAACCGTTTGTGAAAGCGCTCTTATAAGTTGCCCGTCGACTGCCGTAGTCTGCAGACGACGGGTGCAGTAACCTTGCAGTCGGCAACTTGCAGTCCGTGTATAAGAGCCCTTAAATGTTTTTCAGTGAAGACCACGACTCGGTAAACGTAGTAAAGTTATAGCTCAAAATTCAAATCATCTTAAATATCCCGTTGATAATAATTTTAGTATTAATAACCATGATGGATTTTAGTTTTATAGTAAACGTAGTGTTGGACGCCTAGTGGGATGATAATGGACCAAATACTAATGGCACATGCTGGATGGTTAATGCGCTGAAGACAGAGTGCAATGGCGCTTAGAGGAAGACTATGTTTAGCTGTCTTATGAGATCGTCATCCCACCACGCTACCACATCCACATCCACAGCCTGTATCGGTCCACTGCTGGACGCAGGCCTCCCCCTGATAAACGCCTTTTTGGTGTTTAACTCATGGGGGGTAATGCCCATAATCCCCAGGCTGGGCATGCGGGTTGGGGATCGCAGTTTGGTGGAAGATTTGTTCTGCAGGGGGCGGTGTTCTGTATATTTTCTAAGTATAGTAAAAAATATCTATGTATTGTATTATGTATATCAGTTATCTAGTATCCATAACACAAGCTCTGCTTAGTTTGGGGCTAGATAATGCGGTGTGAATTTCCCAACATTATGTATTTATATTTACCTAGACTAGAGACGTTACGGATGCCATGAATCTACAAGAGAGCCAACGAAAGAGTGGTCCAGCTGTCTACAATGAGTGGCAGCAATAAACAAGGAGTATTGTTACGCATTGGATGAGGCCGAAGCGGCCCATGCTGCCCATGCGGCCCATATCCCTCTCGTGTGGACCCGCGGGCTTTATTCATTCAATCGTTAATACAAATGGACATAACCCGTCTCATGCCGAAACAATTACGATTCATCGTATTGACTTGTTGGCTTTGCTTTGTTTGCGAGCGTTTTGACATGCTTCTTTTTATATTGTAACTTTTTATTGTTTACATGGGCGAAATTTTCGGTACTAGGGACTTATTATGGTTCTTCCACGGGTTAGGTTGAATTTTGTCAAGTCTTTACCCTATCCAAAGAAGTACGACTACGATTTTTTTTATTGTCGACGAGTGATTTTCAAATTCTGAATAAACTTCGTTTCTTTTGACAGATAAAAATGAAACATATAATTCTGTATTTGTAGTAAATCACTAGATAATATTTAGAAAAATTCATTTAGGTGCATTATGCCACAAAATAATACTTTGGATAGGTTTGTGCAGGCTGTAAATCTCATCACAAAAAACGTTGGCGATGACTCGCTCACAATATGAAATGAATGAAGAACCATTTTAGTCATGCGTAGTAATAAAATCTTTTATTTCGACACACACTGCCGAAATAAAAAATATTCTATTCTATTCTATACGCCTTACTAATGTTGTTAATGTAACTAACATTGAAAGAGATAATAAATCAGAGAAAAATAATATGAGAAAGAAAGAAGCACACGATAACTTAAAACCAAAACAAATAAAATTCAACATTCTACATGTTTTATTTTTCTATCAAACATGTGTTCTCCATAAGACATTATCCTTTGTTTGAGTTGCATCGAGCGAGAGGAGTGATATACCCACATGTGACAACGCGCAGCATCACAAACTGTGTTGTAAATAATGAAACTAGTTCGCAGTCCCGGCTTACAACAAGATTTCCCCGTCCCAGCGCACGATGTAGACAACTCACTTTTCTGGAAAATAGAATCATTTGGCGTTTGTCACGAAACTCGTAGCGCCGGAATTTGAAGGATTGAAGTTTAACCTGGTTTGGGCGAGTTGGGCAGATGCTTACTTGGCGGGCACTGCCGGGGTTGAGGAGCTCGCTTGGGTAAGAGCCCTTTATATGCAAGTGGAATAATTACTTTAGTTCAAAGATCTTTCAATTCTTATATACTTTAGAACTTACTTATTGATAGTTGTTAGTCGGCAGTTACCCCAATTGTTTCAATTGTAAATACTAGTTTTAATTTATTTCTACAATATTTTAAGGCCCATACACCAGCGAAAGTGGCGCCCCCAACTATTATATCCTATTATTACGTTGAACGCAGGAATTTTTAAAAATCCTACGTTCAGTTTGTGGTATCTATTATAAGCTATTAATTAATGCCTCTGTAATAGTTTCATTTTGTAAAGCTTAGGAAGAGATACGAAGTTGCGCTTTTTGGCCACCAAACTCTATTTTTGCATCTCCTCCTAAACTATATGAGATAAAATTATAAAAGAGGTATTAAAAAATAGCTTATAATAGATACCACAAACTGAACGTAGGATTTTTAAAAATTCCTATGATAAACGTAAAAATATGATAAAATAGGAATTGCTGTCAGATTGGCTCGGGTATGCGCCTTAACCGTAATTTTATTTTTCAATAAAAAATAATATTTAATTTATTTACTTATTGTTTCTGCTACGTAAAATGTCTTAAGGGAGTCAGAGTCAGAGTTAAATCGTTTATTTCTTTAGACTTAAAAAATAAGCACTAAGACAAGTAACTTTTTTAAGAGTAGTTGGGTGCGACTTCAAATGAACTTTTTTCTACCGTAGCTGCGTAGGTCGTTCGAGATGAAACATCGTAATGGTTTTTGGTGTCTAATGGTAGGCTTAGTTTCACTTTTTTAACAACTACTAAACAGGATTTATTTATTCCTGTTTTTAAATTTTAGGAAAACTAACACCTCACTATAAAACGAAAATGGTATGTTACTAACGGTAAGTGACCAATAACAAAAGGAATGATACATACTATAAAATATAATATAATTAAAACTAATAAGTACTTAAATCTTACAATACATTGAATAAAAAGGGACCCTAGCTCAGTATTTTGCAGTATAAGGCATTTGTCCAATACTGCGCTGGTTTTCAGTTATGGATCGCAAATGAACACCAGCTATTAATCCTCCGACTGTCCCGTTTAACCCTCCGCCTGCCCGTCCGTTCGCTGTCAGCAAGAGCCCCTGGCGGTGCCCAGGTGAAGGACGTTTCATTAATACGAGTATTTATTCGAGTGTTGCTTCGCCGCTTTTATTGTTTGGCCCTTTTCCCGCTGTATGTACTTTGTGATGAATTTGCACGATCATTTCGGGATATTTTTTCAGAGTCAGAGTCAGAGTTTTTTAAACTTACAAAATAAGCACTTAGACTTGACGACCTCTGTGGCGCGGTGGGCGAAGGTCTGCCTGCGACGCAGGAGGTTGCGGGTTAGATTCCCGCCTCGGGACAAATTTGTGTACCATCTGCAGAAATTTGTTCAGGGCGTTCTGGATGTTTTTCTATGTATAATAAAAAATATCTATCTATGTAGTGTATTGTATTATGTATATCAGTTATCTAGTACCCATAACATAACCTCTGCTTAGCTTGGGGCTAGATAATGCTGTGTGAATTGTCCAGCATTTTATTTTATTTTTTTAGACAAGTAAATTGTTTACTATATAAACAGCTTGATAAATAGTTATTACTAACAAATAAGAAATAAGCTGACTCTAATTCACTTCAAATTTTTGTCCACTAGCGGAAGAAGTGAAAAAGAAAGCACTAGCAAGTTTATCGCTTAACAACTAATATAATCTTTGCATATCTAATCTAAGTCTAACACAACTAATTTATGTTCTTACATACTATTGTCGGTGTGGAACTGGGCTAAATCGGGCCTTTCTTGATACGATTTCGTTTTATGTACAGTTTAAATTTACGTACAGGGAGCTCAGTTGCGAAAGACAGTTCAAAAGTTTTATTCCAAAGGTGAAAATAACCTACAAAACATTCCAATATTCGCGAATCTTGTCACGATCAAACAGCTGGAATCCTTGGTCTTATATTAAACAGCTGGAATCCTTGGTCTTATATTAAACAGCTGGAATCCTTGGTCTTATATTAAACAGCTGGAATCCTTGGTCTTATATTAAACAGCTGGAATCCTTGGTCTTATATTAAACAGCTGGAATCCTTGGTCTTATATTAAACAGCTGGAATCCTTGGTCTTATATTAAACAGCTGGAATCCTTGGTCTTATATTCGGTCCTTTTTAGACTTTCGCGATTTGTTAAAATAATTAATGATTTTTATGGAAAATAATAACTGAAGGTACGATAAATCTATATTAATATTTTAAAGAGAAAAGATTTGATCGTTTGTTTGTTTGTATGGAATAGGCTCCGAACGTACTGGGCCAATTTAAATAATTATTTCATCATTAGAAAGTTTACTTTTCAGGGAGTAACATGGGCTATATTTTATCCTGGAATTCCCACGGGAACGGGAACTACGCGGGTGAAACCGCGAGGCACTGCTAATAGCGGATAAAATCATTTATTATACGATTCGGTCTTCTTAGCTGTTATTAAAATAATCTATGCAATATGCATGTGTTTTCCAGTTAACATTGAGTTGTTCAAGGGAAATGACATAGGCTGCTTTACCCAGCAAAATCATAACATGTGCGAAGTTACGTAAAGAATTTAGTCTAATCTCTTATAGCGCAGAATACCGAAATACGTTATACACGCTCTGTTTACTTTGAGGTTAGATGACGCTGTGTGGTCCAGCATTATTTATTTATTTATTTACCTCCAGAAAATAACGACGGGTAACAGGTACTTGGGTACCTACATACCTACTAACGAGAACACAAACTCAAGGCTTATCTCGCAACTAGCGGTTGATTACAACGCTCTCACGACATCTTAAGAAGCCGTTTAGGCACAATAATTGCTATTAACACAATTTACATCTTAAAGGTAGGCTCGGGAACTTCATTCCCATAATTCTTCCGAACAACCGAATCAGATCCGACCCCTTTAACCTTTATAAACAGGTACGTAAGGTCCATATTGCGAGGGAGGTTATAACGTTGAAGTTCGCTAAACGACAAGTGTACCGGCCTCCATTAAAACTAACTTCCGACTAATAAAGTTAGAACAAAGTCCATTTCCGTGCGTGCTCCACACATGTACACGAGTGCGGGCGTCGGCCAGCGATGTACGGCGCTGCGGGCTCAATGGCCGCTCCACAAAACTGCCGTTTGGGAAACGAGTTCCCGGATTATACGGGATTGTACATTGTTGGGACTTTGAAATAGTGGATTATATTAGTAGCCAGTCGCAATGATTTACGGTTTACAAATATTTTGATTATTCATTTACGTAAATTAGATGAACATTTTAGGTACCTACATGTATCAATGTGAAATATATCATAAATGTTTTTGAACATAAAGGGTAACTATTTGCTCGTTACGCTAAAACTTGAGGAATAAAATGAACATTCGCGGACAAACTAGCCACTTCGCAAATCGTCATAGTGTTGCTAATTTATGGGTAAAGTCCCGAACGAGCCACTGGCCGTGGGCGGCGAGTGGCGCACTGCTCCGCTGCCGCACTTCCCCCGTCGTCCCCGGCCGCTGCGAGTTACAACTACTTTGACCTATTATTTTTTGTGATGAATGTTTTACATCCGTATTTATGTAACGAGTGAACTAAAACTGTTATTGCTGTTGAGGGAACTCTATTACAGAGTAATTGAGATTAAACTTTTAGGATCGTTTCGACATACATAGAAATGTTTTGAATGAAATAGCAAATTCATACGAGGTCTCATTGCCCCCGGTGACACTGAGCTGAGAAAAAAGTTTTATGAGACCCTATACGTTGTTTTTTATGTAGGTTTATATGTTTTACTTTATACTTTACATCATACCTACTAGGTAGAAACAAAAGACTGTTCAAAGGCTAGTACTAGAGTCTGTTCAAAAAGAGAAGAGTCGTGGGTATTGAGGGCGCTCGTGTGCCAATTGACAACTTTTGTCATTGTGGTACGACTAAAAGTATTAGTTCACCGTAACGCCACGACTATTCTCATTTTGAACAGACTCTAGCAGTATCTAATCACTGAATATTGGCAATAAAATAATGTAGTCCAAGTAAATTTCAGAGAAAATAACGTCTGCTCCGAGCACCCTTAATACAGAAGGGTAACATGCAGTCAAAGGCTCAAATTGACTTGAAGAACGGAAATTAAAGTAAGTACTCCGAGCGAACGTTCGGGCGACACGATATTATGATTTTATATAAAGGTTTATTCTATACTAGCTGCGTCCTGCGGCTTGGCACGTGTTATCCCACGAGAACTTATTTATTATTTCCGGTCTATATCTACTCTGTACTACCTGTATGCAAAATTTCAGCCCGATCCGTTAAGTAGTTTTTGCGTGAAAGAGCAACAAACTTATTAAAGTAGGATAATTTATACTCAGATTTATATTCTACCATTTATGCACCAGATGTGATTCGATAAACATGAACGACTGTCAATATCCAAATAAGAAAATATCGTGACTCAGCTTAGTTAAAAAACTCGTTTTCGTTACTAAATCTTGAGTCACTTTCAAATTACTTGTAGAAAAGTTTTGAATTTGTTAAACCTTTACCAACCCTTTAGGGGAAAATTCTGAAATAATTATATCTATTACTGAAGCTAGAGGTTGAAAATCGTGAAGAGAGCTTGGGAGGAGATCATGCAGGACGAATAATTATACTAGACATGAATATTATTTGTTCGCGGACGAATGTCTAATCTTTGACTCGTTCAGAGTGTCTATCAAAAAAACATTTTCGAGTTTGAATAGCAAGTCATCCTCGAGACGTGTGTTTACGACGTCGCATCGAGACGTTGTCCGAGTTTTATCGCCGAGTGCCAGTCTTCAACCGACACGTTAAGGCTTCAAACTTTACCGGGTTGTAGCATGTAGCAAGCTTTAGCTTACTTTGACTTTATTGAAGGAGTGTAATTAGCTTTGTATTGAGATTAAAATATCAAGCGTTGAAGTTGATGTCAGCGCTTTATAGCGCTTTATACGAGCAAGTGGAAGGTGGTGTTTGATTTTATGTTTAAATTCCTTTTGCCTTTGTTCTCATTTTTCGGATAGAATACCCTTTATTTCCTCGCCTTACAACCATTATTGGTCCACTACTGGACGCAGGATAGGTTACATTTTCAGGATGATGTTGCGGCTTCCTCGCTTCAATATCGCATCAGGAATGTTTGCGGAATACCAAACGGATGGTTTTATCGCAGTTATCCACAAAAAACAGCCTCACTGATCCGCAGAAAGCGGGACAGTCGCAACAGCATCCTGAGGACGTTATCAGATAGATGTTCCTCATTATTCTGGGTGAGCCTTACTCGGAATGCGATATAGAGAGAGAGGACTACTTATATTTTAATACTAACAACCAGGTTAATTCTACTTGTATTTTGTTATGTACTCTACGGATTTTTAACTGTCCGAAATAAACGTACTTATTTTATGTATTTATTTATTTTAAACTCTCAAATACAAATACGTCGTATGTATCTACCAAGTTATACTTTCACAATTCATAACACCCGCGTCGCGTCTAGAAGACGCACCAGACCCGATAACCACTTTATACGGAAAATCTACCTACCTAAAGTATGTAATACTCCTCGAATTATTATTTGAAAATATCTATAAACAGATAATACCCATAAAAACAAGTTGGCTACGAATATTAATAAACAAGCGCTTGGAGTACACGCTCGATTTCCCGGAGAAGGCTTCGCATGAATCCTGGTCCCGGAGGCTTTCTGCAGAGTCTTCCACACCGCGGGCTGAATGATTGGCTTCCGGCTCCGAGCCAGCTCACTGCCGGCCTGGATCTAACTCATGTCAGAGCTATTGCGTTGCTGGTTAGATCCAAAATGATTTAACTCTTCATGGGATCGAAATGAAGGTAATATTTTTATGGTTAATAAGATCTCCATTAATAAGTTTCTTGAAATAAGCAGCCGAGCGTAGAGGGGCCGAAGAATTGATTTTGAATATTTTTCGAAATCTTATCATACCTAAACTAACCTTAATAAGCACTGCCGAGAATTGTTCGAATTCATTTCTTTTAATTGGATTTATTTGGCTCCTTCTGTGATTCGAAAAGATTCGCAAAGAGCTTTGGAGACTGTTCTTGACTAGTAGTTATGTAAACTTGTTTATCCATAAATTCTTGAACTGCCCTAGCTGTCCCTTATATTTACCAGCCTTCTGTCTTCTGTGCTATCTTCACCAAACATAGTCAAGAGACTTTGTCAATTTGCTCGACTCGACACGCTTCCGGATTCATAGAAGACAAAAACTAATTTATGCAAACCGAATCCCAACTATCACCAGAGCACTTTACGGCACAATTTGCATTGGTCCTTACTCGTGCAAAAACCAGTGGATCTCCAGGAGTTAGTATGATCAGATCTGTGCGTGAGTTATGTTCTCTTGGTACTCGTAGCTGGGCTCGGCGGGAGGTACCGATGATTGATGACGACGTGGTTGCCGATTTAGATGAGTAGGAATGCTTTTCAATTTGGTATTGTGTTGTGTGATTATGCTTTATTGATAGTCGGCATTATGAAAGCCTATTCTATAGTCATTTGGTTTTTTGTGTATAATGTCATAAAGAGTTAGAATTCCGTTTAAAATTATGGAAGCAGTTCATATTTTGTTTTTATATTGATTATCCAACTTATCCTAACAAGGTGAGGTGAAAAGCAAAACGTTGGTGAAATGGCAGTAATGTTCGTTGGAGCTAAAGCCAACGGCATTACACGCGTGAACAGCACATAAACGAACAACATAAGAAAATGAATAATTCATTTGAGCCATCAAAAAGCCATGCCACAGAGAGCCCGTAACGAGATCACAAAACGGGAACGGGACAAAATGATTTCATACTGCGAAATTACACAAGACATGAAGCCGGCACAAAGCGTGTGGGGGAGCCGTGTTTACGACAGCCATTGTTCCCGGCGAGTGTTTATCACGGCCCGGCCGCGTCTCATTATCTGCGCCGATTACACGATTACACAGACACAGGGCCGTTTCTGAGGTTTTTTGAATGGCTGTCTCCGAGGCCGACTGCTGCCGGATCAGACAAGCCATTACTGATTAGATGCGGACTTTTCTGGAAGATTTCTATTCTATTATACGCTTCTGCCTACAATCTCCTCCTTAATATTCACAGCATCAGTAAAATCGAAGGTACGTGTAACCTAATTTGTATTCCAGTGGGAATTGATCAAGATAATTAAGCCCTAGGTAGATTCCCGCCGCTGAATCAACGTTTCACAAGTTACCGAATCCTCTTAGCAGCAATTTAAATTATTGATTAGCAATTCTCGAGCGCTCCGATTCAAAGTCAATCTTCTTAAAGTAACTCCTAACTCCGGCGAGAGCGATGGAGCTCGGAACTGGAGCCTACAGCACGCTGAATCAGTTAGAGCCTGAAAAATTAATTGGAATGAATACTCAATGTCCTAAAGTACAAAACAGTTCGGGGAATATAAGCAGTTGGTAAACCACAGCACAGGCAGAAACACTCCACCAACCGTACCGCGGCGATGTAAACCCCGCGTAACATTGTAAGCATACATAATGTATTAGAAAAGGCACCGCGCCTGACGTGATCTCATTACGTAAACGCTCCTAACTTATAAACTAGTTGGCCTAAATGTCTGCTAAAAAACATCCAACATGTTTACGTCGCAGGCTCCGCGCCAATAAGTCAAGAACTTTTTTGTTATTTCCGATGGCGAGAGGTCGCGGCATTTACCCGAGTGTTCGGGCTCGCGCGTCGACTCGAGTGTCGTTCAGTTGTCTGTTCTATAAGGAGGAGAATGCTGGGGCCAGATCGCGTGCCGGTGCCGGCACTCCGCGATATACCTCGGCACCTCTCCTCGGCCCAATATTCGCGCCCTTCTTTGACTACTTCCGTCCGCAATTATTCGACGGCTTCATCCGCACCGGTGTTTTAATTAGTATCTACCGGAAACCAGATGTCGTATCCTTCATTATAATTTTCCTAAAATAACTTTTGCAGGGAAAATTAGCAGAGTTGGTGGAATTCCTTTCGATTTATCGCAAAACAATCAAAGCGCTTTCTGGGCGGAGTTGGGAGTTTCAGTTCTTGTCCTCAAGTTCCCCCGAACTTTGCAAGATAGACGTTAATGAACCTTTAGTTGTTAATTTCACGTTTAATTTTGAGTTTACGTGGCTTCTAATCAATGTCGAGATGAGAGGCTGACGCGAACGTTTCAGTCCTACAGTCGTCCCCGCAGGAGGAACTTACTTTACTTATACTTACCTACGTAGGTACACAACTCGCAACCGATTCCAACTTTTAATAAATTTAAGATCGCAAAGTTTACAGGTAGATAAGTGCTTGGCGTTTACCTCTGATTTATTGGCGTTGTTGATTATATTAAGACGTGGTCTTGAATTTTAATACAGTTCTTTATTGGTTTTTTCTCTTTACTCGTGCTAGCGCTCAATCTTGCCGAAACTTGGAATCTCTCGAGAGTTATTTCCTATCTCAACAGAAAAGAAAAATGTTTTATGAGATGGGTAAAACAGCCGTCGTTCCTTGTTTACGTTGGCTCGTGTTCTACAAGGAGTGATCACTGCATGGCCGTACAGCGTCGGCTCACTGGGCATACTTTAACGATCTCCAATTATTTTCGCAACATCAATTTTTTATATTTCCTGTTTCTTGTTCTTTTGTTTTTGGCATTCTATTTTCTCTTTGGTTTATTGGCTCGTTTCGTATTATGCTCTCCAAAACTTATTACGATTCAACTAAATCATCGCAATCAGGACGAGGTAAATTGAATTTTCTGACCCAATTTATTAAGTTTTGTTTCCTTTATTGTTTTTTTTCCTGTCTCCGTGCATCGTTTAGGGGTTTTAGGGTGATGGATGAAAGAAAGTTGTAACGATGGTTGACAATCAACTTCTCAAGATAAGTCCAAAAAAAAACAAACGAATTGTGCGAGAACAATTGTGTAAGTAGGTAAAGTAAAATGCCCTAACGTAAAGTACACAGCAGCAGACAGCTGAGAGCAGAGATCAAACACTCCAGTCCATTGTTCCCAACCCCCGTCTTACTAACCCTATCTTGAAGTCGGTTAATAAACGTAAATCCGGTACAAAGTGAACTGTATTTCGACTGTGGCTTACCAAAGATTTGTAACGGGCCCGTATAAACCGGCTAAATAGGGGAGAGTGCACACGAGTCAACAACAAACAGAGGACTAACAAAGTTAACGTACGTAGCGGGATTCAGGTATTTATTGGACTTGTGAGTAACAGGGAGTTGGAGCAAACTGCGGTTTTTCAATATTGTGTTTTTTTCTCAGTTTATGATGACTTCCTTGAAAAAGGTTTTTTGATATTTTGACTTCCATGTTTGGAATACTTCTTTTTTGCAAAATCATTTACGTTATAATGAAAACAGGCCCTTGACATGTAAATGATACTACAGTACGTTACATGCTTGTTTTCCGTCTATCCGACTTGAGTGCCTGCCTACTTTGTTACATACACTCCTAACTTTGTACGCTTACGTACAGTCTGCTATATTTGTTCTTGCGGCGGTGGTATAAACCGGATAAATAAGGAGAGCCCTCGAGCTCTATTTAATTTGGCTTGCTTTGGAAACTTGTGTATTGCGGTGATTTATTTTGCTGTGTGTTGGCTGTATGGGATGCTATTTGCGTAAGTTTACTTAGTGAACATGCTGTTTTTTACTTTTTTGACCTTTATCACCTTTGATTCAAGGCATTCATAAGATCCTAGGTGAACACTGGTCTTAAAATTATGCAAACAAAAATCTGTAATTAAACTCGCGGAGATTTCAGCCAGGCATCTCAGTTTCCCTCAAACATGATCTCTAGAATGGCGACAATAACGTGACGTCACAGCGTCGTCACGTCACTCACGCACGCCATTAATTACACGACACGTCTGTCGCCGACGCGTGTCGCAGCGAGAATGCGACGTAATGTGTCGCTTGTGTCGGAACATACGGTCATTCATTGCTTTCGTTGGAAACCGAATGGAAAATCGACAAAATATACAGTTTCAGTGCTATCTTCACTTACACTTCAACTGCTGAGCTAGCTTCTCTTGAACATTCACAACACTTTGCAGGCGCAGAGAGGTCTTCAAGGTATAAAGTCACTTATGGTGAATTTTAGAAAAACCATAAATTATTTGCAAATTGCTTTAAATTAGATTTTATGAAGTGCAAAATATTTTAAACATCGAAATGCCAACTAAACAGAAACTGTTGTAAATAATAAATCCATCATCAAACAATAGGCCCTACATAATGTAATGAGTTTGGTCGGCCGACTGATGGACAGACAAACACAAATAGGTAAATTATGTGTTGGTTATGAATTAGCAAATTAAGCCTCTACGAATGCAGTGTTTCAACAATTCCAATAATTTAACATATTTACATTGATGGAAATCAGGTAATCAAATTTTTAACAGGTATTTTGTCAGACAACAATTAAATAAAATGATGCTCTATTTCAGAGTCAAATCGTTTATTTATTTAGACTTACAAAATAAGCACTTATTTCAGTTTAGTGTATTTGATTCAGGAAGTACGAAAATTGTTTTCAAACTTCGCCTAAAACAATAAAGTTTTTTAAACTTACGCGATCAGAACACAATATTATAAAACTTTTTAAACTTTCGCGATTAATTAACATAATTAATTATTTTGTAACCACGATCGCTGTAACGCGGTAGAAACGTAGGGTAAATATTAACCGAAGGTTAGCGAGAAATACCCGATAAAATCATTAATTACATTATTATATACTAGCTGCGCCCCGCGGCTTCGCACGCGTTAATTCTATGGAAACGTTTAAAGGTGATTTATATGCCACGGGAACTGATTCATTGAATATATAGCCTATGTTTGATTCCAGGATTAGAATTACCTGTATGCAAAATTTCAGCCAGATCCGTTCAGTAGTTTTGGCGTGAAGAGGTAACAAACATCCATCCGTCCATATATCATACTTTCGCATTTATAATAGGAGTGTGATATTCACGGCTACTTAACGGTTAGTGTTGTGTATCGTCCAAGTGTGCAGATGGACATCCCTATTGCATAACTTAAGAACAAGTAGCGTATGTAAAAGTACTCAGGTCATCATTTCATCTATCAGCATTTCATTTATTTATTCACAAACAATTGCTACATTGTATCGGATATTTTTCTTAAATTAGGTACAATTGTTATAATTTATACTACTACAGTTCATTTTTTTTATATCTACATAAATGTTCTGTCTATAACATAAATATATTTTGTTCTTATTCTTATTCTTATTTATCCCGAAACCCCATCGTGTAAACCTGTTGAAACGCCGGGAAAACAAAAACGCAATATATACTGTGGATATTTATAATAATAATTCACTTAAAACCTTAAATAATTAGGCACTTTTAGTTCATAACGTTTCATGAAAATATTCATTCATAAGGTATTTGATATGATTTTTTCATAGACCATAAATTGCGCCAAATCCTCATAATTAAGTGGAAAAACTTGATTAGCTCGGGGATAAATCACGGGAATTAATCCGTGGGACAGGAGGATGATTAATTAAGGACCACGTGAAGGGACGCGTACCTGGGACCCGCGGGACATGGGACGGGTCGCTCACCAGATAGTGATGTAGGTACTTACGTCTGTGACTCAGCACTTTAAGTGTATCTTGGCAAGACGAGAAGTTTTGTGTTGCTAAAAACTTAGATGAGCTCTCTCTCGCTGTAAAAGATTGTGTAACAACATTTTCTTGATTGGATAAAATATAGTCTGGCATTGTAGACAATCACTAAACTCGGTGGAACAGTTGAGCTACGTGTAGATTGTTTGCAACAGGCATCTAAATTGTTTCAACTGTGAATACTACTCGTACGAGTAGGTCTAATTTGTTTTCATTATTTGATTGTAATTTTATTTGTTTATAACAATACACTACATAGATAGGTATTTTTTATTATTCATAGAAAACATCCAGAACGCCCTGAACTAGAAATATCTGCAGATCGTACACACATTTGTCCCGAGGCGGGAACCGTTTTATGTATGTTCCCTGAAACCTTTTGCCTGGGTGGTCCGATTTTCATAATTATATTTTTATATGAAAGCTGGTGCTTTCCGTGTGGTTCCATTTTAATTGGTCCAGTTCTGACAAAAACATTTTTTCTTTGAGATTAAATAAATAAAAAAACAACTATAAAAGTTTCGTCCATAAACAATTCTTGCTTTTACTGTAAACCGTGAAATAAAACAGGCCGTAGACGCTGTTGTCTCAAACCTAGACTCATATATTATAATTCCTTCGTAAATTATATTCCAAGGCAGCTGTCAAGAGTGAGTAATTAGAGGCTCCTACACAGCCGTCTGAAGTCCTCCACCAACAAACAAATCAAAGCACATAGAAGTGAACGTGTATTCCATCCAATCCTTTTAGTAGTTCGATTATAGTTATCTAACTGTTAGGAGAGAAATATTCCAAATTATTGGACTGACTAAAAAACAAGATACGTAGATTTTATTCGATAATGTAAAATAAAAAAAAAACACTAGATAAATCATTAGTTATTTTTATGTAGGTAATAACCTTTTTTATCCATATCTCTGCGGTTTATGACGAATTTACTATTCCAACATTTCCGATTCGCTGTTATAAGTGCTGGCCAAAGAGCTGTAATATGTGATTTGTTCTCCTTTATCCCCCTCCTTGCATTATTCTTACGCTTATGAGGAGACAAGTTTCGGTGCAAAAGATAGCTCTTGACAATAGATAGATAGATAGATACGTTTATTGATTTATGAATGATACATTTTTATGGTAAGTAGGGTCTTAAATCCAAAACGCGTATTGTACTATTTTAAACTATTAAATAAGCTGCTTTTTAATTTTCCTTACTTCCATGTCTAGACGAAGCAAATATATTTTTTAATCATATTCATACAGAGTGTGTGTTCTTTGGGATTGTTTGTGTTTTTTTAAGATGCTAATTTGTTTTGACTCCGTGATGGGTGACGGGCGACCATCACTACGTGAGGTTAACAAATAGACGAACAGTGTGTAAACCTTAAACATAAATCTTGTTTATTCGCCGAAGGAGCACAAGTATCTCTTAAATTACAATTTCAAAAGTTATTTATTAAATAAAGATAGTGGAATATATTTTAAGTAAGAGTTTAAATGCCTTGAATCAATACATCATAAAACATTTTTAACGTTTTTTAAGCCGTAAGCTTTTCAAAACTGTTTTTTTATTTAGCACAAATAAAGGAACATTATTGCTTCAAAAAAAAATCTAAGACCACCTTGAAATCATTTTACTTACAATAGCGAGTGAAATATCAGTCTATAATTCAGGTAGAAATAAACATATATACATACGTTTGCAGCAAAAACCTGGTAGCAAGTACAAGTTCATCCAACCAACAAAAAAATAAGTAAGTTTTTTTCACTTGCAACTCACTAGGTCAATCGATACTTACATCCGATCCTCTCTAGCCAAGAAACGACGTCTTGCCGTTTAACCCTTAAGCTTTTTGTACCACAAGACCGCTTCCTTATACCATAGACTACCATTAATCATCTGGGGGTAGTCAGAAAACTTTGGGTAAGGTATTAGGGGTATTAAGTTGGATAACTTATGCCGTAATCAATTGGCACGGATTTGTTTGTTTGCTTAGGATTATGTGCTTCCGCGTTTGGCTCTTACTCAATATGTGTTGGAACTTGATCCGAGCTACTTTTGTTTTGTCCTCAATCATGCACTATCATCATCAGCAGCAGTCGACCGACAAACACAAACTCTGCACAAAAACAAAGTTGACAAAGACCTCCTCCAATAAGTGCTCAATCAAAGGTTGTAGTGAGCTTCAAAGCAGTTTAGTTTAGCTAATAAATTGTTGCAAGCAAATCTACTCCATAATCCTACTAATATTATAAACGCGAAAGTTTGTAATAAGTATGTAAACATGTATGTATGTATGTTTGCTGCTCTGTCACGCAAAAAGTACTGATTGGCTGAAATTATGTATACATGTAGTTCTAGGCCTGGTATAACAACATTGGCAACTTTTTATCCCAAAAATTAGTTCCCGTGGGATAGGCGTGCGAAGCCGCGGGGCGCAGCTAGTACGTACATATACACAGAAATTTTCACAATCGTATTACCGCAGAGTGGTAATAAATACGATTAAGAGAGCAAGTGGAATCTTACGTGGAGGGCTTGTATGGTTTTTAAAGGAACCACAGCTATCTGTAAGTGTTGTCAAACTAACAGTTGTTGTAGTACATAAACAATCTTTCTTGATATAATTGGGTTTATTTTAAAATTGGTCATTGTCAAAATTGAACTTAATGCAATCACACGGGCTCCCCGTGCCAACGTTTCAAAAGTGAATCATCAATCTCGGTTCCCCCAGTCAAATGTTCTGAGGTACCAAACAAATAGTACATTGCTACCCAAGGAATGAAAGTAACTTATATAGTCCCGAGACGGGGTTTGGCGCCAGAGCGTAGCGAGGGCGCTAATAGTTCAAGGGACTAAATGTTTCTTTCACCCGAGGTAAACACTGTGCTTTTCATTACAAATACAAGGAAAGTAAAAAAATATATTATTAGCTAATGAAAAAATTTGTATTAATTTATTTTACATAAATCAACAACTTAGGTGAGATATTTATTTAAAGTTTATTGGTAAAATTAGAGCAATTATTAGTTATAGATAATGAAAGGTTTTATCCAGGTACCTCGTGAGAAGTGAAAACTTATTTTTTTGGTTTATTCCATCATTTTGCCTTTTGAGAAACGATGTTAGTCTCTCGAAATCCTTTAAATGTGCATGGTGTGTTGCCTTTAACATAGAATACACGCTCCATAATGTTGAAGGTTTGTAAGTCTTTGAGAATTCGTTAAATTTTTTTTGCGTTGTGCGGTTTTAGGTACCTCCATTTTGATTTAGGTGGTAAAAGGTTTTCCACTACTACTTTAGCGTCTTCTTTCATAAGATCAGGCGTTAAATCTATGTCTATATCAATGTCTGAACTTATTGTAATAATCACACAAAATTGTAAGAAAGAAAGAAAGAAAAAGAAAGAAAAGAACTATTCTACCATTAATTTTTATCATCTAAAAAAAGGTAAATATTTTGCCAAAATCCATGTTATTTTAATGAAATAGTTGAAAGTAAATTAAAATATGATATTTTACCTCTAATTTATTTCAATTTTACATTACCGCTGTAATTAAATGGCTGTATGAATTGCGTCAAACCAGACGCAAAAGCCATCTCACAAGAAGTTGAAGTTGAGTGGCTGTATAGAAAGATAGAATGCATGGTTCAATAGAAAAGTGAGGTGACAGCTATCACTACTTGAGTACTTGTCTCTATAACTTTCATCCCGCTGCACAGGCAACTTCCGACCTACTTTCAGAGTATGAGTAATGAAAAAGAAAATACAGTCAAATTGAGAACCGCATCCTTTTTAAAGACGGTTAAAAAGCATACCTAATTAAGATGAGCAAGCAATTCTAAGCTAATTTACTAAAACTATTCATTACGGATGTAAGCGGATTAACGTTGCTCATTCAAAACAAATAAGGTATAATATAATACGTAGTTAACCCTCTTACATCCGTAATGGAGTCTAAACTAAGTTATCGTAATCATTATAGCCTGGTATCACTGACTGCGATGCCGTTTTCCGGCATTTGAAACCGCAGGGCTGTTATTTTGGCCCAGAAATCATTAGGCATACGACAAACATGGTCAGCTGAGTAAAATTTAAGTCGTCCAGCATTTTAATCAAAACTAAATCCAGGTAAAAATTTGTAATAGCCGACATTTACAGCGGGTTTGTTCGCAGGCGGGTCACGTCGCGCGCATACGTCACCAACGCCGTTCCGGACACGTGGCATGTCCACACGTGTGGTATAGAAAACACATCTTGCGGTTTTATATCGGACTTTGAATAAATAACACGACATGCTGGCGAGCACCTGGATATAAACTCTCAACGAAATGCACCGCAGAAATCTTAAAAGCATTGATTTTAGAAAAGCGCTGTTTGGCACCAAATTTGTTTCCTTTCTCACCGACTGTTGGTGGTTTTAAGATTTTCGTTTCAACCCCAAATTTACAAAAGAGCCTAAGTGAACTAGAAGCATGGAAAAGTACAGTCAGAGAAACACAATTATTGTTATACAATTCCTGAAGAAACTTTTAAATCCATCATGGTTATTAATAGTAAGGTTATTTACAACGGGATATTTACAATGATTTGAGTTTTGAGCGTTCTAATATTTCGGCTCTCAAACTCAAATCCAACTCAAATCATGGTAAATATCCCGTTGTAAATAACTTAAGAATTCCTGAAGAGTCTCAGTAATGTTTTTAGCATGTACCAGGGATGCAAAACTTACGAGGAGCTTAGCATAACAATTTAGTTAAGTAATTTCTTCCACACACTTCTCGGTCAAAACTGGATTCATTTAGAAAAAACTTGTCTTTACCCAAATTGTTTAATTCGGTGTACAGAGCGAACCAGCAATCACAAATAGAATTTCGAGAAACAAACTCGACGAATAAAAACCATTTATCCTTTGTTCTAAAATAGAATACATAAGTAACTGAGAACAAAGTGGAAATTGTTCAATTTAGTAAGTATACAAGGCGTACCTAAGCATACCATACATGTTGGTGGTCTTCCAACACAAATAAGTTTCGTAGTTAACCTGCTTATAGCCTGGCATACTTACTTACAATAGGAAACTTTTTCACTGAATTTATGAGAAGAAAAAATTTGTATGTTGTTATATGAGTTTAAAATTATCATATCCTTTTTAGAGTTCCGAATCTAAATGGGACCCAATTACTAAGACTTTGCTGTTCGTCCGTCTGTCGTCTATCTGTCACTAGGCTCTCATGAACCGTGATAGTAGACAGTTTAAAATTTTCACAGACGATGTATTTCTTTTTGTACAAAAAATACTAAAAACAGAATAAAATAAAAATTTAAGGGAGTTCCCATACACATTTCCAACAAACATTGTTTCCCTTTTTATTGAATGCTACGGTACTACTATCTGTACGGAAGTATTATATCAGTTATCTAGTACCCATAACACATGCTATTCTTAGCTTGAGGCTAGATGATGTTGTATAAATTGTCTCACATTATTTTTTGTTTTAATGACCGAATTAATGAACACTTTTATAAAGGTGAACATAACATATACTCCAAATCTCACAATAAAAACCACTTTCTTATATAAGCATTAACTCGGCCCTTACGGCAAACCGTAGGAGTGAGGAAGGCAACTCTCACATGAGCGAGCCATAAATCGTTGTGTCAGCACTCCTGCATTATTTAGCGAAACAACTGCTTAGTCCCTTCAAATATAACCTCGGAGCCTTTACCTCGCAATCACAAGTTAACCGCTGTCTGTGTTTTATGTACCACGGAGCGTGATTTGCTCGAGAATAGTCTTTTTTGCGTTGACAAGCTGACTAGTGTCAATTTATTTTTTTAACTAACATGTGGTTTGTATATCATAGAGTATACGGTTTTAAACATGGACTACAAGTATAACAGGTTATGGTGATTTGGTTGAGGTGATTTGCTTAAAAATAGCTTTCACTTTTTTGCCATCTCTTTCTTGTTGTTATAGTGCAAGCACGCGCCGATGGGGTTGCCTAAAAGATTATCGCGCTAAGTGACCTAACAAACAAAACTTCTCCAAGCTTGCATTTATTTCTCGTTAGGTTAGAGTCTGTTAAAAAAAAGAGTCGTGGAAATTGAGGGCGTTCATGTGCCTATTGACAACTTTTGTTGCGTTGATAACACTGCTCTGTCATTGCAGTACAACTAAACGTGTTAGTTCACCGCAACGCCCCGACTCTTCTCTTTTTGAACATACTATATTTGGTTTCACTTGCGTCTCCAATCGCCACTTACATAAGCGATACGCATACGCATGCTAAGGTAAAACACATTACTAGCTCACATACCAAATAAGCCGAAGCTTGCTACGCCGTAGCGTTGCTACGCCGTAGCGTTGCTACGCCGTAGCGATGTTAGGACATAGCTCCGTTGTAACAAATGGCATAGATTTAGATAAAGTTAATTCGCAATAATAAAACGCCGTAGGTCGCTACGACGTAGATACTTCGTAGCAAAAGAAAAAAACCTTTATTCCTTCATCTTACATAACATTAATCAATAGTGGTTAAAGGAAAGGGCTAGTACAAATTTTCATTCACCATCTAGAGCCCACTCAATCCCCGTGTGAAATTGCATCATCAGTATTTGCATAGCTTGTTCTTAGCTGGTTCAGCTTAGATTAGAACTGTTGTGTCAGCGTCTTGCGCTTGTCTGTGTACATAATCAAGGCGAGACAATTTGCGTATGCTTCCGCCACCAACTGTGGATAACGTCCCCGCAACAAGCCGCATGGAGCCTGCCCGGCCATGTGATGAGACACTTAATGTGTTCACAGTTTAATATGTTCACCATGATATTCACTTACATGTGTAAGGTTGGGTAATTGCTCGTTCATAGATAAAACGGCCATTGTTACTCATAAGACATGCGTTATAATAATTCAGATTTATTTTATTTTATTTCTATTTTATTTTTCGTTTATTAAGGCAAAAACAGTATACAATTTTTTTAAAATTAACAGTATATATCGCTAGGTATACACCAATCAAGATGCCACTAATAGAAACATTATTTAGAATAAAATAATAACAACGTTACAGATGCTAATCTGGAGCTTAAACAAACAAAGACAAATCAAACATGAATACTACACAAAATTAACTCAAGAGTGACGCTTGTTTCTTAAAGTTATTCTTAGAGAGCAGAAATATATCACATTTAGAATACTGATCTAAACTGAGATAAACAACTTATTGATTTATTTTCACCTCTTGTACATAAATGAGTAATGTTGACATCAAATTGAATTGTAAATTCATTATGGATTTAAGTGGATTAACAACGAATCTTATGTTTTCTATGTGTAATTAAAAAGATTTATAAATGTAGTGCATTGTATTAATATACTATTGTAGATCAGTTATGCTAGTAAATGCTCTGTAAACTGACCAGCGTTATAAATTAACAAAAAAATTATCGTGTTGAATTCGTCAAACTACAATAGTTTTTATGGTTAATGTGTAAACATGTGTGAATCTTATAAAGTTTGCCAATCTATAAAATCATAGTATAGCATGTAGAATGATTAGTAACAAGGCAGAATTAGGTCACCTACATCTACCTCCTACACAAATAAACCTGATACCACCTGAGCTCATGAAGTTTCCACAAACGCGTTAGTAATTCCAGTTCAAATTCTTTTGTTACGGTACTGTAAGTAAACCTATATCTGAGTTTCTGGAGACCTATTTTGAATAACACATTTTTCAGAAGATGGATTGCACTATTTAAACGAACAACAAACGGAAACTTTACCACCAGGTTGTTTCAAACGCGTCCTCATCCATCGATTCTAAGAAATAAATACTCGTAAGTATATCGGTAAGGACTGAAACGTCTCTCTTACTCGATAGCTAGTTTATTACTAAAGACTTACAAATACCCTCAGTAGTTATACTCGTATACATACTTAAAGTTCATAAAATAATTTATAAAGTTATCGCAAACTATGACGTAAGCAGAATGGCCAGTACAAACTCAGCTTATAGATCGTTCATCGAATTCAAACCATCGACGTAGAAACCGAGCGATCTGTAATCCCAAACAGCGTATCACGTTTTTCACAGTACGCCTCTTGTAGTCGATCACTGCTACAAACTAGTAAACAACTAGCTCGGCTGCCAATAGCCGTGGAATCGGCTCCAGTGCATTAACAAATTGCCGTTTAATTTGGATCGTATCGAGCAGCCATTAAGTAGATGGAGGATAGACTGAAAAGGTAGGTATGTTCATGGCAAAATGTTGTTATAACATGCAGGATTGTTTTAATTACAGGACGTTTTAATATAGTATACGTAACAAATATTTTATTTTCATTTTTTGTCATGTTTTAAGATTCATTATAATTATAAAATTTCTAATAATTATTTAATTTTATTATCTGTAATAATTGTGCACGCCGAGGCAGAATGTATTGTAGCTATTAATTTATTATGAGACCTATTGTACCGACGTTCTTGCAAATAAATGATGTATTATTATTTATTTAATTTTAAAGGATACAGCTAATAATATTATAAATTAAATTATTAAAACCTAGCAACAGATAATCTAATAAATGACCTTCACGGTTAAGAGACAGTGTGGATGTAGTACGCTATGCATTTATATTATTTTAAGTTTAAAAATATCCAAAGAGAGGAGAGAACTAAAACTAAGCTGAGATACCTACAAACTAGGAGTAGATAGATAATTGTCAAAGCTACTCGTACATAAAGGTAAACAATTTATGGTAACAAAAGAAAATAGTTACAGTGGCGCCCCACGTATAAGCCTCCCTCAGCACTAAGCAATAAATAAAAAGTAGTTCGTCTGGCAGATTTTACTATTTATGAAAGATGCGGTCATATGCATGATGAACAGTCAAACAGGGGTGTAAAAATAATCGATTAGTATTTCATAAAAACCACTCGTGAACTATTAAAAATACTATTATTTATACAAAAAATAATATTTAAGTATTATTATTAGATTTTATAAGCGTCGTCGCCTGTTCTGCCCTCGCAACGAAGAAGGGCACAACTAACAAATTGTAAA
This sequence comes from Eupithecia tripunctaria, assembly GCA_955876795.1. Lineage (NCBI taxonomy): Eukaryota > Metazoa > Arthropoda > Insecta > Lepidoptera > Geometridae > Eupithecia > Eupithecia tripunctaria. The sequence goes on from OY041615.1 coordinate 15,200,739, forward strand.
AGTCGAGATAAATGGGTTTAAAGTTTTTTGGTGTTTTTCTGAAATAACATTCTTTGAAGAATGAATTTATAAAATATTTTTATGCAATTAGTTGCGTATACATAGGATCTACCTAAACATATTTTTATTATTTATTTATCTCATCCCATTATTCTTAAAATTATGATTTTTCCTTTTAACTTCGTACAAAAAATCTAATTAAAGTATCAATATTACATCATAAAGTCACAACTAGCCAAATGTGACTTTTTAATGTAATACTGTTTTATATTATACAATAAAAAGTTCACATTCTACGCAGTTCTGTCTTTCTTATGTAATATCATAACAGCTTATTTTGAAATTATGTTACTTAATAAAGGTACAATAACATATTATTATATTGAAAAATATTTCAACTACCTACCTAGCAGGGGATTTTCTTTTATTCAAATGATAATAATGAAAAAACATTTATTAAATCAATTAACAAGTTAAACTTCTAATTTTTTGCATTTTAAAAGAGATCACATCATTTGGCCCCTTCATTATACTTACTTAATTATCATCCTTCTCACACAGTTATAATAATTATTAATCAATAGTTAGATGGCACTAAAAATAATTGAGATCAAAACAAATAACAATGATAGGCTACATAATTATGTTAAGTTTATAATAAAATTATATCTATTTGAGCTAGCATTTCTTTTAGGTACCTATATCAATAACTTTTAGATTTTTATCTCCTATAGCAACAAAACTCTGGTTGAACACGATGATTCTGGGACAAAATATCACAGTTTTGAATTTTTTCATACGAGGTACATAACAAAATCAGTAATCACTTTTCCAGATCAACTGCAAAATTATATTATCGTGTAGGGATCGCTGCGTTTCTGCGTTTGGTTATCAACGTCTTCTTCGTACTTTTTACGTGCTGAAATATATCGCTCATGATAAGTTTCGTGTTTTTTACATTCTTCGCAATTTCTGTGTCTAATTTCTTGGTTCGGGTTGTGAATAATGAACTTTTCACACACTTCGCACCGACCCCCACCTCTCTTCCGTATAATAATATTACACAAAATAGGCCTAACTGGTTACTTGTGCCTTTTATTTTCATTACAATGATTTTAAAAGTCAAGTTCACTTTAGGTATAAAAGGAATATCTGTCTCCAAATCAGCCTTTATAATGTAACACCTTTTTAATAAGCCTTTTCTATTGAGCAAAAGAAAAAAAAAATAAGATAGAAGTCATATCCATTCATTTGTGTTCTTTTAACTTAATCATTGGCAAATGTGCCTTTTTGAGCTAAAAAATATGAATTTGGATGTCACATGTGCCTATTGGGCTTTCCGTAGCTCTTTGCTTAATTAGGTTAGATTTTTCTTTTAAATTCAGGCAGATGCGCGTTTTTTTCCTGATTCCGAATATGTATATAACTCAAATCTGAAAAAAATGTTAGATGTGCCCTTTTTCGTTACAAGGGCAGTGTTTTCGTCTTTGATTACACTATTAGGTATTAAATATTTGAATATCACCAACTTCTTTTTCATATATTTTTTTACTATTCGTTTACGCGCACGCCAATAAAATTCCTAGTCGGATATATTTTCTCGTTGTGTTGTTTTGTTGAGTGGTTTTTACAAAAAAGGTGGGTATAGATTTTTTTATGATTTCCAATTTTAAACATTTGCCATCCTTTTTGTCTTTCATAATGCATACCTACTTTTAGTATGTATCCATGATGGCCTATGGCTACATTAGGTGGGTCATATTGACCCTAGCAGGTACTCATGGCCAGAACACGTGTGGTTGATCGATGGTCAGATCAGAACAACTACTGCTAGTCAGATCGTTAATCACGATGACAAATGATAGTAGACACTAACGGCAAAATCTTTGTAAGATGAAGAGAACTCGATTTCGGGAGCGGATTTTAGACTGTTTGCAAGGGAATGTGTCCCCGCCGAGATTCCCTTTAACACCTTCAATAATACGCCCGCTATCAGCAAAATCTCAACCTTAGTTTGTATATTTAAGCTTTTAAACAGGCCCATACACCAGCGAAAGTGGCGCCCCCAACTATTTTATCTTATTATTACGTTAAACGCAGCAAGTTTTAAAATCCTACGTTCAGTTTGTGGTATCTATTATAAGGTATTTATTAATGCCTCTGTAATAGTTTCATTTTGTAAAGCTTAGGAAGAGATACGAAGTTGCGCTTTTTGGCCACCAAACTCTATTTTTGTATCTCCTCCTAAATTATATAAGATAAAATTATAAAAGAGGTATAAAACAATAGCTTATAATAGATACCACAAACTGAACGTAGGATTTTTAAAAATTCCCATGATATACGTAAAAATATGATAAAATAGGTATCGCTGGCTCGGGTATGCGCCTTAACAACCTTGCTTCTTTGGCTCATTTCCACTTCGAACTGTGAGAAGTTGCATCGCGCGAGCCCAGACGAATCTTCTTGGTAAATTTAAATTCCTATCATAAGTACAAGCGTTACAAGTTAATTCTTCATGCTCCTACCAATAATAATGTTGTATATCCCTGTTCTATCTAGGATACGAAGTGACATAACATAATGTCACCTAGACCAGCGGTCACCTAAGTCGGTGGTCACCCAGACCGACGGCCATCGATAATAACCTCTGCGCGTCGGGGACCGTGCACTAATCGATTCCATCACATTCCTCACTTCACTATCTCCAGCATGATACGTTACCTACGTGTTTCTGGGAATCGATAGATACCACTACCAGAGTGATATGATAGCTTAGTAGTTTACGTGTAATTGATGGATAAAAGCTTGTGGCATACCAGGAAAGCCCCGTTGCAGCACAACACAACATGTGCCTTCAAATATGGGTTTAACTCGTAACATAATTTAGATGAATTTTGAATTGACGGCATTAGATGACATACATCTCGCAAACTACTCGTTTGTAGCTTATGGGAAGTCAGTTTATCACTGTAAAATGTGTCTAAAGATAACGGGTTGAAGTCGGTATTTGAATGGTGTAATGGTGTGAATATAGGTATTGGATTAATAAAAACAGAGCTTTAGGTCGTATGCTACGTGAGCGGGCTTGACGTCATCTTCAATATCGCTTATTATTTTCAATTATTCCAAAAGTAAAAATGAGGTGACGTAAGCAAGTTCATGTTACAATTTGTTTTGCATTTATAACAAAGATCATCCACTAAAGTTATTCACGACGTGTTAAAAGTTTTATAGATAATCTAGGCCAGGCGTAACAACAGAAGTTTGCATTCATTCTGTAAGCGGGTTAACTACGAATCGTATTTGTGGTGGAAGAATACCAACGTTATCATCTGCTTCCATCCGTAAGGAATTCGATAAACTACGATAGTTTTTATAGAAATTTGAATGTTAATTTATATTATTTTCTATTAGAGATTCGCATATCATATCACTCATATGAAAATAGTGATATAAATATATTTGATCTAACGATAAATATCACTCATTTAGCTCAGTAGATCAATGATGTAGTATCTCGTTGAGTTGAAAATTGAAGTGAATTAAAGTCAATTGCACCTTATTTCTTGTTGATAGTAATAACTATTTATCAAGCTGTTTATATAGTAAAAATTTGACTTGTCTAAGTACTTATTTTGTAAGTCTAAAGAAATAAACGATTTGACTTTGACTTTGACTTAGTTCAGTAGCTCATGAGCGAAAGATAAAAAAAGAAAATAATAATGTCTCTGTTCAACTGAGCTAGGCAACGCTAGAGTGACAGATGAAAATAACTTAGGTACACTATAATATTCTATATACAACAAAAATAAACAGAATTTCAAAAAAATACTCAACATTTAACATTCAATCTGATTATGATTACTTCCAAAATAATAGCAGTCAAATATTTTTGCATAATTAATATAGGCCTGGACTGAGTCTTGCTATCTTCTTTTTTTCTCGTTGTGTCAGACATCGTACATTTCGCTCCATCAAATCATTCGCATGAATGGGCTTGGGCTTGCTCAGTCGTCTGCGCTTTCACTCATTCACTCATTTCGCTCAACACTGATATGACTCGAAAATGAATCAATGAGCTAAATGAGCTAAAGATATAATTGAAACTAAGGTGAGCTAGATATTGATTCGCTGAGTTGAACGGATATATATTTTTTATCTGAGTCAGAGTCAGAGTCAAATCGTTTATTTCTTTAGACTTACAAAATAAGTACTCAGACAAGTCAAATTTTTACTATATAAACAGCTTGATAAATAAATAAATATATATAAATATATCTCTTATATGAGCTACACAACTTTATTTTCTATCTCATACAATATACTTTTCTTATCATTTATTTAAAAAAAGTATGTGACGAAGTATCCCCATGAGATAAATACCAATAAGCTTATCAGGGGGAGGCCTGAGTCCAGCAGTGGACCATTATAGGCTATTGAGGAAGAGGAGGAAGTTATGGAGGTGTTCAACAAATCCCGTCTTTACAGCAATTCAAATTAATAAAAATAAAATATTAAATAAAGAGAGCTTTATTCCATGTCAGATTTTGTATAAAAGTAATAATACTCGTAGTAATTTAAACAAATGTCATGCACATTTTAACTGTTAAGTATATGCCCGGTAGATTATTTTCATATTATGTCATGCGATGTCAGTTTTTTATCGATATGGACCGCTTACGGCGGTGTACGCTTCCTCCAAGGATCTCCAGTGGTTTCAAATTATTTGTTAAAATATATTATTCGTTTAAATAATAATAATTCGCGTTTCATAAAAAAATCTATTTCAAAATTCCCAGGAAGCAAGTTTCACGGCAAATAAATGAAAGTACATGTCATTTAGCGACTATGTCGTACATGTCATTACCGCGGAATGCTACGCAAGAATATTATGTTCCGAGCTTTTTTCCCCAGAGTACCATAGCTAGGGGTCTAGCCAAGGGTAGAATATAAAACTCTATTACGTTATGTTAAAGTATCTTATCGCTTGGTGTTTTTAATGCAATTTTACAATAAGAGTGGTTGTGTTGGCGGACGTGGATCAGTGTTGCCATGCTTGGTATGTATTATTATTAAAGTTTATGTATTTTACTATAAAACTTTTGTAGTTTGAAGCATTCATGAATGTAAACGGGTTTGCGATTATACGTTGGTGTTCTTCCAACACAAACAAGGTTCGTAGTTAGCCCGCTTACATTCACAATGAAGTTTATGTATTGTATATTTAAGTAATACGTCATCATCTATACGCGTACACCGGCTTTGTGTCCATCCTAAGGTTTCACACAGCATTATCTAGCCCCAAGCTAAGCAGAGCTTGTACTAGATATTTGATATATCTAATACAATACACTACATAGATAGATATTTTTTATTATACATAGAAAACACCCAGAACGCCGTGAACTATCTGCAGATCGTACAAACAGTTGTCCAGTGGCGGTAATCGAACCCGCAACCTCCTGCGTCGCAGCAGACCTTCACCCGACGCGTTACATATGTAGGTCGTCAACATGATATGGATCTCTATGTCTGAAATAAACATTTATATATTTCTTATCCTCCTTGTTTCTTTTACGTGGGGATCAGTCAGAGAGAACAGTCAGAGACAAAGTTTGTAATCGCAATTTCGTTGTATTATTGCTCAAACATGTCTCAAAGTTCGAATAACTTGTGTTTGCGATTGGCCTCGCTAAATACACACACGGCCGGAAGTGGACCGGTCGGGACGACTAACAGATCATTTGGCAGCAAGTGTTCACAAACTATCCTAATTGCCTCGGTTTTAGGTACTGCTCCAATCTGCCGGCCGCCCGGTCGTTAGTAGGAGCACTGATAAAATAACACGTGTAACTTCATGGACGGAATTTAACGGATAGTTAGCTGACCGATAGATGACGAAGTTTGACAGCTATCGTAAAATTGAGGATTAATCGAGGTCGGCTGGATCATTCTGACGATCACATGACCTGGGTCATCATAATTTGTAATATAGAGTCAGAGTCAAATCGTTTATTCCTTTAGACTTACAAAATAAGCACTTAGACAAGTGATTTTTTTATTATATAAACAGCTTGATAAATAGTACTATCGACGACCACTGTGGCGCGGTGAGCGAAGGTCTGCCTGCGACGCAGGAGGTTGCGGGTTCGATTCCCGCCTCGGGACAAATATTTGTACGATCTGCAGATATTTGTTCAGGGCGTTCTGGATGTTTTCTATGTATAATAAAAAATATCTATCTATGTAGTGTATTGTATTACGTATATCAGTTATCTAGTACCCATAACACAAGCTCTGCTTAGCTTGGGGCTAGATAATGCTGTGTGAATTGTCCAGTTTTTTTTTATTTATTTTTCAAATAAGAAATAAGGTGCAATTGACTCTGATTCACTTAAATGTTTTGTCCACTAGCGGAAGAAATAATACAATTTTTGCATATCTAGGTCTTACACAACTAATTTATGTTTTTACATACTGGGCAACACCCGGCCAAGCATTGACATCACATCATATCAACTGATGAAAACAACCGAAATAGTTTGTGATGACAGGATAATAAAAAATAGGGACTCGGATTTTCTTCCACATGAAACTTTTGCTACAAAATGTCGAATAGAACAAAATAGCACAATATAGCTCTTGGCTTTACTGACACATTGTTTTTATAGCGTAGTGTAAAGAAATATTTTTAACGACTTCAAAAAAAGGAGGAAGTTTCCAATTCAACTGTATTTATTTTTGTTTGTTACCTCAGAACTTTTAACTGGGTGGTCCGATTATCATGATTCTTTTTTTAATTAAAAGCTGTTGCTTTCCGTGTGGTCCCATTTGGTCCGCTTCTGATCAGAATTCATATTCAAAAAATCAATTATCTTGTTATATTAAATAAACAAGAATTTTTGTATTTAATTCTAAATTCTAAATTTCTAAAAATGTAAATAGGTAACTATATAAATATTCACACACGAGACTATAACTACTGTTAGTATTGCTTTAATACAACTGATACAACAACAGTATTGTAATATATGACCGGTTGTGTTTGAATAAATGAATATAATATTATATTCATTTCTTTATAAGTAAACTAGCAACCTCTCGGTTTCAGCCGCGTAGTTTCCGTTCCCATGGGAATTCTAGGATAAGATAGCCTATGTTTTTTGTCACTCCCTGAAAGGTAAGCTTTTTATGATGTAATAATTTTTTTAATCGGTCCAGTTTTGGAGCCTTTTCAATACAAACAATCAAATTTTTCCTCTTTATAATATTAATATAGATAATAGCTAAAGCGCTGTAAAAAACTCATCAAAAATCCTAGCAATCATAACCTCTCGATCGCTCACAGCATCCACTGCCTGCCACTATCGGGCCTATCAAGTCGATGGGGCCTATCAGCGCTTGTTTCAGCACGCGCGGCATTTCCCCACTAATGACTGTAACGTACTGCTCTATTACACGCTCCATAGATAACGCACTACCTGCCTTTATGGCCGTCTGTCGCACCCATCTCACTTTCTATCCTATGTATTCGTTTGGGTGTTCTGTGACCACTTCCTAAAACAATTTACAAATACAATTTTATTACAAAAAGAAATCATTTCAAAACGTAAATTAAACGTCTGACATTATAAATAAGTTAAGTACTTATTGAAATTCCTGATCAAATAATTAGTAAACTGTAGCCTCAGTTGCCTAAACTAGACTGAGAAGTCTGTAATATAGACCCACTACTACGAGTATGTTATAAAAATAGATCGAGAAGATAATGTCATACATTAATTATATTATAATGATCGCCTTCTTTTAGATCTTACCAGTCCTGGATTTGCCCACGTCTTGATGTATTGGTGTTATAACCAGTTATAAGCCTACATGGCCTTGTTTATAACTGGAACCCAGGTAGAGACTTTAGCTATTATCTATATTAGGTAGAGATAAACCGTTCTAAAAATGAACGCGTGTTTACTGATTTATACCAGTTTATTACATATAAAAAGTAACTAACACCTTAAAAAGTCTGGTCTTGGTAGGATTTTACCAAGCAAGCAGACTTTTTTATTGTGATAAAGTTGACTTATTGCTCACACACAAATGAGTAATAAACTGGTATAATTCAGTGAAGACGCGTTCATTTTTAGAATGCTTTATCCCTACCAGTTATAAATAAAGTCCTGAAGAACGTACCTCAACCTCAACAGCTGAAGAGCGCCTTATTGGTGCATCTCATGGGGGGTAATGCCCATAATCCCCACGCTGGGCATGCGGGTTGGGGATCGCAGTTTGGTGGTAGAATTGTTCTGCAGATGGCGCTGCTGCCCGCCCCCCGGTGAACATTCCTAAGTCGCCTATTACGACACCCACGGGATGAGTTGGGGTGGTGCAAATTCTAAACCAGCACCGCACAACTGACGAACGTACGGTGTAGACCATCTCTTAAATTCTTTATTGCACATACAAAAATCATATAGAGGTATAAAAGTTCACAAATACTGGACATGTACAAAGGCGAGCTTAAAAGAGCCCCTAAAAGAGTTTTCTTACAGCCTAATGCTAAAAAGAGAACTAATAAAACAAGAATGGATAGATAATGTGTACATACAAGACATTTCATGTCGAATCAAACTATCTTATAATCTTATAAATATTTATTGTACACAAATCAAACAATACACAAAAGTTGACAACTTAAAGGACGTGTACAAAAGCGAGCTTAACCCTACAAGAGTTTTCTTACAGCAAACCTTTCGGGTATGGAGAAACGGAGTGCAATGAATATGTGTGTTGACTATCTACTCCATGACTGAAAAACGGTCGCGACTGCGAGTGATGTCAACTCTATCTTCTACAATATTCAATAGAAAAAATACACGCCATTTTGGTTTCCAAAGCGTCCATTCGTTGCGCCGAGCTCAAATAAGCTACCCCATATTCATATCGAGTCTGTTGCATCTTGTTTGAATAATAGGCTATGTTGATCATTTTTCCGTGAAAAAATTCGGATATTTTCTGAAAGCTGAAAATGACAACTGTATGACTGATCTAATACTTGTTGTTCTCTCTCTTCTTCTCTTTCAACTTCAACAGCCTATATTGGTCCACTGCTGGAGTCAGACCTCCCCCTGATAAAATGCCTTATTGGCTTTTATCTTATGGGGGCAGTGTCCATAATCCCCACGCTAGGCATGCGAGATGGGGATCGCAGATTAGTGGAAGAATTGTTCTGCAGGAGGCACTGCTGCCTTATGGCAGATATCCCTCAGTCGCCTCTTACGACTTACTTAAATATCTATATCTTTATCTTTACAACACGAGGAGTTGGGGTGGTGCAAATTCTAAGCCGTCATTACAAGGCAGTAACTGGTTAAGTAGCTGGCTCAAACAAAAATGAACATTCGACTCTCGACTTTAAATCCAATACCGTTTACGGATGATCCAGAGGAATAATCGCTTGTTTCAGGGCGAATAAAAGCCTTACTGTTGTGAAAATAAGTGTGTGGTTTGCTTGTACAGGCGAACAGATAAGCCTCTCAGTGAGTGCCGTTTATTCGAACCTGTTACGTTCGCTCTGGCTTTTTCGTCGAATAACCAATCAAACCCTGTTTGAATATTCTACTAGGTTAATATAATCGAGTTGCTGAAATAAAATTTTAATAACTCATAAAGACTATCAGAAAATCGTTTTTAGGGTTCCGTACCCAAGGGTAAAACGGGACCCTATTAATAAGACTACGCTGTTCGTCTGTCTGTATGTCCGTCTTTCACCAAGTTGTATCTTATGATCCGTGATAGGTAGAAAGTTGACATTTCCACAGGTGATGTATTGTATTTCTGTTGCCGCTACTACAACACATACTAAAAAACAGAATAAAATACATCTAAGGGGGCTTCCTTGTATGGACGCCCCCTTAGATAAATGTATTTTATTCTTAATAACTTTTTTGCTGTTTTACGGAACCTTGTGAGCGCGAGCCCGAATCACACTTGACTGGTTTTTATAAACATATACTTTAGTATCATACATTTTATTTTGTTATACATATAAAAAGGATCGGAAAATTATTGAAATTGAACACAATAGTATTTTCTTTAATTTTAAAGTCAGTTAAATAATAATACAAACTCATAGTAAACTAATCAATCTAGGCATATAACTAGCTTATACTGTCTGAGCTAATATAGCTTAGCCTTTGAGGAAATACTCCTCAAAGGCGTCCTTTCTAGAACCTAAACAATTTCGAAGCAATCAGCCTATATCTACACAAACAAATTGCCACTACGCTGCCTGTCAATGTGTGTATTTAATTACAGCAGTTCTATACAGAGTCGGAGCTAGGACCTCAAGAGGTGGGGGTGCTATACAAAGTCAGCCAAGCGGGATAAAATGGCCGCATTGCGCAGGTTGAGTCGTATTGTTCACGGACCCATGTTTAAGATGGTTGAACGCCATTATAGACCTTAGATCATACGCGTTATGTGAGATGTTAGACGTGATTGCGTAACTATGTAAAATAAACTATTCTGATAATCTGTTATAACAATTGGTGATGACAGCATGGAGCAAATTATTTTTATAGCTCAGTATGATTTGATTATAACAAATGCAAGATGGATATACATATGTCGTAGAAATACTAACAACATTACCATCTTATTACAGATGTAAGCGGTTACGAACCTTTTATCCCTTAACGAGGGACTTCTTTAGGTGTGAGTGGGGTTCTAGACGCACCGCATCCCTCCAGTAACCCGCTAGCATCCGTAATTAATTTGTCAAATAATATAGTTTTTATAATAAATTAATTTACAGCCTGTTTATCCATTGAAACAACAAAATCTCTAAGGCTTTTCATCCTCAAATAATTTTTTTACTTACCTGAGTGCAACTCTGTTCGGATAAGTCGGTATTGTTGGCTCAGCGGATAAATCGCTTCATTCGAAAACACTTACTTGTTGGTTTATAATTTACTGCGACGCCGTTACGGAGGCTTGGATTTTAGAAATAAGTATGAATCCTATTTGTCTCAAATGATAAAGTTTTAAACAGATTAAAGTGGGTTAACATTTAGGAGCTCTTTTTATAGTTCACACACTTTAAGCTAGTATTGTATTGTATTTTACTCATTTAGCTGGACAAAGTCCTCGCTCCGTACCTTTCTGCCCTGGCCTGCAAACTACTAACACACATTTTTTTCTAAACTATAAAGTCAAAGTCAAATCGTTTATTTCTTTAGACTTACAAAATAAGTACTTAGACAAGTCAAATTTTTACTATATATACAGCTTGATAAATAGTTATTACTATCAAACAAGAAATAAGGTGCAATTGACTCTGATTCACTTCAATTTTTTGTCCACTAGCGGAAGAAGTGAAAAGAAACCACTAGCAAGTTTATCGCTCATCAACTAATACAATCTTAGGATAACTAAGTCTAGACTTATATACTATTGTCTGTGTGGAACTGGGCGACATCCGGCCAAGCATTAACATCATTGACGTAGTCATCTACGGAGTAATAGGCTTTCTTGTTAAGATTTCGTTTTATATACAGTTTAAATTTACGAATAGGGAGTTCAGTTGCTTCAGATGGAAGCTTATTATAGAATCTTACGCAATTGCCCACAAATGATTTGCCTACCTTTCGTAATCTATATGATGGGATGTGTAATTTGTTGTTGTTTCTTGTATTTTTATTGTGAACATCAACCTTTTCATAAAGTATACATGTAAGATTCAAAATTAAAACATTTAATAGCAACGTTTATCAGCTTGCTTTGAAACTATAGAGTCAACGTCAGAGTCAGAGACAGAATCAAATACTTGATATCTTTAAACCTACAAAATAAGCATTTAGATAAGTCAATTTGTAACTATGTAAACAGCTTGATAATTAGTTATTACTTTCAAATAAGAAATAAGGTGCAACTGACTCTTAATAACTTAAATTTTTTGTCCACTAGTGAAAGAAGTAAAAAAGGAACCACTAACAAGTTTATCTCTTATCAACTAATACAATCTTTGCTTATCTAAGTCTAACAAAAGTAATATGTGTTCTTACATCCTATTGTCGGTGGGGAACTGGGCGACATCCAATCAAGCATTAACATCATTTATGTAATCATCTATGGAGTAATAGGCTTTCTTGATAAGATTTTGTTTTATGTACAGTTTAAATTTACAAATAGGAAGCTCAGTTGCTTCAGATGGAAACTTGGTATAGAATCTTAAGGAATTGCCCACAAATGATTTCCCTACCTTTCGTTATCTACCTATATGATGAGATGTGTAATTTGTTCTTGTTTTTCGTATTTTTATTGTGTACCTTTTTTAAAAGTGGTCTCTGTACACACAATGTGTATATATTAGATTTACATAGATGTATTGCGATATAACTGTTAAAATATTTATTTCTTTAAATAATTCCCTCAATGAGTCGCGTGGATTTAATTTAAAAATAGCGCGTACCGCCCTTTTCTGAAGAACAAAGATAGTCTGGATGTCAGCTGCCTGTCCCCAAAGCAAAATACCATATGACATAACACTATGGAAGTAACTGAAGTAAACCAAGCTAGCTGTATCTTAATCGGTTATCTAATTGTTCGAACCGCATACACTGCTGAACTAAGTCTGCTTGCGAGAGCATCAATTTGCGGTCTCCATTGAAGAGAGGAATCAATATGTAACCCTAGGAAAGCAGTTGAGTCTACAAGGTGAACAATCTCATTCTTTAGCATAATCTTAGTTGGGAGCTCTCTTACATTTGGTAACATGAATTTTATGCATTTGGTTTTTGAAGCAATTAGTAAGAGGTTATTGGCGGTGAACCAATCTAGTATTTGTGAAAGAGAATTATTTACATCGTCATAATTATGTTTATTTCTGTCAATTTTATGAATCAATGAAGTATCATCAGCAAATAAGACTATATCACAGAGATCTTTTGCTAAAAAAGGGAGATCATTTACATTATACTAAAAATAGAAAAGGACTATATTGATCCTTGCGGCATATCTAAATAAATTTTTGATCCCCTAGATCTTTCTTTACCAATATTTACTTTTTGAACTCTATCATCGATAAATATGATTTCATAAGTAAACTTTAAGAACATGAGTAATATTTTTAATTACAATAACATATATTCGCGAAATATGGCCGGCCCACTGCCACTTCAGCTTGCTAATTCTTTGAGCTATGTCGATTCGATAACTTTGGTTCTCTGTCGAATATATTCGTTACGAATCCTATCCTTCAGAGAGACTCCGAGCATAGCTCTTTCAATAGCTCGCTGAGCGATTTTAAACTGGTGGACCAGCCCTATCGTGAGTGTCCACGTCTCATTTCCTTAGGTCATGACAGGTAGGACGCACTGATTGAAACTTTCGTTTTTAAGCATTGCGGTATGGATGACGATAACCGCTGGGGTAAACGAGTTCTTGAGTGGAGACCGCGACTCGGAAAACGTAGTGTAGGACGCCCTCCGGCCAGGTGGGATGACGATCTGCGAAAGACTGCAGGCAGATGCTGGATGCGTCAAGCTGAAAACAGGGCGCTATGGCGCTCATTAGGGGAGGCCTATGTCCAGCAGTAGACTAGTATAGGCTGATGATGATGATGATGACTAAAATTACAATTTTATATAAAAAGTTTTTATTGGAAATCTCTTCTCTTCTCAGTTCCATTTAGAAAAACATACTTAGTTTTGCAGACCTTTAGCGGCCTACTAGCCCTAATCGTGTAGTAAACGATTATAACCTAAAAATACAATAAGGAAAAAGCCCGGCGAATAAGCTCGAGGAACGCCACGCACACAATGTCCTCAAATTGCCGCGAACCATCAATTACCAGCATCATCCGATCCACATTAATATCAATTTCATCGCTAACTAACTCCCAACCTTACCACACACTGATAAAGTACAATACCGTTCGAACGATCCGTACATTTATCATTAGAACCATAAATTGCGCCTTCGACTCCGCTCGCGCCCGCAGCCTTTGTTGGGTATTGAGAGGGCCGGGTACCTGACAGCGTCACTAGATTAAACTCACTTCACGTCTATGAATAATGGCCTTTCTATAAGTAATCTTCTTCACTTTTGATTAAGACGTCAAGTAGGTATTGACGTCACCTTAATCCTTAATTAATTATATTGAGGGTGTATTTCACAATGTCCGGTTAAAGTGTTGAATAACTAACTAACACATCTTAACTAAATACTAAATTATAAGAGGAAAGATTTGATTGTTTGTTTGTTTCTATGAATAGGCTCCGAAAATACTGGACCGATTTACTTCTAATCTTAATTCTTTTATCATTAAAAAGCTTACTTTTCAAGGAGTGACCACGGTTATATTTTATCCCGTAATTCCAAAGGGAACGGGAACTACGAGGGTGAAACCGTGAGGCGCTGCTAGTAAATTATATGGAGGATGAAAGTTGTATACGTACGTTGCGTTTTATAACTTTTTTGTAACAGTTCGCGCTGTTTGGTAGTCGTGAAACGTAACAATAATATTTGTTCAACGGATAAGTAACAAATAGCTTATTTAGGACATAACATGGACGTTGTGTAATATACCCCAAGATAAATAATATATTCAGGCGTTACTTAGCGGATATCCATCGCAAATTATATGGACAAAAATATTTAGTAACAATTCCGCACAATGTAAAAATCCATCAAAGTATCATCTACCAGTTTCGTCTCTCCACGAGACATCATACTCAATACTCAATAATCAATCATTTATTGTATTCCATAGGTGTACAGAGGTATTTACATTTTTATATAATTAAGTTTCACTATGGACCCTGCTAGGCACACAATATGTATGGAGAGAGAGGAGGACATCGTTAACTGGTTAGAAATTTTATACTCGTATAAATAGTTTTATTTTTCGTTCATCATAGGACACCACTGTACTCGACTTTGACACTGAGAGCGCCAAGCAACAACAAACTTCTTCAAACTACTTTGTTGGATATTACCAGAGGAATTGTTATGAAATATTTCTCAGATATATATTTGAATTTTTCTTTTTGACATAGTAGGAAATTTGTGCCGATCGTCAACTCAAAAATTTGTACTTATAGCTTGTAAGATAAAGTTGGTCAACTATGCCCGCTCTGCAGCATAATCTAGGTCTAACAAACCTACAGTATAACTACTATAAATAGACCGTAGTATCTGCGAACAAAGCCGTTAATCATAGCACATTATTTATACGGCCCGAGTGTTATTGGTAGCCACATTTCATCTGTCCATGAAAAGCCGGGCGATTCAGCTAGTTTACTACCCTAATACAAAATTGACCAATATCTACGTGCCTCATACCCTCGACTTGATCCCCAGTACTTTTAGTTTTTCGGAGGTCTAGAATAACTGGTGGAATGTGTTACTAAAGTAGTTTTTGTATTAGAGGATCGAAGGTCAATGTCTATCAATATCAAATGTCTCTTTGTTTCGAAGGAAATAATAAACAAGTAGATGTGAAGAGAACTATTTACTGAGATCATTCAGACGAAATAAAACTGAGAGGAGACTAGGACGTTTTATTTGTGAAAGTAGGGTTGATCGCGGTGAGAATACTTACTTGGATAATAGGCAAACTTCTTTAGTTCTACAATAGAAATAACATTTGAATGGGGAATAAAACAAAAACAAGTTTTGTATCAGTTCATAATATTCTTTAGGACTAGACTTAAAGGTTTGTTTCTCCTGATTATCTAGCATTTTTTGTAAAGAAGAGCTAGCCCATACAGTTAGACTCCAAGTCCATAATAGCCCACTGATTACAGAATTCAAGGAAAATCGCCTCGAAACGTAAGATAAGTGGTACACACTACGCTAGGTTAGTGGTTAGATTTAAGTGGAAGTACTCCTATATCGGCATTGAACTCGAGTTGACCCATTATTCGTTAATTTTGCTGACATAGCCAGCCTAACTCCGTTTGTTGTTTGTTGTGCTGTTACTCCCTCGGGAAGGCTTCTAGGACCACGTGGGCAGCTGATTCATCGTCACAGAGGCACCCTCTGCAGAGAGGGCTGGCAGTCCTTCGCTTCAATTATGGAGAGTAGTGTTCAGAGCCCAGTGTTCAGTGATCTTTTAGTTTTCCTGCCAGATACAAAATGAGAGTCCTAACCCCTCCTTCATGTATACCTATCATCATCATCATCATCATCACCAGCCTATATCAGTTTATAGCTGGACATAATTATGCCTCCCGTAATGAGCGCGATAGTGACCTGTTTTCAGCTTGACGCATCCAGCATCTGCCTGTAGTCTTTCGCAGATCGTCATCGCACCTGGCCGGAGGGCGCCCTACACTACGTTTGCCAAGTCGCGGTCTCCACTCAAGAACTCGTTTACCACATCGGTTGTCGGTTCTTCGCGAGATATGGCCGGCCCACTGCCACTTCAGCTTGCATATTCTTTGAGCTATGTCGATAACTTTGGTTCTCTGTCGGATGTATTCGTTACGAATCCTATCTTTTATAAAGCATCGCTCGTTCCATAGCTCACTGAGCGACTTTGAACTGGTGGACCAGCCCTATCGTGAGTGTCCACGTCTCAGCTCCGGACCTATAGACACTTCATAAAGCCTTGCCGTTCTCATATCCACTAATTTCTGCAAGAACACATCATGTTAGTACTTCTAAAGTCACGTTAACACCGCTTTTCCAGCGTCCTCTACTGAAGAATCATCGAATCCATGATTGAAACATAATCGTGTAACAAAAACACTTGTCCGGCATGGTAGCTGGCAGCAAACAGAGCCGGCGATGAGCCGAGATTACGGCATTACGCCACCGAGCCGCCCCGGATTACCGCACCTTTCGTATTTACCAGAGATTTGTTTAATAAACTTATTTGGAAATATCAAGTCAATCCTTCCTAGAAATCAGAAATTCATCTTTCAGGCGCCTACAATAGAATTTCTGTGAAAATTATTGATGAAAACCTTTTAGATGTTTTATAAACGGATACATAAATTGAATTAATGAATATGCATAGATTTTGTTAATGAAAATACAAAAATAAATAAATAGATATATATCAATAGAGAATACGTAAAATAATAATTAGCTTTTTTGAAGTCGCAAACATATATGTAGCTTATTCAGATTTTCGGTCGGTTTTACTTATTTTTTTCAAAAATACAATATAAAACCAAACAATCGCGGCATGGTAGAAAATATCTTTTGAGAAAGCTTTTCGGAGTTTTGGTCATAACTGAGAAAACAATAGCAAAATATCGACATGCAACCAACTCCAGACATTACTCACTTTCAAATAACAAATATTTCACGACAATAATAGATACACTAACAATTTTTACCAGTCAGTACCTACCTACAAGTACGTAGATAGGTTATTATTTATAGCATCGCTTTGGTTCTGGTTTGGGCACAGGGAGATGGGCAGTGAGCCGAGAGGCCGGCCCAGGTCGGCCCATTACTCGGTACGTTGGCTACGAGTACCTCGGGAGGACACACGTCTCGGGTACCAGACAAAGGGTGCCAGATGATACTATTACGAACGTGTAGGCTGGGTACTGTACAAATTATACAAGGATGAGAATCAGGTGCAGACTTTACGGGGAATTCCAAACTTGCAGCAATATAGGTAAAGAGGTTCAATACAATGAATCGTAGGTAGTATAGTGCAGCTGGTATATTTTCTTGCTCTGAGGGTGCTTCCTTAAGCCAGGTACTGTGTGTCTACCATGAGTTTTCACAATCTATACTCGCTGTCCACTGTAGTTAAAAAAAATATGGAAACTTCTAAAGCGCCTCTAGCGGATAGTTAGATACTATCTGCGTATTTACGTAACTATTGTAGCAACGTCAGGCGATTTAACTGTGACAACTCATAGTAGACACACTGATCGGGGGGTAACATGGTAATATACATAATAGATTCAGGCGTTACTTTGCGGTTATCCATTGTAAATAAAATAGAGGAATGAAAATATTTAGTAACAATTTTATCGCAGAAGGTTTTTTCGCGGAATAAAATAGAGGAATGAAAATATTTAGTTACAATTATTGTAATTAAATATTTTCATTCCTCTATTTTAAAGGGGTAATGTAACTCGTTACACAACGTGCGTTCGTGCTGTCAGTCCGGGAAAAAAGGCAGAAGCAACGAGAGGAACGCTACAGATTTTTTGCTCTCTGCCAATGCTATAGCGTAATACCGTACAACAATGTGTCAATTCAGATGTTGCCAAAATTATACTAAAATAATCTGTCAGGACTAAAAATAGAATAAGAATAAGAATAAAATATCTTTATTTTATAGACAGAACTTAGGTATGTATACATAGAACTAAATTTTAGAGCAAAGAAAAAAAGTGTACTAAGGTCCTTCTACAAAATGATGCCATCTTTATTATTTTGATCGTTATGGCAGGTGCAGCGACATTTTTAGTACTGTCAAATTAGTTTAGTATCTTGTGGCGACATCTGAATAAATACCAATCTATACCCAGCTAACCAGTATATTTTATACGTACTCCGAAAAGTATCTACACACTAAAACACACGTCCACTATTGTAAAATCCAGGATTCTCGGCAGGTATAAAACTAAGCACCAGGTATTCTTGTTTCTTGTTTTATTTTTAGTACTGGCACACTGTGTCGAGATAAGTAATTCTATAAGTTAAACTTCTAAAATGTAGAAATACCAAATACCTTTTGGCTTACACCAAACGGCATAATCTGAATAAGTAACAGTCGACTCGCATTATACTAATGTACCAAAGCATATAAAGAAACAAGGTTCAGCGCACTAAACACGGCACAAGTTATTCACTCAGTCTTCATGTTAATTCGAGCTCTACGCCGTTCAGATAAGGTCTATCATCACGGATGGGTCTGTAATCGGGTTAGAGGCCCGATGGACGGGATAAATAAGATTTTTTGACGGACCATCTGTCCCCAGCCGTGCTCCGAGTGATACATTCGCACAAAGAAACCGTTTGGAGTTAGCACTAAGCACATTACTACTCTCTTTCCTTTTCATCGGACTCTTCCGACAGAATATCAGGTTTCCACGGGCATTTTGCGCTTCGCTGAAAAGCGCTGTAAAGCTGGGTTTTCATGTTGTGTTTTGTTTTCGTAACGTTTTCCACAGTGTTTTGGGATGCGGCAAATTCTAATGAAATTCTGCAATAATTTGTACACGTTCGGAGTCCTGTAAAATTAATAACGTAACGGAGACTACAAAGTTCATAACAAAATAATAGTTACACTACAGAGAAAATGCTTTTTTCACCTTCCATTTTTCTCTATTATGATTTTAGATTCCGATTCTTTATCGGCAGCATAGTTAAAGGTCTTATGGAATATAAATTCTTACCTAATATGTACCTAACTCAGTTGTACTAAGAAATCAAATCATATCATAAAAAAATTGATTTCGACGGAACTCTAATACCGCGTCCTCCCCTAAGTTGTAATAATTAAAATTAATACAGTAGCTTATCACGCTTGAACACAGAATTGCTAACTAGTCGCGGCCACCTGATAACATAATAATTACCTGAGAAATCCACATGTAACATCACCGGTAAAAATAAGAAGAAATTAATTGTAATAGCTAAAACACCGGCATTTAATGAGCCAGCTGATTTCCGGCCGTGCCGGATGTGGCCCGCGCTAGAACTCACTCGGCTTATGAATTTACAGCCGCCATGCTGTAATTAATGCTGCCGTATAGAAACTAATGGATAGCAGTGTTAAGAGATTAGTGGTAATAATATCTGTTGTGATAAATTGCGTGGCTGGATTAGGTTTACAAAACAATTAGTAGGTATTTAGTTTTAGTAAACAAAGGGTGAACCGACGTTTTAACTTAGAATAAACATTGGTGAGCAAATTTCTGTTTGTCGTAATTTCGATAGAGTTTGCTAGTGATCGGAATTTAATATTAAATTAAACTAGAACTTTTTAACTGTAAATACCTACTATAGAAGCCCAAACACGGGCACAATGTCATCGAATCGTCATACATTGCGTGCATGATTGAAGGTGCAGGAATTTATTTCAAATAATTTACTCATTCAATGATAATCTGACGTAATTTTTTTATATTGTACCCTAGAAAACCCCGTGCTATGATGTTTGTTAATCCTTTACCGCCAAAACTACAGAACGGACTGAAATCTAAGGTATAAATAACGTAGACCAGCCATGAGTTCATTTGGTTCATATCAAACGCCACCCTGACGTCTCTTTTTTGGGTTTTTCTAGTTTTCCCCATTGACAAATCCCCCTTGAAAGGGAAAGTGTTAAAGTGTGCGTAGTTCTATAAGCACAGAAAGAAGACGCTGTATTAAATCCCATAGGGAAATGTGACCTCACGATACACTCTCGATCGACGCACCGAACAGAGGACTGTTATAAAAATCTGAGAAAATACGCGTGTGAACCTATGGACAGAAGTTATTTCCAAAAATCTAGAAACTTAAGTCTTTATGAATGCCCCAGAAGAGGATGAATGCGTAGGTACGCACGCATCTTCTCACAATCGACTCCACGTACGATCCCACTCTTTACCTCACAATCTGACCTATATTTCAAGAAGGCCCTCCCGTAGATTTTCACCGTCTGAAGAACAATTGACGAATGAGTAGGAATCGAAACAAACGGGTCTCGAATAAATGCTCGGTTCAGGTGCCTCACGCATCGCGGCCTGCAATATACGGCCCACATTTGCCGGAAGGAGGTCCAATCAATCGAGCCTTGTACGGAACCCGCCGGATGAAGGTAGCAACTACACTCGCTATATCACGGACAGAAACCAATATAATTGATATGGGTTGGATTTTCTGAGATGTTTGGGTAAATATATTATGGAAGATAAGTTAGAAGAAGAGTATTACGTCTTAATTGCGAAACATTTTTTTTTTAATAATAATTTGTAAATACATCAACAACCTTAAGCAACTACACCTTTTTGAAGGCGTGTTTTTTTTTTTATTAAAACTGAAATAAACGATTGAATTGAATTCAGTAAGTATTTATCACGTTTCCAAGGTACCATAGACACTCAGATTATTTTTAATAGTATCTACTTGGATGAGTACCCACTCATTTATAATCTTTTTTCAATCGGTACTCCAAACAATACTACGAAAGGACTTTTCCACCACTTATTCTATTGTAAGAATATTAAAAATATCCGTCTGCTACCGTAAATGAAAAACTTTTTCTTGGTTTCCCGGAATCTAGAAATCGAGGGAAAATTTACTCTCAGAATTAAACGGGAAAACACAGTACACGTCATTAATAAAGGAGAAACTTATAACAGCTGAGTTGCGGAAGCGAGGTTTCCTCGAGAGGCAGTATCGGTGTCGTTACGTCGCTAATGGTGTTATTTATGGGTTCAGGTCTATATGGAGCTGCCACGTCTAACCGCAAAGAATAGACTTCGCTTACTACTAGTTGTTATACATAATATTGATATGCCTACTACCAATACCGTATTCATCGAGCACGTGGAATGTTAGTAAACAAACCGCCCATACTTAACCTAAAGTTCACTTTGTTGGCGCCTATACTTTATACGTAATTAATATTTATTGTCGATTTGAGATCCCTTCTTCTATAAATATTGGTTACAATTGTATTTGAAACGCGCGCCAAGCAAGTGTGTTTTTGTTATTTGGGTCATGGTTTGTTTACTATGCTACATGCTCGATGGATACGTTACATTTGCAACCTTCCAATTTCAATATTTGCCAGTAATTAATTTTATTAAGACGGCAAACTGAAGTGGACTTACAAACTTAATTTATTTGAATTTCGAGCCAATTTGTGTCGGATTCTTTGTCGATCATTCGGATGACTCAGTACAGCAGTCTCTAAACACCACTGCAGGTTATTTTACTTTGTGGCTAGTCCACCTCCGATTCAGTACAGCTTTGGCGAATCAGTCTGTATAATGCTGACAACTAATATTATCCTAAACAAACTACAAATATGATGCCGACTCAACGCGAACAAGTGTGTTGTGTGATTCATACAAAACTTCCCGCGGGTGTCGTAAGAGGCAACTAAGCGATATCCACTAGAGGTTGGCGGTAGAGCCTTCTGCAGAAAAGTTCTACCACTGAACTCCAACCCGCATGCCAAGCGTGGGATACCCTCATGTGATAAAAGCTGATAAGGCTCATTAAACGGGAGGCCTGCGTCAGCAGTGGACCAATACATTCTGTTGAGGTTAGGTGAGGTGATTCATACAGCAAATTAGATATTTGCGGCGCTATTGGCACGTTTGGACGTTTGGTTTGGTTCAAAACAGTAGGATACAGCGAATAGCTTTATGCCGTCGATATTTCTTAAAATCTATCTTCCACTTCGTTACATTACAAAGCCATCGTCGTGTTGATTATTGCTATTCGTTATATTTTTACTGCATTAATGTGTAGAAATTCAAGGATACAAAAACTATTTTCCTTGTGTAAAGTCCCTAGTGCGATTAATATTACTCTACTACTGACTCAAGAGACATTCTGGTTAAAATTAGCTGAAATACTACCTGTCGTCGACTCACACCCTCGTTCACCTACTCATATTCATAATGGGGCGTCGAGACAGGTCGATCGCATTACAGGTACACCTACAGCCATCAATCTTTCAGTAGGTAATATACTTTGCTCGAGTGCCAACGAGTCATCGCATATATCACGAATATAAGCATGTTTAGTACTGAAAGCAAAATTAAAATGAAACGGAATAGTGTTGGGAGCCTACAGCTTTTAAGAATAATAAAATAATCGATTTGTTTTGAGAATAATGTAAACCGACTTCATACTTACCGTCATACTTTAAACGACTTGTGTTTTTTCTATCCTTTTGAAAATAATTTAAGAGATACAAAGTAACCAATGTATTATTCCAGGTCTAGAACAGGTATGTAAAATTTCACAACGATCTCTTCAGTTGTTAATAATAACCTAACCTATCCCCGGTTGTGCCGGTCTGCCATCTCACCGGATTATGAGAGTGACAGAATACAGTGCAACTGTGTTTGCGCACTTGTGCTCTATAATATGTCCTGCGCACCTTTCTTGTCTTCGTTGAGATTGGCCACCGGCGCCGTGGCTAAAATTCCGGTACCATCATAACATAAGTGAACAATGCAACGAAAGTCGTTGCGTTTTTGTAGCAAATTCGTAGCACTTTCGTAGATACTTCGTAGCACCTGCGTAGCCGCGTAGCAATCGCGTAGAGCCATCTTAGCAATCTCCTAGGGCTCATAAAGCGGTACCGTTTCAAAATTGTCGCATTATGTTATCAAGGCTTTACAACGACTTCACTGGCACAGTGAGAAAATTGTTCGCCTGCGACGAAAAGGTTGCGAGTTCGATTCAACAGACACCGGTTGTATGATCTTCGGATATTTGTTCCGGATGTAGGTGTGTAAGTTTCATGTATATATCAGTATATCTATAATATAAGATTAAATTCATTTATCTATTATACCCACAAAGTCAGTTCAGATCAGATCATGAAAATATACATAAATATTCTAAAGGCGAATATTTGTATGGATGTCAGGATGTTTGTTATCTCTTTACACCAAAATACTGAATAGATCGAGAAAAAAATCAGCTTACACGTAATAAAATTACGCCTGGAATCAAATATAGGCTACGTTTTATTCCATAAACCAGTTCCTATGGGATATAGATAACTTTTAATCGTTTCGATAGAAACAGCGCTTGCGAAATTGCGAGCAGGAACTAGTGTATCATCAAACGTGTAACATTGTAAGTTGTTCAGTTTACGTGATATCTAGGAACTGCTCTATCTGTGTATGATGGCATGTATGAAAGCCTCCAGGACGTGCGTACACTTCCGTTTCCGCCTCGGGTTGTGTAAGTTAAGTGGAGTTCGTTGTTAACGCCGACGCGTGTATTTCTTGTTTTGAAGGTCTCTTCAAGCAAAACATTATGAAATTCGTTAATAATATTAAGAATATTAGATTAATGAATAAATAATGCTACACAACATCATTTATGTTAAAGTTATGAGTAATTGTTACCTGATTATAAATAAATAATACAGTACATGACACAGATATATATTTTTTATACTAGACCCGGAGCAAATATTTGCAGATCCTACAAAAAAATTTCTCAAGACGAACTTTCCCAACTTTCCCCTGGTTTATTCTGAATAAGCTAGTGTCCTGAAAAATTCTAAAAAGTCTGTCGGTTAGATATTCAGAAAATATGGACACGTACGTCTTTGTTCATTTGTCAATGTAACGAAAAAATACGAAGATATAGCTAGTTATAGTTCCGCGTAACGTCACATTTTAGGTTTTAGTCGATTCAAGAGAGAGAGAGAGAGAAAACGTTACTGCAGGGGCATCATTTATATTTATACCACCTTAATGTTTTCAAGCGTTACTGCAGCGGAATCTAAAAGCATAAGACGCACTAATTTTATTTTTGGGGCTCATGAAAATTACAAATGGCTCTGATTTTTCTATATATTTCCATCTTGATCCGAGTTGACGTGCCATCCCAGTAATGCACACCGCTTCGGTATGTAGACTAAAGTAAAGAAACGACGAAGAAACTTTACCCTGTATAAACTTTACCCTATACTCGAAAAATAACAACTAATTTTTCGAGTTGGAGTAAAATGCGTCCTAAGCTTATTTTTCCTCTAGATAATCTGATATTTTATAGTAAGCCTTTTTGCACAGCAACAGTTTGATTGAGTTTATTGACTTATAATTTTTGCAACTTTAGTAATAATTCATTATGAATGTAAGCGGGTTATCTACGAACCTTGTTTGTGTTGGAAAAACAGTGCTCGAAGGGATGCGGTACGCGCGTGTCTAGAACCGCACTCGCTCTGAAGATGTCCCTCGTTAAGGGATGAAACGTTGGTGTTCTGTATGAATAAAAGCGGGTAACCTGCATACGACCCTTGTTTGTGTTGGAAACACAAACAGGGTTCGTAGGTTACCGTACGTATTTCTATAGTAAAACACAGTAAGAATTTTGTTGTCGAAGTGTTAATAACCATATTGGTTTTACAAGACTTAAAGGCCATCCTGCCCCTAAGGGGGACGGACCAGGGTGACGGACCAGGGTGACGGAAGGTAATGCTCCTCTAAGCCGTAGTACCTGAGCTAGGAAGGCGGGCCGACATAAATAGTTGCCTTTGATTCCGAGCGGGACCCTAATAAACCTCCCAACCTTTCCCTTCTAATTAACAGTTGATTGTAATTGAAGGTCCGCGATATTTGCACAACAGCCTGAAAGGTTCGTAAGAATAGCTGTTAGAAGAATATCAACCTTATAGCACAGACGATATGTGCTGCGTCGTGGCTTAAAATACCTCCCCCCCCCCACCCCCCACCTCCAGCTCTTTCCGCGGTCGTACGAGGCGATTATGGTATTTTCAACGGGGCAGAAGCGCCTCCTGCAGAATAATTCTACCACCAAACTTCGATCACAGAAGGGCATGCCCAGCGTAAGCCGGGGATCATGGGTATTATTACCCCCCCATTAAAATAAAAGCCAATAAGCCGCTTACCTCCTCCCTATAGGAGGTTTAAGTCCAGCAGTAGACCTATATAGGCTGTGAGGCTGTGAGGTTGACGTTAGATTTGTACTGCGTCGTCGCGATGTGCTCGCTGCATCGTCGCAGCTTGCGCTCGCTGCGCAATCGCATCGCTTTTAAATCGCTCTAATATAAATATATAAATAGAGCTATGTTAAGCAACGTCTCTGATGTTAGCTTTCAACTAATTTGAATTTAACGTTTGAAGGTATCGATTACGGTTTTAATTTTTTTATAAGAAAATTTCAAATTTTACAAAACTGCTCAGGCAAGTAATAAATAAATAATCCTTTCTGCTTCAAACGGAATTAAAAGCTCTGAAAACATTTTATGCAGTAAACGGAGCGAAAATGAATAGTTATTTCTGAAGCAGCGCTTTAAAACCCAAACAAAATGTGGACTTAAATCTAACAATGTATAAATCAAGTGCTTAAAAGTGTCGACTCGAAAATGGGCGAAATGCTAACATTGTAAATTGTTACACAAACAGGGCAACACGCAAATCACTATACGCTCTATAGATTAGATACACTAAATATATCAAAGTAACACCAAAAATGTAAAATAACGTAGTAAAGGCAAATGCACGACATTACGTTAGCAATCAATCCAAATTGGTCTATAAATTGTATGCAATAAAGTTCAAAATTGAACAGTAAAACGTGGAGTGATCGTGTTGCATGGCGACGCGACGTAAATAGCAGTTATTTATTGTGACATCGGTATGGAATGTATAAAGGCGGACAGGCGCGGCATACGAGGCGCAGGTGGCGCGGGAAGCTGCCAATATTTGCTTAAAGAAGCTTTGTGATTCTCAAGCCGTTTTGTAGGTATTTATTCCAGTCTAGGTATATCTGCCTTGATATGAAGTATGAAGTATTCTATGAATTCTCATTACCGCAAGATATAATGGTCTACATTACTTGCGGTAATGAGAATTCATAGAATACTTCATACTTCATATCATGGCAGATATACCTAGACTGGAATAAATACCTACAAAACGGCTTGAGAATCACAAAGCTTCTTTTTTCTGTATTTTTATTTAGCTTAGATCTTTAATCTAAGCTAAATAAAAACACAGAAACTGAAAGTGATGTCTGCAGCACAGCAGAGTCGTCTGCGAGAGCCTACGTTCCATAAAGGGTTTTCGTTAAAGGCTCGTTATATCGAATGACGAAGAGAAATGACGGAATGCTGAAAAATGAAGGATACTGTTACGAACTGAATTAATAAACACGAAAGCACTAAGTGGCTGAATAAATTGAAACCCTTTTATAGCGGGGTCGGTTATTAATGGCGCGTCACTCTAAGCTTTTAACCTTGACAAATAATTGTAGCTTGTAGAATTTATAATGATACGGTGACAAATGGAAAGGAATTTATTGGGGTTTTTAAAGATATTTTTAGTATCACAAAAGTTTGTACCTTGTATGTACCTTTGATGAAATCATAATTGATTTTAATACATGAAAACACACACAACGTATATCCACATTATATCTTTATTTATATATCATAATATTCTATTACAAGCTCAAACCTGCTGCTGTGTGCATTTGGGGCTAGATGATGCTTTGCGGATTGTTCAGTATAATTGTATGAATTTATATACATTATTTGATTTATTATTAATTCAGCATTACGCCCACTCTTTGTACTTCAGTAGAATAACGTTTTAAATAAATAATTTGATGTGCATTGACATATAAAACTATTAAATTTAAAGTTCAAATCTTACTGAAATATATAACGTAATACGAAAAGAAGTAGAAGCTGTTTGTCTGTAATACTGACGAGTATATCTGATGGGAACGTTCGAGCTGAAACCGTCCTGTTTTTGAATGCAAATTCATATTCGTGGGAAACAAACGTTCAGAAACGACAGTAATATCAATGCTTTATTCAATTTCATCGTGAACTCGAAAGATGTTCGTTTCACTCGAAGGCGATATGGACCGATTCGGGTGATATAGCCCTATTCGCCGAGTATTGGGCGATTTAGGGATATTGGGCCATATCGGGCGCGGTTCATCACTCCCAACGTATTTGTATTGTTTACGGCCGCCGCTTTACATTTATTACTGAGTTTTTACTTGTTTTGAATGAACGAATGAACAGAATTACGAGGTATATGAATTGAGAGGTTTTATTGATGTTCAGTTAGGTGGAATCCCATATTGGAGTTTTTTTCCTTTTACACGAAACTTCTGTGCGTGTAAATAAAAGCGATGTTTTTGATTAATAAACTTGCACGCGTTTTGTTGAAGTATGTAATAAAACGGTATTTCCCGTCAGCAACAAAATATAATGCTGGTACTTTATAAATCATACTTTTAGTAGACGAATATAATCGAATTTAGTATCCCCGAATGTTCGTTGATTTGCGTTTCGGTGAACTTACACTTTTAGTCGTACTGTAATGACAGAGCAGTGTTCTCAACTCAACAAAAGTTGCCAGTTGGCACACGAGCGCTCTCTATTCCCACGATTCTTCTCTTTTTGAACAGAATCTATTCCTTTTATATTGATTACCACGGCTATGCCACATGGAGGGAAAGTACCTAAAAAGTATCGTAGATACCATTGATTTATTAAAAACGAAGATGAGGTACTGGTTTCTCGCAAGTGGCAACCTCAAATTGTGTAAAATTGTGTTCTCCCACATCAGTCACCGTCTGACCGGCGGCAGGGGCGGTCGTGATTCGCGTGAAATATTGTTGTCTCGGTCTCACTTCGGCCCTAGATACGTCTTTCCGTCTTTTTCTTCTTTGTATTGCACAGGACTGGAAATAATGAGCGTATGTGTTTGCGTGTAGTTGTAACATATGCCAATTTTTGAGTAAGCGCTGGGAGCACGTAACCTATCTTCCCTTTTTAAATCAATGGTAGATACATAATATAATTGCGATACCAATAATTGCGGTTACGAAACAAAACAGAATCGTATCCGACGCGGCCAGCTGCAAACACTCGCAACCTGCCGCTAACAAGCAAGGTCGGGAGAATAAACAATTCCAAAGGAATTCGACTGAAAAGTAAATATAAAATAATTCCCTTCTCTCGTTAAATCGTCACGCCTCATAATCCCGGGCTGTTATTGATTGGTCACAATTCCAGTTGTGACCAAATTACGCAGTATTGTGCTATTTTCTGTGAGTGTATCCAATTGGTATAAAAATAAAGTTTTTTTTTTTCGTCGGGAAAAATAGGTAAATAAACGCGATAAATACCCGTGAATATTTATAATAATGGTATAAAAATGTTTGATGATTTTATTTGTGTTGGTTATGTTTATTAAAAGGAAAAAGGGAAGGAAGCCTTTGTAACTGGCTGATTTATTTAGATGTAGGTATCGTCAGTGTATCGCTCATACCTACTATTTTTGCGGCTCAATGGTAAGGAGTGGCGAAAATAATGTGAACGATCCTCTCACGATTACATCCATTCAGCATAACTATCTATAAAAATGTCTGTTGTATGGGAGTCCCCTTAAATATTTATTTTATTCTGTTCTTTAGTATTTTTTTTAACAATAATACATAATAAAAATATAAATAAATAAATAATGCTGGACAATTCACACAGCATTATCTAGCCCCAAGCTAAGCAGAGCTTGTGTTATGGGTACTAGATAACTGACATACATAATACAATACACTACATAGTTTTTTTTTTATTATACATAGAAAACATCCAGAACGCCCTGAACAAATATCTGCAGATCGTACAAATATTAGTCCCGAGGTGGGAAATGAACCCGCAACCTCCTACGTCGCAGGTGGACCTTCGCCTACCGCGCCACAGAGGTCGTGATATCTGTGCAGATATCAACCGTCTAACTATCACGGTTTATGACAAACAGCCTGGTGACAGACGGACGGACATCGCAATCTTAGTAATAGGGTCCCATTTTACGCTTAGGGTACGGAACCTTAAAGACACAGAGATGGGTAACCATCTTCGGTGGTACCTTGCAATGCGCAGACAATAGAGGTAGGTTTGTAAGACAGTATACAGAGCTCAAAATAGCTAATTTTACAAAAACGGATTCTAATTAACAAAGTCTAGACGAAACTAATATCCTTCAAACGTCTTAACAATTAAGGCAAATCCATCGTTTCATTCGAAGGCCAAACAATGGCGTATGCCTCCAATAATCATCCTCCAGTAATTGCTTTATTTTCCCTTATTAATGAGAGTGGTGCTTAAAACGACGTTATTTTTACGAAGGTGCCCCGAGATCTCGATGGGACGTTTTATGACGGCTTTTAGTGTACTTTGTCGATAATGAGGTCATTACGTTGTCATAACTGGCCTATGGAGGCCGGGGAGTTTACTAGCATACATTGAAAATAGGTCGACGTCTTGGTAGGTCGGTAGATTATATTTGACAACGCCGGGAGGGATATCATTACCGATAAAGGGCAGATCCAATACCCGATCCATTTCAAACTATTTATATTACAAGAGTATTGAGATGTCTCTATCTGGGAGAAAAGTTTTTATATTTCACATGACATTTTCGTAGTCATCGTTTATCACAAAATAAAACAAAGATTTTTGTTAGTATTAGATAACTGTAAATTGACAACTTAATTTTATTTACAAACTTTAAAAGGAAAGAGTTTATATGGTCGAATGTATGGTATGTATTTTTAGGTACCTGCTTATGTTGGACGATTTATCCTTCAGTAAAATATGAACTGATTTTGGTGATGTTGCATAAAAAATCCCAAGATGGTGAATAATTCTTTTGGAATCAGTATTTTTCCCGAAAACTTTAAAAAACAATGTACCTAGGTACATACCTAGGTACATTGTTTTTTAAGTTTTCGGGATTAAAATAAAGAATAATTAAAAAAAGTAGGTACTTTCAAAATTATATAAAAAAAAATATTAATTGTATGAAATCTCGTCGATAGTACAATTTGATTATTTTGAACAAAAAACTTCCCTACTTTAAATTCCTTATCTCCTTATTTGTCGAGATTCTGTGCATCGAGATAACGAGAGTCGAGATTCAATAGTTCACTGAAAAAATTCATAACTCACTCTACCAACTTATAAAATGAATAGGCTCCCGAACTATCAGTACCTACACACATAGTTAGAAGCTGTACATTTTGGAAAGGTTCTAAATATATTAGCTACAAGGCGGACTTAGTAAATTTCGGCTAATAGAACTTTATAATCCGGAATTCCAGTAGAAGGTTTATTTCAGTTATTTGTTAGCCACATTCACACAGCATTATTACACGGCGTGTTTTCACACGAAACTCCGAAATATGCAAATATGTGCAGTTCGACACAAAGCAATGCTGTCGCATTGTGTCCCAGAACTGCAGAATATTTTACGAGTCCATTTCTAGGATTTCCTGCTTTGGAATTTGTGTAATCCTCTTACTTAAATATTTTAAAGTTCTAGGGATATAATAGGCTTTAGTTTGGCATGACATATTTCAAATATACGATGTGTTTTTTATCAAATTCAGGTTTTTGTATTTAAAATTCGTAATTTTAAAAACTCCTATCATTGCATCAAAGAAGTACAAAATTGGCGTAACTGACTAATTATACTATTCCTTAAAATCCTGGCAACATTATTCTTAAGCTATGACGTAACATCCTGGTTTAATTCCGTTCATATAAAGGTGTGATTTAGTGGTCTATTTATCACGAGTAACTTTAGAGGGCCCGACGAGAGTGAACTAATTATATGCACGGAGTAGATTGTATCTCACAGAGATACCGAGCTAGTCTTTGTCATAACACGGGCTTTAGTGGAACTTTCTAGAAGCGTTTTATGATAGCTTAAAAGTTACGTCCACGATTGTAAGTTGCAGGACATCATTATTTTATCTATGTTATATAGTTGTCTATCGACTGGGAGGTCTTCCTATACTCCGTTTCGCAATGAATCGCGGTCGCCACGCGAGAAACTTTAATACCCAGCAGTTATCGGTTCTGCGAGCTATATGACCTGCACATCGCCACTTCAGCCTGCTAACTCTGCGGTCGCAAGGCGGTTCTGAACCGCCACTAGCATCGTCTGGAGGTCTTTGTTCAGCAGTGGACATACATGTGATACGGGATGATGATGATGAATGTATTACTGAGTAGGTATGGAACAAATAATTGTAATTTCCTTCATTTAGCTCTGTTTTGATGTTGCTCATTGAAAGCGTTGTCAAATGAATTTATATTTTACTTGTCCTAACAAGACTATGAGACCTATTTACTTAGATTCTAAGGGTTATGCGCAGACGTATAATAAATAAACTTTTTATATCAAAGTTTATAAATTAGCACTTTAGGGCGGTCGCAACTTTTCTTTGAATTTATACGTAACTTGATGTCTCCTTTGAAACAAAACTTTATGTTGGGTCAAGGATTGGCTTGTCGTTACCAAATGGCCGAGACTCCCATTGCTTCAACAAAGTATAAAATCTAACTTTAAATTTTAACATCGTTTCGAACTTCTCCAAAAAATATTAACCATAATGAAGCAACTTGTTTCGTTATATGTCTGACAATATTTAAAAAAAACACTAGCTTTACTAAACAATCGAATAAAAACTCACTCAAACTGAATTACATAAAAGAAATTCAAAGCCTCCTCTCCAACCAGATAATGTCTAACGAAATTACGTGAAGTTTGCGTAGAATTGAGTTTGTACTCGCAGGAAAATGATGTGGTTTCGCAAACAAGCGTGTTTGTAGTGGAGTCGCAATTTGTGGATGTTGATGCCGGGACTTCATAATCATACGTTAGGCCATTACGGGCTCTGTTTTGATCTAGATTGACGTGATTCAATTACGTATCAGGAATAGATAATATTGAACAGAGTATACTAATGTATTTATTTATTTAAGGAAAACCAGTAGCACATACAAAATAAAATCAAAATTCAAAAGATAGAAACAGAAGGCTATTAAGCAGTTTTCACGATTAAGAAGAATATTAGAAACCAGAGTGTGATCAAGCAAAGTGTTTACTTTGCTTGATCACACTCTGGTTTCTTACATCCTACAACATAACATAATACTAATGTACAACATATATTATTAGTTTGTAGTAATGTACAAACTATATTATTAGTTTGTAGTAATGTACAAACTAATAATATGCAGACTATCCAGTGTTTTTATTAAAGTGTGTAAAGTGGAATTGTTTGTTCTTTTTGAGTGGACCCTGTCAGGTAGGCAGGTATTAATCTGGGCCAAGGATAAGGAATTCAATATGTAGGTATTTTGCATTTTGTACAAAATTACAGAGATACACTACCTAATAACATAGGTCGTAAGCATGTATTTTAGATGTACTATTTAAAAAAAAAGTAAGTGACTATATAGTGATATTCCTACCTGCTGGTGGTTAGGTAGCGGGAAGCGTGAAATGAAATGTCCACAAAATTATACACTTTTCACTATATTAAAGTTCACAGAGATTGTTTAGCACAGTTTATAAGCACAGAATGAAATTAGAGATAAAGCGACAGAAAATAGGAAGGTAAATAGGCAAGTATATAAGGGTTGTACGCGTCTATGTATTGCGGAGCGAGAACGGGCGTGCATTCGCCGCTGAGACCAATTTCCGACTGCCGCGCGCTCGGCTGTGCAGGCCTGCGCGCGCGCTTGGTAAATAGCAACGTTCGCATTTACATAGAAAGTACAGTCGGGGACAAAATATGCTAATACATTTATGAATTAAATAATTATGTTTTTAACTTTAAATATGAAGTGAAATTTTACAGTAGTATTCTTATAACTTAGTCTTTTATAAATAATGTTCTAACAATAATCAAATTTTAGAGTAGGTACGTGACATGTACCTACAACTACTTTATTGCAAATGAAAATAGCAATAAGACATTAAAAACAAATTAGAATTAGTATTTACAATTCAAACAATTGAATTAACTGTAGAATGTTGCAAACTATCTAGAGGTAGCTCAACTGCTTCTGCAAATGCGTCTGTAATATTATTCTGTTTTTGTATTTTTTGATACATCAGCAACAGAAATACGTAATATATTTCACTTCAATTTTTCAACAAAACTTCAACTGTCTAACTATTACCAGCCTGGTGACAGACGGACAGGCAGACAGACGGACGGACAGCGGAATCTCAGAGTCTGTTCAAAATGAAAAGAGCCGTGGGAATGAGGGCACTCGTGTGCCAATTGACAATTTTTGTTTCGTTGACAAAACTGCTCTGTCATTACAAGTGTGAGTTCATCGTAACGCCGCGACTCTTCTCTTACTGAACATACTCTACTAATAGGGTTCCGTTTTACCCTCTGGGTACGGAACCCAAAAAAAAGGGAATTATGGTAAAGCCAAACTGGCACTAGTGCATACTAGTGGCAGTTTGGCTTTACCATATTACCGTATTCTGCTTCCCTGTGGGGTGCATAAGTACAATAGTTTCCGTGTTAGGTTCTGTAGAGGTTCCGCCCTCGGCTCTGCACGCTAATGTGTCTGCGACGGATTTAGGTCTGCCTCTGATCTACATACGAACAAACCGTAACGACCGTAACTACGTCGCGCCGTAACTCTACGGCACGTGAACTGTTCCGGAATACGCGGTAAATACCATTGTACTGTTCTTAAGGCAGTTTAGAACTATGTTTAAAGAGTTCTTAGGGACTGTTTATAGATATAGCTGTAATATTTATGTTTTGGACGTGCCAGTGTGTTTGTATGTATGTTTTTATCGCCAAATGTACATAGGGATAAAAAGCTAGCGAATGCGCTTGGATTCGATCACGTAGTACTCGTAACTATTAAACGTTTAATAAAACGTTTATTTTTAGTAAAATAGTTTACTTCAGCATCGGGCTATTATTGCCGAGCACAGTATTTACTGGCAAACTTTTTTGATGTTTTATGCTTAAAAAATACGGTATACGAAACACCTAGTCAAAAGTTCTGAGGTATCAAACATGAAAACAAATACAGTCCAATTGAGAACCTCCTCCTTTTTTTGAAGTTGTTAAAAAACCACAAACTTCCGAAAACGTATGAATGAAAAAAGTTCGATAACGAACACGAGGTAAATAAAAATGATGATTCAAATTTCAGCTTTCATATCCAAAAAATGTTTCGAAATTCTGCGATTTGCTCCGCGATCTATTATCGAACCAATACTTCTTTGGTTAAGCCAAATGGGTTACAAAACCACAGTACCTACAGTAATTAAACAAACATAGGATCATTATGTATCGTCATTGTATTTTCTATCATTATTGTTTATCTTTTCAAGTATATACTGTAGTTATTCAGTTTGAGTGTTAAAGTATCTTATTTAGTAACTATTATTAATTTATAAAAAAAAATTTTTTGTTATACTTATATCTCTTATTGAAACTTGTTTTTAAACTGTCTGTTTACAATTATCCATCTATAAAATGTAAATCAGTCAGGTTGTAAGAAAAACATGTATTTTAAATTTATGTGGAACAAGGACTGTGGAGTTTGTTAAATAAATAAAATAAAAAATAAATAAAATTAATACCAAAATATATAGGAGAACCAAGTAAGTGTACAATAATTGAACTAGAACGAGTCAGAGTCAGAGTCAGAGTCAAATCGTTTATTTCTTTAGACTTACAAAATAGGTACTTAGACAAGTCAAATGTTTACTATATAAACAGCTTGATAAATAGTTGTTACTATCAAACAAGAAATAAGGTGCAATTGACTCTAATTCACTTCAATTTTTTGTCCACTAGCGGAACGGAACGAATATTCCTTCACGAATGCTTACCTTACCTGAACGATGAAAAGTTTGCGCTAACCGTTAATTAAACTAACAACTAAAATGTTACTTTTACTTGCAGGTAATAAGAACATCCACCAAAAGATACCGTCAAGAGCTCCTAAAGGTATTGTAACACAAATTAAAATGAGCTCTATCGTAACAACTCTAGGTCCACAATACAGTCTTGTTGTGTACACCAATTTTCCTTGGCAAGTTTGCAAACATGCGCCTTAACCGCAATGCTCAGAGCATGAATGTACTTAAAAATGCTGAAATATCTTAAAACAAATACTCATACAATCGCCCAGTCAAAAACAAGCTTAAGTTTAATGTGAAAAGGTTTCTATTCGTTTGTTTCTAGAGCATGGTAGAGATTCACAATGTAGACGTTGGCAAGCGCACGCGGTACCGCAGCGTGACGTCTGTTTCCAACGAACGTTAAGTAATTAAGGCATTAGGGGAACTAGCCCAGCTTCCTGAAGGATTAACTTCCTGAAGTTTCTTGAATAAACACTTGGATCACTGACCTAACCTTTAATCTTGGGTTCGCGGTCGCAGGGTGAAACGAAGTTTAAACGGTGTTCAGGAGGGAATACAACGTTAATAAATTCAAGGGTGACCATCATAGGGCAATGCATACTATGACGACTTATTATCTGAAAAAAGGGCATAGAACTAGCTTCGACGGCTTAGCTCGCACTTTTCCGGGATAATAAGTAGTCTTTATTTTTATACTTTCTTTCTGTCAAATTTCATTCATATTCATTTAGCCGTTTCGTCAAAGGTAACGGACTGAAAGACAGAATTACTTTAAAATTTATAATTACATTTTATCACACTAATATTATATATAAGTTTGAACATTTAGATGTGATAAGAGATGGATGTTTGTTACCTCCCACGTAATTCTAATCCTGGAATCAAACATAGTCTACTTTTGATCCCATAAACTATTTCCCATAGGATAGGAGTCACCTTTATACGATTTCATAGAAAGAACAAAGCAAAACCGCAGGCAGAAACTAAACTATAGAATATATTTATTAAGTTAGCTCGTCCACTTTGAAGAAAATAAGTAATTGAAAGAGTCCAATTTGTTCCATTTAGTAAGAACAGAAGCCGCCACTTAAGTTCAAAGTTCAAACAATCAACCAGTTCCTCCCATTTTCATAAGATTATTAAATGGCTTTCCAAAACAGGGTATTCATTTAAACAATACCAGTTTGGGATCAGTATCTCCTAGTTATAGGTACCGCAACCACAAGCTCGCTGTCTCACTCCGGAAATCCACCCTATAATCGGAAACTGGGGCCAACTTCCTTAATTGAATATTATGGAATTCGGGGCTCGCTGTTTCAGGTAATACTTAGATATTAACTAAGCCAGGCGATTGGGCTCCGTATCTAGGTATAATATAACTAGGTAGTACGGTGCCTAGGTAGTAACGCCCCGCTAACTTTGATGTGACTGAATAGTTGCGAAACAATACAGCGGGTTGTACTTGTACAAGTGGGCTCAACGATTTATTTTATTCACTTACATAAAAAAGGCAGGATTCATGCTGATGTTAAGGTCCAACCAGGGCCCATACACCAGCGAAAGTGGCGCCCCAACTATTTTATCTTATTATTACGTTAAACGCAGCAAGTTTTAAAAATCCTACGTTCAGTTTGTGGTATCTATTATAAGGTATTTATTAATGCCTCTGTAATAGTTTCATTTTGTAAAGCTTAGGAAGAGATACGAAGTTGCGCTTTTTGGCCACTAAACTCTATTATTGTATCTCCTCCTAAACTATAAGAGATAAAATTATAAAAGAGGTATTAAAAAATAGCTTATAACAGATACCACAAACTGAACGTAGGATTTTTAAAAAATTCTATGATAAACGTAAACATATGATAAAATAGGTATCGCTGTCATATTGGCTCGGGTATGCGCCTTAATACATAAAATATACCGCTTTACCAAAACAATGGTATCGTCTCGGAATGACACATTTGGGTATTTTACCTTGAAGATGAAAAGAGACTGCATTATGCAGGAACGCGTGTCGAAAGTGTTAGGCCTGAAACCATTCTATCAATCTCTCCGTGTGAATAACACCGCAAGCACTATCTACAGTTTATTCTATCTATGGAAGATACCTTTGTCATTGTAAAGCGATTTTTTTAGCAGAATCCGGCCTCTATTCCGAAAAGTTCAACTCAAAGTTCAAGGCCTCTGTGTTTTTAGGAACGTATGTAGTATATAGTATAGTAGACGACCTCTGTGGTCGTCGTCTGTGGCCTCGTGAAGGTTCGCCTGCGACGCAGGAGGTTGCGGGTTCGATTCCCGCCTCGGGACGAATGTGTGTACGATCTGCAGATATTTGTTCAGGGCCTTCTGGATGTTTTCTATGCATAATAAAAAATATCTATCCATGTAGTTTATTGTATTATGTATATCAGTTATCTAGTACCCATAACACTAGGTCTGCTTAGCTTGGGGATAGATAATGTTGTGTGAATTGTCCAGCATTATTTATTTATTTTATTTATTTATTGGTTCAACGAATATAAGGCAAATGCCCTAAATCTGTGAATATAATTGACGACACCTAAAGTTTGAACAAAGGTAACTGAGTTTTCTATCAAGGGGGAGATTAGGCTTTACACTGACAATTGCATATTCCATAGATAGAAGAAACTGTAAATAGTGTGTGTGTTTTCCTCTTGTAAAATCCTGGAACACT
The DNA here is from genome assembly GCA_955876795.1 of Eupithecia tripunctaria. NCBI lineage: Eukaryota > Metazoa > Arthropoda > Insecta > Lepidoptera > Geometridae > Eupithecia > Eupithecia tripunctaria. The sequence goes on from OY041615.1 coordinate 15,238,842, forward strand.
ACCAATAACCCGAGTTTTCTAAAGCATTTAATCAAGTAATATAATAACGCAGGGAAATTGATTTTTCTAAGGTTTCAAATCATAACAATAACGACTGATTTGAATTGAACTCTGAATTTTGTTTATCGATTGAAACCATATATCAGCAATATATGTTTTCTGAGAAAGATTGACTTACAACTTTTCTCAGAAAATCAATCATTGCAAAGTCATAGGCATATGAAGCTGTAGAGTAATACGATCAAAGTTATTGAAATTCTAGATTAATTCACATTTTCTTGTTAAAGTTGGTATATTTATTTATTTATTTCTTTAAGGTAACGACAACAATGAAATTGTAAAAAAGTGGAGGACTTCTTTAGCGATGTTTTATAAACTCGCAAATTACATTTGTAAATGAGTACAGGTACTAAATAGTTATTTCATTTTTAATTACTAAAAAGCACGATGCCAGTTTTCCATTGCATCCATACGAGTGCATTATCTAAATGTGATCTTAGCTTAAATTCCCAATCACTAAGATTTTACGAATGCGATAAATAAAATACTGAATCCAATTTTTGCAGGGTCACATAATTGAAATAGTTTAGATAATTTTATGCTCGTATGTATGCTTCGATCTTATAACTACTAGAGCCGTTTCAAAAATTATCTCACCAGTAGAGTGCTGCATTTGATCTATTAGATAGATTATCCCTGAGTAACTTAACAAAGTCTGTAGCAAAGTCGCTTTCCGCTGTATTTCAGTATTTATTTATACCACTTCGTTATCTTAAAAAAACATTGGCTATTCAATTTATACATTCAGTAAGATACTGCTGTCTCAGCAGACTGTCTCGGTATAAAGCTGTGTGTCTGTCCCTATGTACAGACAGACAGCGGAAAGCGTTTGTTTTATACTATGTAGTGATTAGTGTGAGATGTGATAGTCAGGAAATGATCCAGGACCTGCGAGCTGTCCCTTCATTCCTGAGTCATCCGGGTCCCTCCACCGACGCTCCAACCTCCAGGAATTTAATTTGAGTAACATCCGTAACGCACGCGTCCGTCCGTCGACTCCGCTGCGATATTAACTCGTAAATTAATTTCACCTCGGGTCTCGGATACTATTACTAACCTAATAGGTGCGATGTGCACAATTTACTTTGCACGAGTTTGGGTCATTTTACACGGTTGCTAATGACGTCCCGGGTTCAAATCCTGGGTCGAGTCAAAGTTGTTATTAGAATTTTCTTGCAAGAAAAAATATCATTCGTCTAGGAGACGTCATAATCATTTACACGATGTTCCATCTATCCGTATAAAGGTTGATGATATCACAAAATCAAAAATTCTATATTTCCATCAATACAATAAATGCACACTCAGAAAAGGTCAAATCATATTAAAAACATACACTGACACGGAATTAAGGTGGTATAATTGATTTCAGCCGATTTAGTATGTAGACTAAAGTAAAGAAATGACGAAGTAACCTTTAGCCTATTAGTTGTTATTTTTCGAGTTGGAGCAAAATCCATCCCAAGCTTTTGTATCCTCTAGAGTCTAGAGTCTAGATGATCTGATATTTTATAGTAAGATTTTTTGCACAGTAAAGTTTTGACAGTTGGTTTGAATTTATTTACTGATAATCTTTACAGCTCAGTAGGGGTTTTGATGTAGAAGCGTATACATTGCCCTAAAAAAGATATATTAGTTTTATGAAGCCTAGTTGTGGGTACAGCGAGTTAATGTTTATTTCTCGTATTTAAATTATGTACATCGCTATTTATTGGGAAACTATTGATATTTTTATAAGTATACATCAAGTTTTCATAAATATCGCTCGGCTTTGATACGCTGTCAATAACTATTTCTGGTTGTTTTGTCCTATTTAATTGTAGACAGAGCAGAACATGATAGCTTGCACTTTGGAATAGTGAATTTGTGCAATTCATCAACCATTGAAAGCTTATCTTTCACAAGACCAGGCACTTGGTGATGCCAGCGTCAGCCAGCGTGCTTTCAAGTGGCGGTGGTTTGAATGGAATGTGTTTTCTGTAGAAAGCCACTTTCGATTCAAACCGCCAAAACCCACTGGTTTTGATTTCACACAGTTTGCTAGGAAACGTTTGCAATTATTAAAAATTCGTTGCGATTCTCGCTTCACTTTTGTAGTAGGTGCTTAAACAGAGAAAGGAAATGACTGTTTTTTATTCATTTGAACTTAATTTTACAGACATACGTAACATGTAACATAACTGACTTTATATAAAACTAACTTAGAAAACTTGAACTAGGTACAAAAAGGAAGGTTATGCATTTGTAATACTAAAACTAATATTAGTTTTGAAATTTCTCACGTATAGAAGTGTCAATCTAGCTAGAATATGTGATTGGTAATTAGTTAGGTACACTTACAATATAAGTCTATTGTGTCCACGAGAGTTACTGCTGACGAAATGTTGTACAGTTTTGCAGAAACTATGCCTAAAATGCTACGTACTTTTAAATAAATAAATACAAATACAAAGAAGAAATGAAGAAAATTTCCGTTCAGAAGACGTTCATAGCGAATACAAAGCTAAAGAAAGCCAACTGTACAAAAAATATCACAGTTTATTAAGAAAATGGCTGTATCTCATTTTCAAAACGGACTCCAAAAAGTGCAAAGCGAAACGGCATTCAGATCGCCCTCAGATCTCTTTAATCCCGGCCGCGGGTCCGCAGGTTCATTTGCAGGCGGCGAGATTCCCGTCCAGATTCCAAATTCGTTTTGTTGATCTTTTTTAGATAAAGATGTCTTGATGTCTATTCATTTCCATTTATTGTCGAGCGTCTTCGGCCGCGCTGGCTCCGGAGCGGCCATTGTGTCGCCGACCCACCCGAGTATTATTTTTGATTAATTCTCTCCATCTTTTCAATATCTGTTTTGATGTTTTGTCGACAACCGGATTTTTACAAATCCGTCTTCTTTGAGCGAACGAATAATCCTGATAAAAGCACAAAGCATTTGAATCGGAGTGATTTAAGCCTTCCAGTCTGATTCCTTAAGACTAAGCACTTAACTTGGATGCTGCTTCAAAGATTCTCGATCGGTTTTATCGCTGAGAGTTTACAAGTCTCTCGAGTTCACTTCTCGCAGTTATTTTAGAGATTAACATTCCTCTGATTTTACAAAAACGCTCTCGATTATTCAACAGGGTGAAATGGAATTGTTTCGCGGATAAACCTTTAAATTCCAGTAATCACGGGTCTTCGCTAAGAGGCTGGATCGGGACAAAATCTCCAAATTAGAATGCCATTTGACAAGAGATACAATCGAATCCTCAAAATGAAATCAAAGCAGCAGTTGAAAGGGCCGAAATCGCATTAAAATCCAAAACGACAGTTACAAAAGGTTTAAGCTTCAATTATTACCCGTTCGTATCTGTCTTGCAAAAAAGGGAACGACGGGACAAAAAGAGGCTGCGATAATGGCTCCACGCACTACGAAAGGCTCGGGGGCATTTTAGGGTTTAGTACAATGGGCCCCGTCGAAAGGCAATCGACGTTTTATAAGAAGCACTACAGATCGTAACGGCACCGCGGCCTTTCACCCACCGGCCTTTGTGCGCCGCTCATTACGTCCTCTGGATGTTCTTTATCGAACACCGGTAATGCAATACACCAAATTGCTGACGATTATTCCACTCCGACAGAGCTGCCGTGGGCACCAGATGTGTCTCGGCCTTTGAACGATATACGAAATTATAAGTGTTGTAGAAAAAATCGACTTAAACTCTAGGTTCGTTTTACACATTTTGCGTTCAAGGGGTACCCCTTGATTTACAAGGATCGAACAAAAACAACACCAATTCTTTTCAATCCACTTAGGCATAAAATATTGAAGCAACAACATCTTTCCGTAGCATCGAAAGGCGATAATTTGATATTGAAATCAAACAGGCGTTGTCTCGATTCTTTCCAGAAATTTGATAAGCGCCATTTGCAAAAAGCCGATCCGTGAGATGAAAATTTAGACATTCTCACGTTAACGTGGATCTAGAAAATTCTTTTCGAGAGGAATATCCGAGCCAAAGGGAGCACTCAACGGCGTTAATGGCATCGTTTTAAAAGGAAACGAAAATAATAAATTATTGACACGGAGGTTCTATCATCGCAAAATTATTTATTTTATCGCTGGAGTGTGAGGAGGAGGGAGGGGGGAGGTAGAGTGGGGGGCGGTCGAGGGATGCTCGCGCCGGGCAATGGAATGGAAACAGATGGAAAATGTGTGAGGCTGATGGATTTACGCTCGGAGTATAGGAGTAATGCACCAATTTAAAAAATTGCCACAACAACACTTCGAACAATTTTAAACAAAAGTATGTTCTGGGTGCCGAAAGAAATGAAAACTCAGCGATGGAAAAACAGTTAACACGACTTACCCTATACAGGTATTTTATACCTAAAAGAAGGTCCCGAGCACAGATCATAATCTATTCAAAATTTAATTGTTTAATTGATCAATAAAAATATGTATTTGTAAAAATATTTGTATTTGAGTGATGACGGTTGGAACCGAGCATACGTGCTCAGCGTAACTGCTTCTAGCTTGATGGTTCAGATTTGTTCAGTTTTCAGAAAGAGCGCCCAACAATCAATTACATATTGTTGAAGCTGAATGATACACGTCGCTTTTCAGTGGGGACTTCCCAGAAATGTTAACTGTAACCAATGCAAGCAATGAAGACAAATATTTGAACAACCAAAGTCTGGTTTTCAGAAATGCCTTGACAGTGTTTGCACCAATAGTTATCCGGAACACACATTCTGGATAACAATTTATCTTGACAATATTCCGCTTGTTTTCAGTGACTTTCGAATGTAGTTATCTGTGTGGTACTTACTGGCTTAGAATTTGCACCACCCCATCATAGCTCGGGCAAGCAGTCTTGAGTAGAGTCACGAGCGTAGCGAGAGGCTCTAAATTAGACTGAGCGAGGGATTTAAAAGGCACAAAACAAAAAACATTTGCCCTACAGTTTAACATGCAACTTCTCGCCTCGATCAGTGAGAAAATTATTATGTCTTGTCACTTTTTAGTTCCGGTGCGTTCAAATACTTGGTCCATTCATCATGATATTTAAGTGCTACCAAAAAGTATTTTAAGAGCGTAAAGGAGTATTTATTTTACTGTAGTATTTATATTCGTAACACAAATGTAACGAATTTACAAAAACATCCGTGTTTTTTTAATCTTATTTTCTGTTAAAAAATAATAAAACATTGGTAGCAATAAAGTAAATCGTCGCATCGTCGTGCCCAAAGCAATTACCGAAAGGCGCCGAGCATAGACTATCAATAGCCTCTAGAGTCTTCGATTTTGCTCACTAGTTTTGAGCAGCAAAGTCATTGTTTTCGAGCGAGAGAGGTGAATATAAATATGTTCCGTTCATCCATTCCTTTCAGAGTTAACGCTTAATTTCGCAACAGAGTGTAATGGATATATTCGAAAGGCTGCCAAATTGTACAGTTAACCATCGAAGTGGCAAAAACGTGCGGTATTGTCGATAAATACATTGCCTACACAATCACACGAAATTGTAGCAGGTATTGCGGCTGCGGCTTCTAAAACAGTGCTCAGTAACTAAACACAAACAACACAAAGCGCTCCGAGCCGGCCGCCACCGGCTCATTGAAACTCCGCTCACAGACGGACAGACCTGCATAACAAGCAAACAATCGAACAAACTGTATCAAAACTGTTCAGTTAACTAATTGTGCACACAATGCCGCATGCGGACCCTAACGACGCAGGTGGAGAAACACAAAGGCGTATGATAACAAGGGCGAGGAGCGCCGGCCCCATTACGCTGCCTTGAGGCACTCCACCCTTTAATGAAGGATAGGACCGCTAAAGTGAAGAGCTCTTGTTTCAAACGTAGTTTCATTAACACGTTGGACATGACTTTTGTGGAGGTACGACCGTACGACCGACGAGCGGGGATTGTATTTATGTGCAAAGTTGGAGACTTGAGCACCTATTTGCCGTACTTGGGTCGTTATTTGTACTCGGCTACTTGTGCTCACCGGCCAGCTAGTTGCACATTGTTTATTTCAAGTCTTGTTTAACTAATTCCGAGGAGCTTTTACCTTCTTTGATTGAGTTTTCGGGCTCATAGCAAGGGAGTTTATAAATCTTAGCAAAAAACTTGTACCTACCATTACTTTTTTTAACTGCATCATTATTTTTTATCGCATCCAACCGTAATTTCATTAGTATGAGTAACGGAAACAAGTTCTAAACTTGTAGTTCAAAGAAGATTAGCTGGTTCAGTCAATTGCAGAAACTCAACGTAATTAGGTAGCACGCGACCAAATTGAAATGAGCAGAAGTTTGGGAGTGCAGTCGGTGCCAGCGGCGCGGGCCAAGCGATCAGCGCAGATGGCTTGCGGGCACAACGGGGCGGCTGGTCCAGTTCATGTGGAAACCAGCTCATGTTGCATGTAGGAATTTTCCGTAAATGCGTAGCGACACTATAATTATACTCATTTATTCACCGTAGGAGCTGAATATGAGACTTAATAAAAGTATTAATTCTAGGATCAAAAATATAAGACAATTTGATAGATGAGTGAATATTTAAAATAAAACAAATCTTTCTGTCCCTTAAATTACATTTTTATACTAAGCTTGCTGGGCCATTCTATTGTCCATTTAAAAAGTTTTATATTAAAGTAGTAACCTACCCAATTTTATAAAAAGTTTATGTTTAACAACATTATAAAAAAAATTGGAGATAAATAGTTTAGCGATCTTTTTGGTCCAGAGTGCTCATTCAATCTTAGACACAATAAATATATAAATAAAAGATAAATAATGCTGCATGACGAGAGTTATTGCGTCTTGGGCTGAAATTTTGCGTAAAGGTAATTTTAATCCTAAAATGTAACATAGGCTTTTTATACCATAAATTAGCTCTCGTGGGATAGAAATCACCATTTCCATAGGAACAACGCGTGCGAGGCCGCGGGGCGTAGCTAGTATCCAATAAACCTTTCGAGTGACCGTGCTGCGGACATCCTGGCCTGTGAACAGAGCCAGGCTTACAATAATCCAGCTTTGGCACGCGCCTGCACTTGCTAATAAGGTTCACACCCGCTCGAGACGTGTGTGTTCCAGCTCATTTACTTATTACATTTCTTAAACATATTCACACAAAAAACTTAATGAAACGAAGGAAACGAAGTGTCAGATTTATTTGCTGAGATTCATGTTGCTGTTGTAGCTTTGATTTAGCTGACATGTTGAATCTACCCTGGAATAACACGTGCGAAGTATGTTGTAAAAAAATAAAGACTTTGATAAACCCAGGAATATCCCAGAATGCTTGTATTTTCAATAAAAACCGATTACAAAAAGGTGCTCTTTCCAGGGAATAAACTTTAAATCAACAAACAGATCACACACAGCCTAGCGTGTAAACGGTACACGAGCTGTGAGAAGGAGAGCGGAAGTGAAAAAATAAAACTGGCAGCTTTACAGTCTTACAAATGCTAAGCTCCTCGTAAGTTCTGCATCCCTGGTCCATGCTATGAACATTACTGAGACTCTTCAGGAATTATACAATAATTGTGTTTTTTTCTCTGACTATACTTTTCCAAGCTTTTAGTTCACTTTGGCTCTTTTATAAATTTGTGAGTTGAAACGAAAATATTAAAAACAGCCAGTGAGAAACAAAACAATTATTATTACTCTTGTCTTGTGGTGCGAAACAGCGCTTCACCAAAAAAACAATGCAATCTCGAAATCGTACGTTATTCTCTTTATAAGTTGCTAGTATTAATTTACACACACTGCTCTTATCAATCACCCACCGCAGCCAGTCGACTGCGTAGTATTGTACTCTCATTGGTGATTACCTTCCACGCCAACACTTATAGCAACTATAGCAGCAATCGACGCGCAACATGAATACGACGCCGTTAATTACGGTATCGGCTTCACACCGTATTGAATTATTCGCAAACACCACCATCAGCGGATTAGCCTGAAGCGCCTGAAATGCAGAGCCCTAATGATTCAGGCTAATCATGCTGTTAGATCAGATAGGATAGCCTGATCCTCTCGACCAATATTTCTCTGTGGAACCACTATTTGACCACCTTTGAGGTACGCAGGCAAAGGTCCATCTGCGATAAGCGATGTTGCGGGCTCGATTCCCACTTCGGGAAAATGCTTGTACGATCTGCATATATTTCTCAGGGTATAGTTATAACACAAGCTCTGCTTAGCTCGGAGCGAGATAATGCTGTGTGAATTGTCCAACATTATTTATAAATTTATTTATTTGTGTCATAGATTATCACTATTAACATTCGCAGCCGGTTTCACCCACTCCTGGGTATATGCATAGGCTTCCTTAAGTTCATCATCTACTGCTACAATCCCATGCTGGCCTCATCTATGACAGTTAGCGAAGTTTATACCTACAAACAATTATAAAAGCCAAAATAAAGTCATTTAAAACCTGTGTAATTTTAATAAAGGTAATTAAACCAATCGGTAGATCTATATAGCAAAACTTCAAATAAAATTATAGTTAGTTTCAATTCGGACAGGCCCATGGCCATATTGGTCATAACCTTGGGGGTAGGATGGGTCGAAATCATACCACCACAGAGATATGACTTAGTGACTTCTACGTATCTAAGACTGTATTTATTCATATTACATAACATATGTACATAATGTAGCTTTTATCTGATAAGTCACAATTAAGATAAGCTTATCGTGTATTTCAATTAAAGTGTCCATCTAGCAACAGGTAAGTAAACCTCACAGTGATAACTCCTTGCAAAAGTTAAAAATATTTTTCGATACAGAGTTTTTTTCTAAGAAAATTTTAATAAAAGTCGAGCCACAGCCAACATTGTCCGGTAACCAGTGACGAATAGGGTATATGCAGCGATTTTTTTTATTGTTTTAATCGATTCTTTAGGTCATTATTTAACCGAAAATGACGCTCACTGAATTGTGCATTATCAAGGTAAAAAAAACAATACCTATTGTGGTTCAAGAGATTCAGCATTGACAGCGCCAAAATATCACGAATTTGTATGAAATCCTTGAACCCTTAAACCTTAAATTTGTATATTTACCTATTTAATTTTATTACCATAGCGTAAAACGGAATCCTATTACTAAGACTCCAGTACACGTTCAGTCACCAGACTGTATTTCATGAACCGTGATAGACAGTCGTTACAGATGATGTATTTGTGTTGCCACTATAACATGACATTCTAAAAAACAAATTTAAATAAATGTTTAAGGGGGCTCCCATACAACAGACACGATTTTTTTGCCGCTGTTAAAGATAATGGTACGGAATCCTTCGTGCATGACTCCGACTCGCACTTGGCCGGTTATATTATTATTTGCTGCTATAGCGGCATGAGAAATACAAATTACAATGACATGAAAATTTCAACTGTTTATGGTTCATTCATGAGATAGAGAGCCCTCTGACAGACGGACGCACAGCCAGCCAATACTGGGTTTGATTTTACCCTTCGCGTACGTAACCCTAAGAATTCTCAGACTGTCATCAGACACATTTCAGCGTGTGATTTCAGCCTTTGTGTTTTATTTTCACGATAATTTCACTTTTTATCCGACATCTTACTGCATTGGGTTGAGATTTAAGCATATTATTTATTTATTTAGTTAGTGCTTGAACGCACCAAACGTGTAAACCCTAAAAAACGATCACTGCCTGGTTTGCCTGACCGTCAACCACGCTCTCAGATCTAGATTCCTAGGGGGGGGGAGGGGGAAGGGCGATTTTCTTAGAAAATCAAATGTCACTTGGCAGATCAGTTTCATGTGTGACATTTGCTCGCCTGCCCGACTACAAAAAGCAGCGCCAATAAAAAAGAAGTTGAAGTTACGACTGACTGAACCTCAACAAACAAAGCCAATAATATGAACTAAGTTTGTTGTGTTTACTACTATAGACTACACTATCTACATCAAAAGAAATAAATGTACGAATATCTGTAGGTAAATAATACCACAAAGCCAGAACCAAACCAATATTACAAGTTTTATACCTACGCGTACAATAATAGAAAAAGGTTGTTTTAAATATTGCCTATATAACGATTACTGACTGCGCTTTTATCAAACCTCTTTCAGTCATTGTTGTTAGTAATTAGATTGAATAGTGTCAGACTATGATGCAGCGCCAAACATAAAAAAAATAAGAAATATAAACAGTGCAGCAGTGATGTCACGTCCGCTCTAGCGAATGGCGTAGCGTTTAAATATCGATTGAGATTTAAAATATCAATTTTTCAATGGTTAAATTCTATAATAAAAACCTCTCAAAATGCAAAAATAAATATGTAGATATGTTTCTTTATCAATAGAGAATACGTATATATATTTTTAACCATTTTGAAGTCACGTGCATATACCCTATTGATAAAACCCTTGTCTCGCAAAAAAATTATCATTAAATTACAGGAAAAGGTATAAAAAGCGTCATAAAAATATACAATTATTTTCCACCAATTCATTATTTTCTAATTATGGAAACGTCGGAAACAATAAATTCATCATTCGATATTTTCCATGCAATTTTCTCAGTTTTCCCTCCACGTTTACTACATTCGCAAGTTGGTCGCCATCTTGAGTCTCGGAGTAATATTTTAGTAAAGGCTTGTTAAAGAGACACAAGAAACTTATTGTCCCACTGAGATAGGGAGATGGACGCGCGCAATATTTCTCCAGCGTGATCTATTTTAATGGCTGCTATCAACATGCGGGCCGTTATCCTACTTCTAGATACTGGAGACCTTTGTTCAGGATCTTCGGTATTGATTTACTGGGCTATTATGCGACTGGTCAGTTACGTTGTGTCTTAACGTCTATTCAGCTAAAATATTTATACAAAACCTTGTGCGGCACACAACTTTGATTAGAATAGTTACCGCCCGCGGCTTTGCACATGTTGTTTCTATGATGATTTCTAATAAAAAGAGGTTTTTCCACAGACAACAAAGTTTATTTTTATTAGGAGGTACGCACACTGTTACCACAGATAACTAACTTAGGGTCAACACACACATTAGTTTGGTACAAATAATATTTCTACAGCCTCTCCTAACAAAATAATGTGAACCATCGATATAAAAAATTGTTACAACAAACAATTTAAGCTTAGGATTGGATTATGTCCGCAAGACCTAACAATTTAACAAATTTATAATGTTTTACAGCATTAAGACTTTTGGTTAAAACATCTGCGGGCATATTAGAGGTTGATACATACTCTAAGTTTACTTTTGCATCAGCAACACATTTTCTTACAAAATGATGGCGTATGTCAATATGTTTTGTTCTTTTATGAAAAAGTGGATTAACTGCCAATTTGAGAGCACTCTGGCTATCACTATACAAACATATTGGTATACTTTTACATAGCATTCCTAATTCAATACATCATCATCATCATCATCAGCCTATATTAGTCCACTGCTGGACATAGGCCTCCCCTAATGAGCGCCATAGCGCCCTGTCTTCAGCTTGACGCATCCAGCATCTGCCTGCAGCCTTTCGCAGATCGTCATCCCACCTGGCCGGAGGGCGTCCTACACTACGTTTGCCGAGTCGCGGTCTCCACTCAAGAACTCGTTTACCCCAGCGGTTATCGGTTCTTCGCGAGATATGGCCGGCCCACTGCCACTTCAGTTTGCTAATTCTTTGAGCTATGTCGATAACTTTGGTTCTCTGTCGGATGTATTCGTTACGAATCCTATCCTTCAGAGAGACTCCGAGCATAGCTCTTTCCATAGCTCGCTGAGCGACTTTAAACTGGTGGATCAGCCCTATCGTGAGTGTCCACGTCTCAGCTCCGTAGGTCATGACGGGTAGGACGCACTGATCGAAAACTTTCGTTTTCAAGCATTGCGGTATGGATGACGAGAAGACTCGACGTAGCTTTCCAAACGCTGCCCAGCCTAGCTGGATCCTCCTCTTGGCCTCCTTCTCAAAATTGTTTTTACCCAACTGCAGAATTTGTCCAAGGTAAGTGTACTCGGAAACAATTTCGAGAGGGTGGCCATGTACGACAACCGGTCCCGGATCAATGAGGCCATTGATCATGATTTTGGTTTTATCCAAATTCATGCCGAGACCGATGCATCGTGAGGCTAAAGCTAGACCGTCCAGCATCTGGTTGAGCTCCTCCAGCGACTCCGCCATTACGACTATGTCATCAGCGAATCGAAGGTGTGAGATGTAATCGCCGTTTATGTTAATGCCCTTACCTTTCCAGTCCAGCGTCTTAAACATATCTTCCAACGCGCTCGAGAACAGTTTCGGGGATATAACATCCCCCTGTCTCACTCCTCTGCGCAGTTGGATGGGTTTGGACTGCTGGTCCTGTACTTGGACACTCATGGTTGCGGCGTCGTAGAGACATCTCAGCACCTCGATATAACGATAGTCTACTTGGCATCGCTGTAAGGATTCCAGAACAGCCCAGGTTTCGACAGAGTCAAAGGCCTTCTCATAGTCCACAAAGGCCAGACACAGGGGCTGATTATACTCTTCGGACTTCTGTATAATCTGCCTTACTGTGTGTATGTGGTCTATGGTGCCATATCCTCCGCGAAACCCGGCCTGTTCCGGTGGCTGGAACTCGTCGAGTCTCCTGGCGAGACGGTTCGTGATCACTCGTGAGAACAGCTTATTGACGTGGCTCAGGAGTGAGATGGGTCTGTAGTTTTTAAGGAGGGTTTTATCTCCCTTCTTAAAAAAGAGCACCACCAAACTCCCGCTCCACGCCTTTGGAGTTCTCCCACTGTGAAGGACGGCGTTGAAGAGGTTCTGTAGTTCCTGTATAACAGGAGCTCCTCCGGCTTTTAAAAGCTCTGATGTTATGCCGTCCTCACCGGGGGCTTTTCCATTTCTAAGCTGCCTCAGAGCTAGCACGATCTCGTCTTGACTGATGTCTGGCAGTTCGTCAGTATAGTGGCGTGTCAGGGTGGCTCTTGAATCGTGGTCGACTCGCTGGGAACGAGGGGAATGTGCAGCGTATAATCGGCCATAGAAATCCTCTATCTCGGCGGATATCTCCAACTTCGACAAAACGGTCCTCCCATCGTGCGTTTTAAGCTTCGTCAGGTGGCTCCTGCCAAGCTGCTGAGTGAATACTTTGGACCCTCGGTTTCGCTCTATTGCCTCTTCAATGAGGCGTGTGTTGGAGCTCCGAAGGTCGCGCCGTACCATCTTCGCAATTCGCTTGTTCAGGTCTGACCTGTCTGACGAAAACGCTTGGGTGGTTTCCCGTCTTTTTGCCATCAGCCCGAGAGTCTCATCCGAGAGTTTGGATTTCTTGCCAGTACGCTGCTTTTGGCAAAACCGGATGCCCTCGTTCCTCAGCGTTTCGACCAGATTGTGTAGGGTCTCGTCAGCGTCATCAGTGAGATCCAAGGCAACGAATCTATTCCCGAGAAGCTGCTGGAACTTCTCGGTGCCCGCCATGATCTGGATTGGGTTAGGTCGGAGCGTGGACTTCATCAGACGGTTTCTTTCAAGCTTTAAGTTGATATTCAGAGAGCCTCGGAGCAGTCGGTGATCAGATCCGGTATTAAACCTGTTGATCACTGAGACATCTCTGAATATTTGCTTGCTATCCGTCATGATGAAGTCGATCTCATTTTTAGTCACAGTGTCGGGGCTTTGCCACGTCCACTTCCTCTGGGGCGGTTTCTTAAAGAAGGAGTTCATTAAGAAAAGCCCCTCCTTCTCAAGGAAGTTGACAAGCATTTGCCCCCTGTGATTCCTAACTCCATAACCATGCGAGCCTATTCGGGATTCATTGCCAGTCCGGGTTCCCACCTTGCCGTTAAAGTCCCCCATAACAACGTTGAAGTGAGCCTTAGTGGTGTTATGTAAGGCTTTGGATATATCTTCGTACATATCCTCCACTTTATCATCCGAGTGTGCCGAGGTCGGTGCGTAGACCTGAATTACCTTCAAGCTGTACCGCTTGGACAGCCGAAGGATCAGGTACGCTACCCTGGTCGATACACTGGAGATTTGATGGACGTTGTTAGAGAGGGCCTTGTTGACGAGGAAACCTACGCCACCCTGGGATGTTTTATCACCCTCGCGAAAGTAGAGAAGATGGCCCGAGTCTAAGGTTACGGTGTCCTCCCCCTCTCTACGGACTTCACATAACCCCAGAACATGCCATTTAATATTCTCTAACTCCACTTCCAACTGCGCTAGATGGTGGTCAAGCCTCAGAGTGCGTCCGTTAAACGTCGCCAGGGTCAATTTTTTGGGTAATATATGGTAGCCTGCCGTAGCCCGGGGATTCCTAGCACCCCCTGCCCCGCCGTTACCATGGCCGCTACCATGGCCAGGAATAGCGAGGCGGCCGGGAACTGGGGGCCATTTTTTGGCTTTGTCTTTCATTTTGGGGTTATTGCCCATAATCCCCACGCTGGGCATGCGGGTTGGGGATCGCAGTTTGGTGATGGAATTGTTGTGCAGGGGGCGCTGCTGCCCGCCCCCCGGTTCATGTCCCTTAGTCGCCTCTTACGACACCCACGGGAAGAAATGGGGTGGTGCTATTCTAGGCCGGCACCACACAGCCGATTCAATACATAGAAATCTTAAATACAAAGCCTCCTTGCAGGCTTCTGATAAGGCCATGTACTCGGCCTCGGTGCTAGAAAGAGCCACAGCTCTCTGTTTTCTAGATTCAAAGCTTATAGTACTTCCTGACATGGTAAAACAAAACCCAGTATATGACCTTCTGTCTACAGTACATGAAGCCCAGTCTGCATCTACATAGCCAACTAAACTGTTATTTGAACTCTTTTTAAATACAAGACCAAAGCCTTTTGTCTTCTGTAAGTATTTCAATACTCTTTTCAAATGCTTCCAATGGGTTTCATTGAAACAAGTATTATACTGACTCAAATAACTCACAGAAAAAGAAATATCCGGCCTTGTTAACACAGATAGATACATTAGACTTCCTATCAGCTGTTGATAAGGCAAAGAATCATTAAGTTTACAATTTTCTTTTTCTAGCTTAAAATTTGCTTCCATAGGGGTATCAGAACCTTTACATTCAGTCATATTAAATTTCAATAATATCTTATCTATAAATTGTTCCTGATCTACAGTGATACAGTCTTTCGTGACATTCACTCTCATGATGGCCGCCTTTGGTGTTACCATTTTTCGCACGTCCTCTCGCCAAAAATGCACTTTCGGAACCGGAAACTGCATTATCACTGCACATGTCCATCAACTTGGTTTTTATGATGTCAGCACTAACCTCAACACCGGAATGCTCTTTTGCCATTATCATAGGCGAGTACTTTTCCGGCAATCCAGCTAACATCAGAGCGCCAACCCACTCATCAGTAATTGCGAAGCCTGTCCCTTGCAATCTTTGCGAGGTTTCTACGATCTGGCTAACATATTTCGCCATACTTTCGCAGTTCTCGAGACGAATGTTGATTAGACTTCGCAGCAGACATATCTTCATGTTGTAACCAGAATCATCAAATAATTTTTTTAGTGTCGTCCACAATTCGTATGTTGATGACGCATTCTTGATATGCACATACAGCGATGGGTCTACTGTTAGGATCAACTTTGCTTTCGCCTTCATATCTTCTGCCTTTTCTGCCGCTGTAGCCGTAGTTTCTATCTGCTTCGCAATGGCCGTCGCCATTCCTTCGAGCACGAGTACATTTTGAGCCGCAAAAGACCAATCTTGGTAGTTTTCCCTTCCTTTCAATTTGGGTACACTCGCGATGTAATTTAGGGACATTATTTATTGCGTACACTGCCTGAGATTTATTTTAATTACTTTTTATGAATTTTGGATCTGGGCCCATAACCTAATAAAAAGAGGTTTTTCCACAGACAACAAAGTTTATTTTTATTAGGAGGTACGCACACTGTTACCACAGATAACTAACCTTAGGGTCAACACACACATTAGTTTGGTACAAATAATATTTCTACAATTTCTAACCCATGGGAACTGTTTAGTGGGATAAAAGTTGCCTGTGTTTGATTCCAGGCTTAAAGCTACTTTGATGCAAAATTTCAGGCCGTTCAGTTCAGTGGCTTTGGCGTGAAGAGGCAATAAACCTCCATCTGTACATCTAAACATCCAAACTAGTGTGATTGCGGTATCTTTACTTAGGTATACAAATCAAGTGATTGTAACTTTGTCTGTTCTTTTTCACTTCTTCCGCTAGTGGACAAAAAATTGAAGTGAATTGAAGTCAATTGCACCTTATTTCTTGTTGATAGTAATAACTATTTATCAAGCTGTTTATATAGTAAAAATTTGACTTGTCTAAGTACTTATTTTGTAAGTCTAAAGAAATAAACGATTTGACTTTGACTTTGACTTTGACTTTTATTACCTTCTACGCCTTAGCGGATAAATCAGTCTTCTAAAGGCTGAGTCAGAATCTCTGGCAGAACGGATTTTACTGTTTGGCAAGGATATTTAGGTTATCCCATGGAACATGGGCTACATTTTCAAGGGTGGAAGCGAGTTTAACTTCCTACCTATACATTTAAAGTTTACCAGATGGCCACTCTAGGTTTATTAGTATGCCTTTACAACATTCAATTTCCCTACGTAATAGTTGAGCGTCTTACATTAATTTCTCTATTAATCCACTGTCGGGTTTCAGGATTACAAGTTAATATTTTGGTTGAATGGACTTATCTGCGATGCTGCCAGTTTCGGAATATTAACAAGGTTGGTTATCAATTTGGACTTTCTAATTGGATGACTGTCTGACTATTCTTATGGCTTTGTACAAGAAACGCCGCAATAGAGTTTTACTACTTGCTTGTTTTTAAACTAAGTAACTTGAAACACGGATATGGAAAGGCACAAGACAGAGGCCAACATAAATTAAAAGAAGGCCTTTGCTCCCTGCAGACATTAGGGAACTAATAATGAAAGTTTCCGGAGCAACTTGTTGGTTGATTTACTTTCACTCATCATCACCATCATCAGCCTATATTAGTCCACAACTGGACATAGTCCTCTCCTCATGATCTGTCGTCACGTTGCCGCACTTTATAGCTGACTGTAGTAAGTCAAGTTCTCTCTTTATTTTCTACAGGAGCCCCAATTAAGAAAACAGTTTTATGACAACACGCGAGGACACATGAATGGTGATGAGTTAATAGTAAGTTTACTGATAAAGTGTGTAAAAAAAATCGCCGACTTAAACCAAATAAAATGAATACAAGTGAAGTCTGTCTAAAGTTATCCCTCAAAATATTTGTATTAGCTCAGTGTTAAAGCCGACTTCCGTAGCAATTTGTATTCAAGTAAAGGAAAATCGAGCTGATATCCACAATGTATCCTAAAACAACCGTGTCATCACTCAAGCAAGTTGTCTGAGACAACACGACACGATAATGTGATCAGACGGCGACGTTCTAAAACTTTTTTCGTTACATTAAGGTAATAATAATTCACTCAAGGAAAAAGAAACGTTAATTTAACGCGTTTAGGAACGAAATAAGATTGCAAAATATGTACAACAAAGTATTCGGTGGGAGTAAAAATGTAATGTAGTTACGAAACTAATCTACGGAGTTTGAAAATTACTGCTAACCTGTTTCTGGATTCACAGGAGTGGACTAATAAAACATGATAAGTAAGTAAGTATATATTTTGACTTCCCTGCGGGCGAAGTTCTACCTACAAAGCAAGCGGGTTCGATTCCCAGTTCCCAGCCGATATTTATTCTGTGCCAAAAATAATATATTCTTGAAAGGGTTAACCATTAAGGTTTGACCATGATTTAAATTTTGAGCTTTCCAATATTTTGGCACTGTTTCATGCGCCATGATAACAGAATAACTGAAGGTCCTGAAAGTAGGTTTTTTGGCAGATATATCAATGATAATGTGAAATAAAATGTCTGAAAGGGTTTTTTAACAGATGTTACTGTAACATTACGAAAACTTATCAAATACATTTTCCGTCCATCAGCAAATTACACGTAGAAACGCAGTAAAGTGTAAGCTGCAATAAGAGGACCGGCGTAATGGTTCCAAACTGTATTTCACTTTTCATTTTTTCGATCCACCTTACAACCTTAAGCTTTGGTTTACCAAAGCTGTAAAGTAACAGTAACCCAATAATGATTATTACACGACAGTAGCGCCCGGGGTGGGGGTGTTGAAAGGTGCGCTGCTTTTCAATCAGAGCACTGCAGTGCTCGAAAGTATGCGCGTTTCTAGAACCACACTCACCCTGAAGATGTCCCTCGTTAAGGGATGAAACGTTAGTGTTCTTCCAACACAAACTAGTTTCGTAGTTAACCCTCATTCAGAATGAATTCGTGGATCTACGAAAGTTTTTATAGTAAAACAGAGTACATTTTATGAAAAATCGCAGTAGATGGCAACTTTACCGATTTTGATCCCGAATCAGAAATATATCAAAGACAAGTGGATATAACAAAACGTCTGTAACTCGAATGAACTTTGCTCAGCAGAAACAAACACACGACCGCAGCGCCGCCACTGAAGAGACAACTCATTTCAGAATGTTTGTTCGCCCGCGGCCGCGGTGGGACAAGTTGGCTCTTTGCTGTTGGTACCACTGTCGCTGGCGTGTTCTGACCGGCTTTGGATGTTGGTACCTACACGGGAGTGCTAGCTTTACTTTTGTTCAGAGTTCGTTGTGGAAGAGAGGTGAGAAAATAAATCATGAACGAGTCGTCGAGTATGTTGTGGATATATGTATTTGTGTTAATCGAGTTCCCAAAATTATTATCAATACCTAATCTTTGGCAAGGTTGTTTGAATCTTTAATAGCGGCATTACTCGCAAACCGAACCGTCTCGAAGCAACATCGTAAAACAATGAAACGTACATTTGTACCGAAACAGCGCATTACCTGCCCATAACATTATCGGTGCCATAAAGCTACCCGTTGTTCCAAATTCCAATAGCAAATGCTCGCAATTTTCTTTATTGCATCGTCGTATCACGGCCAGAATCACCAGAGCTGTCAGTGATTCTGTAACGACCCTTTGCGGGGCTGAGTTTGAGGGAGGTGCGGAGAGCGGGGAAGACCCATGTAATTCGGCTTTGGATAGGTTTCGTGAGCTCGTTCCGCGACAATTTTTTAGACCGAATTCGTTGCACGAGAACTCTATTTGTCAGGCGGGCCCCCGGCAGCCGACGAGCCCCGGGCGGGGGCCCGCTGTGTATGATGGAAACGAGGCCTCGACGTCAGCATCAATTCTGATGTTACTCGAACCGTCTTCCCCTTTCTTTTGACGAATGACGCTAATAAATTTTATTGCGGAGTTGTCGTTGAAAGGTGGAGCTTTACAATAGGGTATATGCATCGATTTTTTTTATTGTTTTAATCGATTCTTTAGGTCATTATTTAACCGAGGAATGATAAGACGCTCACTGAATTTCGCATTAACAAGGTAAAAAAAACAAATCAAAACTACAATCATTTTCGGGTGATAAAAACGCTGTCATATTGGCGCCATGTTTATGTGACGTCGACGTACACACTTGATTAAAACCTTTGGTGACGACCTCGGTAGTGATCATCTCAGGAAAGAGGTTTTCCGAAAAAACTGAAAATAATCGACAATACGAAATGTCAAGTGGGCAGAATAGTGTCAAATCATGGTGCAGCAAGCAGAATAAAAAAAGAAAAAATGTGCACAGTGATGTCACGTCCGCTCTATGTCAATGGCGTAGCGTTTTGAAATTTTGCGATTGAGATTTAAAATATCAATTTTTCAATGGTTAAATTCTACAATAAAAACATCTCAAAATGCAAAAATAAATATGTAGATATGTTTCTATATCAATAGAGAATACGTATATATTTTTTTAGCCATTTTGAAATCACATGCATATACCCTATTGCGTGGAGTTTGTTCAATTGTATTAATTTTGTTATCGCAATGAGTGATTGGATTACTCTTCTTTGTAATCCTTTTTATTTTGTATGAAGCATAAAGACAACATGACTTTCTTATTCCTTAAAGAGTTTACTTTATTACTATGGTTTATCCATTTTGAATGAAGCATGTTAGTAAACAAAGTACGACACAAATATCAAAATCTCACTTGCTTGGCGTCGAGTTTCATATGGGCGGTTTGTTTACGTTTATGCTTCATTCAAAATGGACACGGTATAGGTACATATTTTTATTTCATTATGAAGACAAGAAATTACATAAAGAATTGGACTCAGGGGTTTTATTTTAGTAAAATGATTTAGTGTTAAAGCAAAAGGTAAAATACTAAGTTTTACTTAAATAAAATAAATGAAAACTTTTATTCGTCTCTCACAAAGGACCTAAAGATAGGTAAAAACGTTTGATGAAGTAAATTTCAATCATCTAAAAGAAATACATTAAAACTATTTTATACATAAACACTATTTACAATTTACACAACACTATCACTAACACTCTTTAATTACTATGACCTATGTGAGGGGCCTGATTCCACTAACACAATCGCCTCACTATGACAATATTATCGCTTCATTATCGCGTAACAATTACCACCATTGACACCTTTTGGTATTCTACTAACACGATATTTTTTTGTTTATGCCATATATATTACTATTACGATTATGATTATATGCCCCACCACATTATTGACACGCTATTATAAGTCATAGAGATTGTAATCTTATGGTAATAGAATACCAAATAAATTTACGACTAAATCGTATGGCGGTATTATAGCATTTTGTTTAAACAATAGTAGAATTAAGCCCCTGAAATAGGTTTTTTTTACCTGTTGTACAGGTCAACAGTCCTTTTACTCCGCAGTAATAATACATGTACTGTTAGACGACAATTAACCTGTTATGCTAGAACTTAGGTTTAAAATATATATTTTTGTTGCAGAATTCAAAAATGTGTAGACGCACTACGCGAACGCGGAGAAAAGAGTAAGCACAGAATGTGACGTCACCGGGGCCTGAAGTACTGCGTTGCCATGACGACGAAGATGCTGCTTTCGTTGCTGCTGCACTGCTTCTGCGTGGCCACCACCGCGTCCATCACCAATGGAGGTAGGTGTTCATTTGACACTACACATGGAAACTTACTCCATTTCTTATGGACTATACTATTGAGTCTTTCAAACAGGGTATTCTAATTTCTCCTATACAAGGATGCAAGTTGCCAACTACACCCGTCGACTGCAGGCGATGGTGGTCGCCATTTTATAAATATGAGGTAACTGAAATTTACGCTTTTTTAATACCTTAAACCGAGACATATTCCTAATCTGTCGTTCTCGACTTGCCTAAATTAATTTATTAAAAATATAGATATGAAGTATGAAATTTAATCTTAAAAAAACTCATCAAAAAAAATAATCAAAATTGTGTACTCACTAAGAATACAATATCAGTAAAATCACAATAAATGATAAAAATATTAGAATAAAACATTTAGGTCTTTATTAAAAGACCTCAATATTTTATTCTCTAGACTAGGTATACGAGTATGCTCTACTCTTTCGTAAAACTATAACTGAAGACGATTTTATATCTAGAGATGTGGTGTTAGGGTCAGTTATTCATAATCATATTATGGAATATATCGCTTTGATGGTATTATGTTATCATACCTCTTATAAAATATTGGTCTAATATTAGTGAACCTAGTAGGTAGGTACTACTACTACTACCTACCTACTACCTACCTACCGTTAACAAAAACAATAAATCACGTAGGTATCACTTTTAGTAGGTAACGTAAATGAGGTGTGATTTATTTCTGCTACAAGCAGCACTATTATGTAGATACGTAAATGTAATGCGTACCTATACCGCTTTACTTGTCACCAGAAATTATGCTAACTAACTAAGTAATAATCTATATATATATAAAAGAAAGTCGTGTTTGTTACAACACTAATAACTCGAGAACGGCTGAACCGATTTGGCTGAAAATTTGTGGGGAGGTAGATTAGAACCAGGAAACGGACATAAGGATAGTTTTTATTTCGTTACCGGCTGAACGAATCTTGATGAAATTTGGCAGGGAGGTAAACGGTATCCCGGGGACGGACATAGCTACTTGAATAGAGCGTGCGAAGCCGCGGGGCGCAGCTAGTAAGTAATAGAAAATACTAGCTATTATGAAATAATAGGATTACGGAACGGGAACTCCGCGCCGCAGCGCGCATCGTAATATATTAACGTATTATTCAGACAGAAAGAATCACTCGCCACCTTGCACCACGCAGCGGTCGTAATTAATATATAAAATACATAATATTACCTAATATTGAAATATTAGGATTACGGAATTCATATACCTGTTATGAATATACGGGTGGCAAAAGTGGCCGTCGTTTCCACAGGATACAGTCCTCATACCTGTTCCCTATACCTATTACGAATATATTAGTCACATCTATAGAGATGTGACTAATATATTTGTAATAGGTCACTACTTCAAGGTCATATACTTAAAGTAAAAATTGTGTAGATATAAATAGTATATCTGTCGCAGCCGGAACGTAGAATTAGCCCGTTTGTGAAACGGCTAGGCCGTTTACAAAACGGCGCCATTCAGCTAAATGGCTAGGCCAATTGTAAAACGCTCAACGTTCAACGATTTGGCTGACTCAAACCTAGCCCGATTGTAAAACGGCTATATCTTTTTATACCATGGATTACTAATTAGTAGTTCTGGCGCGCGGTTTTGCTTGTGCGAGAAATACCTGCCTAAATATTTCCTAACCAAACTTCAGAACACTGAAATGTAGGTAGGTACCAAAGAAATGTAATTTTATGGGATTAAAGTAAAACGTATTTTATTTGAATCCCATAGTAGTGTCACAGTGCCTCAGATTATTAATAATATTATATAATAATCAAAATCAGTGCATAAAATTTAACTTCTGTAAAATCTAATCTTTTTTTTTTTTTTTTTTTTAAATCATATTTATTGTAAGAACCTTTATAATTAATACATGGCGGTCCTATTGTCTAAACTAGAAAGTAATTAACAAACGATACACATATCTCATCAAATAAAAAAGATAAGAAAAAAACAAAACTGAGCAATAACAAATAGATATGTATGTACATAATTTAGTTCCAATAAAGCTATCACTTGTCACTACTTGAATTGACTCACCGCTGTGAACAGCTGTTTCGCTGCATCTGTTGTTGGTTCTACTAGGATTTTGTTAAATAGTCCTACATCATAATGATTTAGATTTAAGGATGTAAGTAAAATTTGTCTTTCTTGTTGAAAGCGTGTACATTCTATTAATAAGTCTGCGTCTAGCAGTACAAGTTGTTGAGGTTGAGGATGTAGTAAAGATAAAATAACAGCTGTTTAAATGCATGTTATGGTATGCACGGTAGGTACCAAACGACCAACTTTTAAAATTGTGTTCTACTGTAGGTAGTTAGGTATCACTGTCTCTGTTTGAGCTAACCTCCGAACCCAATTTTTAAGCAACTTTCCTTGGCAGATAATTGATGTCATAGCCGGTAATAAAATATAATATGTAGGTAACTGTAGATTCTGCGCAGACGGAGTTGGACAGAGTTATCTTCATTTGACGATCGGCCTAAGCACGGTGAACCTCCTAACCATTCCCTAAACGGGCTAATTCAGATGATCAGCCATATTGTAGAACGTTGATTTCACCGATTGTTCTACAATCGGCCTAGGCATTTAGCTGAATGGCGCCGTTTTGTAAACGGCCTAGCCGTTTTACAAACAGGCTAATTCTACGTTCCGGCTGCGACATATCTACACAAGGTTTTAACTTTAAAGTATTCCACCAACATAAAGCAAAGGGATCCACGATTTTAAATGGAAATGTCTCTATTGCGCTTTTACAGCGAAAAAAGCTAAAAGCGAAGCAGAGATTTAATATCAGGTGTGGCCAACCTTTCTATGCAAATGTTTTTTTGTTTCTAAAATGTTCGTCGGGATTTTGTTTTCATTTTACGTACCTGGCTGTAAAAGGTTTCTCTGATTATTGAAAGCTACAATTTCATCAGTCTATTATGCAATGTTTAAGACTATTATGGGAAATAAAGGACTTAGCGCTACTAATTTCTTCCCGCGGCTTCGTACGCGTTTTTCTATGGAAACGTTTTAAGATTTCTATCTCACAGGAACTTATTTATAGAATAAAAAAAAATACCATATTCGTTCAGTAGTTTAGACATGAAGAGCTACAAACATCCAAACTTTCGAATATATAATATAATATTAGCGTGATAAGCTGCTTCTTTACTCGCATGTTAAACATGCAATCTCATATTGCTCAATTAAAAAGAGATTCATTCAGTTGCTTAGAAGTCTGTTCGACAGTTGGGTAAAAACTATCGTGGTTTGACGAATAAATTTTGCGATTTTTTTTATAAACTCGGGACAGAGTTTCTAGCACAAGCCTTGTAACCTAAAACTGTGTTGCCAGCGCTATTAATTATTTATGTTACCAAATAAAGCAGCGTAGTTCGGTAGTGTATACGGATTTTACTTCGCTTAATCCTATCTGGTTTAAAATTTAAAGCGGCGCAAAATTTATGGCTCATTTTCTTGACGCAATTAATTGTTATTTTCTTCAGAAGCTCTGAATTTGTTATTGTAACTTTGTAATCTTAACTTTAGGAGAATACTTTATTTCATCAGAACCACCGTTCATTTCAGTTGAGGCATAGTTTTAATTTGTGCCTATGATTTTTTTTGATGTAATAATAAATTGCTGAATCTATCTATGGCTGAATAAAGTGTACAACTAAAGGTACCTTTTTAGAAAGTTTAAGAACTATAGCTACAGTAGCGTTAGTTATTTATATCGAACTGAATTTTTGCCACGTTTTTTAAATTCGTGATCCAAACCCAACTTCAGTTAATCTCTTTTCATCCCATTCCGCACATTGCGTGTCGACACCTTGCCATAAAATCCAGCGCCATAACACACGGCCGTAAAACTAATCGGCCCACTCCGAAAACTATTCAGCTTTAGCTACGATACCTGTATCGAGTTTATTCCGATAGATTGCCGCTGAATGGAGATCTATTCGCGTGTGCTGCCCACTGGCCCGAGTCTTGGGGAATGGGACCGAGCTGAACTGGGGTTTATGGGGAAAAACGGCACTTCTATAAATGGGGCGGCTATTATGTTCTATTCGATTTTTTGTCATGGCTGCTTTTAGTCACGTTTTCACGGTTTTCGGATCGTTGTGTTGTTCTATTATAATGTGTTGTAAATCTATATCAGTGGGAATAATTTTCGAATTGATTTGCTACGAAAACGTGGGTTAAGGGCATTGATGTAAAAAAGGAGAGATGAGGCACTGGCTCTTTGAAAGTGCCAGCCTAAAATTGCGTTGAATTGTGTCTTAACACTTCAGTCATAGTCGGAATAGCGCCGCTGGCGGTCGTTTTTCGCGTGCTAATTGTTGTCTAGGTCACATTTCGGTCTAGGTACGTCTTGCCATCTATGTTGTCCATAAGTAGGTATATTGCAACTAAATTCTAAAAGCGTATCTTTGCGTTTAGTTGTGACGAAATACAGGCTATTTATTGAGTTAGCACTGGGAGAACGTAACATAGGTATCTACAGAATTTTACATCTATGGCAAGGTGACATCGAGGTTGTTAAAAAACTGACCTGCGGGCGAATTGTCTCATTTATAATAGGCATCGTTGTCAAGTCGCCCGAATCGAAAATCAAGGATGGACAGGTTATCTATTTTCATGTATGTAATTAGTTATAAAGGAAGCTATAGCCTATACCAAGCAGCTTATTATTTTTGTGGATTTTCCACGTTTTGAAACAATAATAATTCACTATTATGTACTTCCTTGTATATAAATACCAACCTCACAAGTGTGAAGTCAGCCAAATAACTGAACAAAGCAAGAAAGAGCCGTATTCACGCAGGTATGTTAGTACAAACAGTACAAAATTAGCTTCTCCCGGTAAAATTATCGAGCGAAACAAAGTAGCTCCAGTGGAAACAGTGCAGAAGAATACACACCCGTTACAAGGTCCACTACGACTATACAAACTTTAAACGAATCTTTGCCGGATACGTTTTTCTAGAGTAAAGGGTTTCCAAAATCCAACATCCAGACTTGCCATAACGAACTTAAAGCCAGCGAGATAAAGCTCATTTAACATCGAGAGGCACTTCGGAGAGGTACGGCCAATCGGGTCGAAGCGGTAACCGCACGGGATCAATAAAAAGGATTTCAGCATTTGGAAAATCTTTCCCTTAAATATTCTAGTTTAAGCCGGAGCTGCCCTCAGACAAAGAGGCTAACTTACTGCTGGAACTAGCGTATAAAAGATTTTATTTCGGTACTTATCTTATTTCGAAGGCGAGCTTGCTTCTTCCTTGCGCTTTCATAAATCAGGGGAGGGTTTTAACGGGACCCTATCTTATTCGTTCTTCTATGAACTATTATTTTTCAAATAATTCATGAAGAATTATGTACTCCTAACGAAACCAATTACCCGCATTAATGACGAACGGACGGATAAAAAATCGGGATAAAATAATAATCAAACAAGTGAAGTGAAGTGATCATTATCGGAGTCATTAGAGTAGAGGAGTTGACTAAAATCCAATTAGCTCGGTACATCCGTATCCGGGTCATTAGGCGGGAAACGATGCGTCAGGCCGCAGATTAGACAACAGTTAGTACCTAACTGCTGGTAATTTGAGGGTACATTTACATCTTTTGGGATTCGATTCCCGATACACACCACAAATTGGTAGGCATCTAATCGTGAAGCAGGTGTAATGAGGAAAATTATTGTCACACGAACTATGAAAGTACTTGGTTAGATCTTATAAACAAAGTAAATTACAATAAGCGAACAGAAATAAATAAGAAGTAGTATTTTAAAATTATATAGATGAGATATTCAACAGCCTGTATTGGGCCACTGCTGAACGCAAGCCTCCCCATGATAAGCGCCTTGTTGGCGTTTATGTAATGGGGGATAGTAGATAAGTTTATACATATAGAACTGTTCGTATAGTTTTGTCAACAGTACAGGGTGCCTCAAAATATATGTATGCAAGGGGTAAGACCCTCAGCCGATCAACTTGTATAAACTTTCTTTTAAAATAATATTTTATTTTATACATACTCGTGTTCTGTTTCAATGCCTATAATCCCCACGATGGGCATGCGGGTTGGGGATCGCAGTTCTGGAGGTTGAGAGGCTGGAGGCGCTGCGGGCAGCAGCGCCTCTAGCCCCCCAGGTGGATAACCCTTAGTCGCCTCTGACGACACCTACCAATTGGGCTGGTGCAAATTCTAGCTAATAAGCTTGTTGATTCATCCTCATCAAATCATTACAAATAGGTCACACATTATAATGATGATCGTCAATCAGGCCGGCTCTAATGTGTCTGCATTAACGGGATGACGCCGTCAGTGGGGACGCGATGATTAGAGGTGGATCAACTCGATCACCGCAACGGGATTATTGATCGCGTGGACGGGACTTTAGCAGATTATTGACCAAATCTGGATCATCATCATCATCATCCGCAGCCCGACTTCACCCACTGCTGGGTATAGGCCTCCAAACTTTTGTGCCACTTCACACGGTCCTGATCTGGATAGCCATACGATTATAATCGACTTGGCTAGTTCTATGGACAACTCACACTTGCTAAAAACTGTTACTTAAATTCAGTTCTCAGGCTGAATTTCATTTATTTTTAACTATAAGAACACATGGAAAAAAATTACACGATTGCCTCATGTCTAAAAAATATCTATTGAATTTGTATGGTGCAGTCATCCCGGCATTCTTATTAAATCGATTCATTGTCGATTACTGATGGGATCCTATGGGATCCCAGTCTCACTCTCGCTTGAACAAAGTTCATTTGGCATTCTGTAATTCTTCGACACGCATGCGATCTATGTAACTTTACGTCGAATAAATCTCTATGTCAAACCATTGATAATTTAAAAAGGGAAGATGAGGTACTATTTTCTCGAAAATGGCAACCTCATATTGAGTAAAATTGTGTGCTCCCACCTCAGTCGCCGTCGGACCGGAGGCACGGGCGGTCGTGATTCGCGTGATTTGCGGATGTAAGCGGGTTAACTACGAACCTTATTTGTTGATAGCTTAGTTTGAGGAACAGAAAAAGGTGACTGTTGGTAATTAATTACCCAAAAAACTACATTGTACGCACATCTTACGTACATATGTAAGATGTACGTACAATGTAGTTTTTTGTCTCTACATTACTTTCAGTGCCAGCGTAATTTAATCAAATATAATTTGACCTTTTCTAAGTGTACATAAATGTTGTATTTATGGAGATAAAGCTTTTTGAGCTTTTTTTAGTTTTGCATTATAAATATTTTAATAATCTCTCTTTGAGCTCATGCGACTAGAACACATGTACGTCATTATAATTTAACGCTTACTGGGAAATTCTCTTGTATGTTTAATTTAACGTTAATGAACGTCGGAAAATCAAAAGCAAATACCGAGAAATATCTGTTAATAGTTCAACTTTAATCATTAACTTTAATTATGATGGCTGTCGCGTTTGCTTGTCATGGATCTGAATCAATTACTGGAATTTTATAGCTGAAAATAAGTAAATGTTGTCGCCGATAACTGTGGATTTTATTGGTATCTATTCTGTTTGATTTCATTGTCCCAAGAGGGAAAACTGGAACGCCAAAAATCAGGGAAAACTAGAATTAAAAAAAAAAAATTCATTTTTTTTCTCCCTTAAAGGGGATTTGTCAAGGAGAAAACTGGAATAACCCATAGTATGTATTTTTTTCCCAGAAACAACGTACTTTACTACTAGTAAAGTCAAACCCTGGGCCGCCGGGGCTGGCATTGATGAAAATCTGATGAGGATTATAGATCTGATAAACAGAGTAGCTCAACAAAAAATATTGTGATTTGCTCATTGATTTATTAAACCTTTTTAAATCAATGGATTTGCCTATGTCTGTTGATAAGGCGAGTGCACTTTAGTAGGTAGGTATTATTCTTTTATTTGGTGGTTTTTCACCTTATTTAATACTAGCTGCGCCCCGCGGCTTCGCACGCGTTGTTCCTATGGAAACATTAAAAGGTGATTTTCATCCCACGGGAACAGATTTATGGGATAAAAAGTACCCTATGTCTTATTCCAGGATTAGAATTACCTGTAGGCAAAATTTTAGCCAGATCCGTCCAGTAGTTTTGGCGTGAAGAAGTAACAAACATCCATCCATCCATCCATACATCCATACAAACTTTCGCCTTTATAATATTAGGTCCTTACATATGAAATTGGCGTTTTTCGTACTGGCCACTTTAATCACAAATTTCTCCTCTTTGGTAAGGAATTCCAAATTCAAATTTGTACAGCTATAGACTCATGTATTTGTGCTTCGATGATCGTCATTCATTTGTTTTTTTTCTTCTGTTTTTTCTGTTTGCGTCACTCATTTTACAAAATGGAAAACTTAAAATATCGCATTATTTACGAGTACGAGTTCCGCCGTGGCACTAGTGCTGCGGAAACAACTCGAAGGGTGAATGATGTGTATGGCGGTCGTGTTGCAAAAGAAAACACAGTTCGTTTTTGGTTCCAACGTTTTCGTTCTGGAAATTTCGACCTGCAGAACAAGCCCCGTGGACGGCCTGAGACTCAAGTTGATAATGAAGAGTTGAAGGCTATTGTGGAAGCGGATCCATCGCAAACCACGTCCGAGTTAGCTGCAGGCTGCGATGTTAGTGATAAAACTGTTTTAATTCACTTGAAGCAAATTGGGAAGATTAAAAAGCTTGAAAGGTGGGTACCTCACGAATTGACTGAAGCAAACCGGCAAACGCGCGTCGACTGCTGCGTTACATTACTAAACCGGCACAATAATGAAGGTATTTTAAACCGAATCATTACCTGTGATGAAAAATGGGTTCTTTACGATAATCGGAAGCGCTCAGCGCAATGGTTGGATCCTGGCCAGCCAGCCAAATCCTGCCCCAAGAGAAAATTAACCCCAAAAAAGTTACTTGTAAGCGTTTGGTGGACTAGTGCCGGTATTGTTCATTACAGTTTTCTCAAATCTGGCCAGACTATTACGGCTGATGTCTATTGTCAGCAATTGCAAACCATGATGGAAAAGCTAGCGGCTAAACAACCTAGGCTGGTCAATCGCTCCACGCCACTGCTGCTTCACGACAACGCTAGACCACACACTGCGCAACAGACGGCTACTAAATTAGAAGAGCTTCAATTGGAAAGTCTAAGACATCCTCCGTACTCCCCGGACCTTGCTCCAACAGATTACCATTTTTTTCGAAATTTGGATAACTTCTTGCAAGGGAAAAAATTCAACTCCGATGGGGCAGTCCAAATCGCCTTCAAAGATTTTATTGATTCCCGTCCGACTGGTTTTTTTAGTAAAGGGATCAATGAACTACCTATAAGATGGCAAAAGTGCATAGAAAATAATGGTTCATACTTTGATTCATTAAATATATTATATTAAAAAATATTCGACTTTTTGTTCCTCCCATACAAAACGCCAATTTCATATGTAAGGACCTAATATTAGTGTGATGTGGTAAAATTTCATAATTTTTTACTTGCCTACCTTTAATACTGTTACTGTTATTCTGTTACTTTTCCTGCAGGAGTAATTTACTTCGTCGGAAAGGCCGTCAGATTCGATACCGGAAACTTTTGACATATCAAAATCACGTTCTGTTCCGTCCGAATAGAATTCAAATTCAATTCTGACGTTTTCACTTCAGTAATTAATCAAATGAATTAAAATACCCCTGCTGTACTGTTTGTGAGTGTACGTTATAAAAATTATTAAATTACATAATGTTTCTGTACGCTTAAAATGACAGCAATTACAATCTCGAAAACAATGATTACCTATTAAATCAGGTCGCGAGTGTTAATTACCAGTCACGAGTTGACATGTAGCCGCCACTTATTAATGATTAAACGAACTTACCTGTAAGTGAAGTTCTATCCTAATTACACTAGCGTCCCGTTCCGAATAGATTAGCTAATTAATAAACTAATATGTATACATGTAGTAGTCGCGTATGCACCTTCCACCACTCACTAGTTGAGAATTAAAGCCTTCTTTATCTTTCTTCTTCTTTTTTTTTTTTTTAATCTCTTTCGAATGTTCACTATGGTATTCATCTTTGACTTGCCTGTCATTTAGTTTAGAGCAATTTTTTTTTTTTTTTTTTTAATTTCAATTTAGTCAATTTTATTGTTGTGTTCCCTACTCCAATTATGTAAGGGAGTGTATGTTCCATACAAGCTGGGCGGGCGGGACCCTCTAATCTATTCGGAACGGGACGCTAGTGTAATTAGGATAGAACTTCACTTACAGGTAAGTTCGTTTAATCATTAATTACACTGCGCGTCCCGTTCCTCTAGATTAGCTAATTAATAAACTAATATGTATACATGTAGATCTTGAGAGTTTGTGGGGAACACGATTAATAAAATTAGACTTCACAATAAGTATCTACATTCAAAAACTGTTCTTTTTTTAAAATATAAACCGAACTATGTTTTAAAATAACTTAATGTTGATATCCTCCAAACCTTAATCAAATATTGAATGAGCTACATCTGTAACATCATTAATGGTTCTCTGATAAAAGCGAGGAAATGTTTTTGACCAGTCGCTCCAGCCAGTTTTGCGGATGGTATCAATTTTGACACCGAGAGATTGTTTGCGAGAAGTAGCAGCGTGCCGCGTACTGTGAGCGTAACTAAAACACTAGAATCTATGCCACCCTCGCATACATTTCCGTCAACGGCTGATTGTTTGTGTCCCCACAGAGTTATGGGGTCTTCTGTTTGAAATAAACAAATTTTCTGATATTCTTAAGGAAGCGGTTACTTATCCTGTCAGTGTCGTCGCAGGATACACTGGGGTTTTATCATTGAAGAAATGTAAGTGTAACACTGGTTGCCTACAACCTGGCCTTGAGGTCTGATCTGATACATTTCCGTCAACGGCTGATTGTTTGTGTCCCCACAGAGTTATGGGGTCTTCTGTTTGAAATAAACAAATTTTCTGATATTCTTAAGGAAGCGGTTACTTATCCTGTCAGTGTCGTCGCAGGATACACTGGGGTTTTATCATTGAAGAAATGTAAGTGTAACACTGGTTGCCTACAACCTGGCCTTGAGGTCTGATCTGATAGAACTTCAATATTTTTGACGTTTATTTTAGACAAAGTTTGAACTCGGTGTGCTGTAGTGAGCGTTAGCATAGCATTGCGGTCTTTTTAGAAAGTTTTTCTAATGATATGTCATTGTTTGGGTACCACAAGCTCAAACGGTCTAAAACAAGGTTAGTATTCCATGTAGTATGGTCTTTTGGCTGTGGTGCTTTTAAACGGAACACGCCCTTGAAAAATCTCTTCAACCGATCATCGCTACTAACCGTTTGTCCTAAAATTAATGATAGATCAGAGCTTCACGAATTCAAGGTATGCCATACTGGCAACCCTTATTAAATAGTTGTGATAAGAAAGAAATAACGCCTGGCACAGGTTCATCATAGAAATCATTTAAATTAACTTTACAAAATATCCACTATTTACGTAAGTATGTGTCATACTGTCTTATCGAACTATCTGCTAATGATGCTAACATTATATCCAACGACGCGTTTGGCATACTTCGTTTTGAAAATGCATGCCGGATAACAACCCTGCCTACAGGGTAATCGATCTGTGTATCCGGGAGGAGCTGGAATGACACAACAAAGCTTGACTGTTTGGCGGAAACGTTAGAGTCTCTGAAAACAGCAGGGATCTGAAAACAGGGTACCACGGCTGCGTTTACCAGCGAGGTACTACCATAATACCTATCGCTCAGTTACAAATAACACGAATATGTTTTTAAAATCACCGAACAGGGGGGAAAAGCGTAAAATTTTAATTGTGACCCTGGAATCGTGAATGAATCAATAGCGAAAGCATCAGGATCTTTTTTCCAAGAGACTTAGGTTAAGCATTTCTTGTTGATTTTAGAGCGAAAAGAGAGAAAAGAGCAAAT
The DNA here is from genome assembly GCA_955876795.1 of Eupithecia tripunctaria. Lineage (NCBI taxonomy): Eukaryota > Metazoa > Arthropoda > Insecta > Lepidoptera > Geometridae > Eupithecia > Eupithecia tripunctaria. The sequence continues at coordinate 15,271,967 of OY041615.1, forward strand.
AAATCATGTCTGTAGCCAAAGCTTGATTTTAATATACTAAAACGTTATCGCTTAGCTCCCATTCTGTTGATGTAATTGCGGTAAGAGTTATCGATCCGCATGACTAACTGGAAATCAATAAGATCAAGAGCAAATATCTTGAGGGCTATGAATGCGGCAAGTAGCTCTAGGTAATTAATATGATATTGCTCCTCCTCGACTGACCACTCGCAGTTTCACCATTACATGTAGCCCCCCCCCCCCCCTGACCCCCCGTAGTTGAGGGTCAGAAAACATCGTTCCTAATACGATATACCGAACGGTCAATATTCTTATGCCACTATTTCATATCGGGCTAAAGTGATTCAGGTAATTACATGTTTTCATTATAATCCTAATAGCTGCGTGAACGCTCGTACTTTACAGCGTTTGAAGTTTGAAAAGCTTTCCAATCGAGTCTTAATATTAAATATCTTCTCCAAAGGTAAACCAATAACTTATTTTGTTGTACGACGCAGCTTTTCTCATCATTAATTAGGAATCCGAGAGATATTAACTTCTTGTAAATCTATATTTTCTATGCACTGATGGTAAGTATAACTAAAAGTAGCCAATCATATAAATATAGGGTCGATGGAAGACCAGCTAAACGCAACAATTTGGGTATCGGTTTAGTTATTTTCGTAGAAACATAAGGAACTGTATTTATACCGAAAACTAAAACATCAATCTCGTATAATTGGTTCTCAAATATAAAACGTAATAAATTCCTTGACTCCTGATGAACCTTTATTAGGAGCTATGCATCCTTGATCAAGGGTAGCTATATAACAATCTTTGTTAACTCACTTGAGCGCTGTCCTTAAGTCTTCAAGTTTAAAATGATCAGTTTTTATAAACTTATTTAGTTATTTTGAATTCAAAATGTAACGCATCATACAAGAGATAAACTGGCCTTTACAAGGTTTACATTATGATACCGCCCTAATAATAAGAATGTTAGTTATAGCTTCAATAAAATAAAATCTAACCGCGGGAAGCACGCTTTGAACCACTGGCCAAATAAAATCTATTTTATAGCCCTTTTTCCAAGATAGGATAGTACGGCCCTTTGTAATGAGAGACTACTTTTAGTAGAATAAAGATAGACTTCCTGCGTACTCAACTGTATCTAGTATCGGCGATGCAGCGGCGCGTGGTAATGGACGAGGGCCTGGATGAGAGCGCGTGTCTGGGAGGCGGCGGGGGAGGAGGGGCGCGGTGTTGCGCATGCGCAGGCCGGTGGATCCACTGCCGGGTGCGCGGCGGATATGGCGGCGCTTGCCCTGGCGGCGCGGCAGCGGCCCATAGGCGTGAGCAGGCGCTCTGCAGTTTAAAGGTCTTGGACCTGTCGACGGTCTGAACCTAGCCGTCGTGCTACTTTTGTTTCCTGAATCCGTTTTCAAGTCATTACCTTATTTATTTGACAGCTTTTGCTGCCCCCAAAGTTTCTGTCAAGTTGTCGCCGAAAAGAAACTCACTCATCTTGGTACTCTTCAGATTATCTATCATGTCCGGTTTCACGGCAAACAATATAAAGTTCCTCCGTGTAATGGAGTCAGTATGTTGAATTTTGCATAAAATGCGGCTTATATCCAACAGCTTCTGTAACGTCGTGTTATCCCTAGTTTTCGAACTAAGCTGCGAGTGTATAAGTTAACTCAAACTAGCCTTTGCAATTTGATTTTGTTTAGTTTCAATTCCCTTGTCTTTCTTATCTGTAGACTCTTAGATTGCATATCTTTTCTCTGGGTTCAATTGAGGAGCATCAACTTGGACACAGTTGGCAGGTATTTGATACGTGCCGAGCAACTTCTTTCGAATATCTGAACTTAGTCCCAGTTCTTTCCGGACCTCTGGTCCGCAATCTTCTCTGATAGGATCCCCGCCCAGCATCTCTAATACATCGCTGTTAAAAGCCTCGGATGTCATATTCTGCTCTGAAAGAAGCTCCGCCGTAGCAGAGGTACTTGCGCTAGAAACCATCTCTTGCTGAGGCATCGCGGAAGCAATGACTGCAATGCTAGGTAGATCCAGATTTCCTTCCACGAGCGTTTCGTCATTTATTTCGAAGAAATCACTCGGTTGAAATACGGGTGTGTCTAATTATAAAACGGGTGTATTAAGAAATAATCACACACAGGTAACGAAGAATTCATGCAAAGTAGGTAAATAATTACCTGTATAGTTAGTCACTCGGTAGTGACATATCCATCAGGCTGGTTTCACTCTAAATAGAATGTGCCTAGAACCAGTTGCTTACTTAGATAAGTAGCCAAGAACAGTATCTCACTAAATAATGAGTAGTTAGAGAGCGATTGATATCGCTTGCTATTTATGACATATCCATCAGGTTAGTTTCATTCTAAATAGAATGTGCCTAGAACCAGTTGCTTACTTCGATAAGTAGCCAAGAATAGTATCTCACTAAATAATGAGTAGTTAGAGAGCGATTGATATCGCTTGTTATTTATGACATATCCATCAGGTTGGTTTCATTCTAAATAGAATATGCCTAGAACCAGTTGCTTACTTCGATAAGTAGCCAAGAACAGTATCTCACTAAATAATGAGTAGTTAGAGAGCGATTGATATCGCTTGTTATTTAAAAAGTTGGTTTACTAGGCGAAGAGACAGCCCCAACGACTGCTCACATTGCACCAAATAGATAATACTATATTATGTATATTTACGTAAATACGTAAGAAAAAATTACAGGACCTGAGTCCGTCTCCTCATCGTCGTTGTAACGTTTTAATTTTCCTCTCTATGCGATCTTTTCTTGGATCGTTTCGTTCTTTATGCAAACTTTCCTTAGAACGTTTACGTTTCGGCATGTCTTTGGCCGTATTTTGCGTAAAAACCACGAAATAATAATGGAAAAATTGTTGAGTGGTTTGAGCACTAAAATGCGAATGACAGGCAAGTCAAAGATGAATACCATAGTGAACATTCGAAAGAGATTAAAAAAAAAAAAAAGAAGAAGAAAGATAAAGAAGGCTTTAATTCTCAACTAGTGAGTGGTGGAAGGTGCATACGCGACTACTACATGTATACATATTAGTTTATTAATTAGCTAATCTAGAGGAACGGGACGCGCAGTGTAATGATGTGATTAGCCTCAAATTGCTGTAATCAAACACCCTTCTGATGACTCCCTTAGCATTTAGCCTTCGTTCGTGTCTACATATGTACGAGTGTGTGGTGATAACGTTATCACCATCATCAGTAGAGTACAATTAGGATTAAAGTCTTTTCACCTAAGAACCGTACCGTGACAGAAGGAGCGCGTTTTATTTCAGTGGATTAGGATTTTGTTACATAAATACATATGTACATAGATTAGTATATTATTATTCCTATAGAATTTCAGCACGCCACTTAAATTATCAAAAACTAAATTATGAATAGCCTTCATACGTATTAAATAATAGAAAACATTTTTTTTACATAATTTAGAGATGATTGTTTTGCGTAGAGCGGAATGTAATAGAGATGACCCCTAGATGAGATTGAGATTTTGATAAATATTCAAGAAGAAGCTTGAAGTGTTAGTTGTGGTCGGTTGAGAAAGTTAAGGTAAAATTAACGTACATTATTGAATACAAATTCAATAATGTACGTTAATTTTAGTGACTACCAATTCCGTACCTACCTCAATACATACTCACTCTATGTATTGGAGCCGATTTTATAATTAATCTAGTCACTAAAATACGAATTAAATTTGTCGAGAGTCATTTTTATAATTCATACTGAAACTTTACAGAATGCTAAGTGTCGATCCTATACATAATCACCATGCTTGACAGTTGAATTCGTGCTGTGGAGGTGTTAAAAATACACAGAAACAACCTGAGGAACGATATTCCTCTGGTAGGTTCCATTCATGCGCGATCGCGTATGAATGGAACCTACTACGTCGCGATTTGTTTTTGAGTTGTAACAGAGATTTTTACTACCTATTTTTCTCGTAGGGTAAATGTTAGGTACAATAATAGTAGGGAAGACATGGTGATGATAAAAGCATGTAAGGATGTATTAAGTTTACCAACTTTGGTTGTAACGTGCCAACAACCAACCCAGATACCATTTTAAGACAGACAAAAATAAGTCAGTTTTGCCACTAAACTTTTATTTTAAATTACGTTTGTTTTATGTTACGCTTGAGTGACAAATAATAATTAAATTCTCATTTCTTACCTTTATTTTAAGACGCATACCCGAGCCAATAATGACAGCGATATCAATTTTATCATATTTTTACGTTTATCATAGGATTTTTTAGGCATTAATAAATAACTTATAATATATACCACAAACTGAACGATGGATTTTTAAAACTTTCTGCGTTTAACGTAATAATAAGATAAAATAATTAGGGGCGCCACTTTCACTGGTGTATGGGCCTTAATTGATCGCTTTTAAGGTAGTATCAAGTAATTCCCTGGGTAGAGTACCTTCAAGAGCCGTGTATAGCTAATCTCCGAGCGACGCGCTAAGAGCCCGTTAACACTTCCCTTAGTTAATTAAATCGATGTGGATACACCGTTATGTCCAGTAAAAAGATCGTTTGTGTAAAGTGTTGAGATCTCTGCTTCTGACATAATGTGCTGTTATCAAACTCTGAGTAAGAATTAAAATGTATTCTTTGTAGGCGAAAACTATTTTATTATAGTGTCAAAGAAAGCTTTATCTAAAACTCTGAAAGAAAATTGCAAGAAAAATTCTCCATTTAAAAGATCAAAACTAATTATTTGATTCTGAAATATGCAGTAAAATGTTGCTTACACAAATGTATTTTTCATTTATAAAGTAGAAGAGCCACGCGCTTCACATTTTTTCCTTAGAATATTTTGAACCGCGCTGCATAATTAGTTCAAATGTCCCAACATGTAATTCGAAAAACACCTCTCTTTTCCGTGAAGGTAAAAAATTCAGCATATTTAAAAACTCGTTTCCCGTAGGTGTTCGCAGGGGGCGCGTAAAGGACATTGTTTTGCTGTTATGGGGCGAAACGGGACAAAGGCTATGAAACGACGCTTACTCGCAAGTTTATGTATCATGCTCTTATCCAAGACTCATCTTCTGAATTTTGATTTTATTTTACACAATTTTACGCATTTTAGGTAAAACAACCGCCGCCGCCGTGTGGTGCCGGCGAAGAATTAGCACCAAGGCTACTCTTCTCGCGGGTGTCTTAAAGGGCTACTAAGAGATATCCACCTAGGACAGTCAGCAGCGCCACTATAGAACAATTCTACCACCGAATGGCGATCCCCAACCTGCATGCCCGATGTGGGGATTATATGCAATACGACAATGACATAAAAGCCAATAAGGCGCTGCAATAAGGCACTGGTTAGGTATGCATACAACAGTGGATGGATGGCTTTGAGGTTTCGGAAGTGAAATTAATATGAAATAGACGATTTGGCGGTATGGCGCTCTTTAATAATGACATAATGTTCAGCAGTGGAGTACTAGATAGGTGCTGATGATGAAAAAAATAACGTTCCTTATTAAAAGACATGTAAAATCACATCTGTACGGAACAGCGTAAGCCTGTACTTTTGTTTTCGCGGACCCGGGGCCGGCTTAGGCCCGCTTTTTGTTGTGTAAATATTTTCCTGTTCGGAAATATCCGAAACGATTGATGGAAATTGTTTTTTAAACCCTGAAACAAAAGTTAAATCATGTCTGAAACACGTAAAGCTTTTGATGAACAACGTTTTTTGTTTTGATCGAACTAAATTGCATCGTTTATATACAATTTTCAGGCACTTACATTCCCCAAATGAAACTTTGTTCTGTCTCAGCCTGTTCATTTTCATCGAGTAGGCGATTGTTTATTTGTTAAAAATCAAATACCTACTAGCTAAAAGTATCTAAGAGATATAAAAACCCTTTCGCATAATTTATTTAACGACAGTAATAATATTCATCGAATATATCGATTGGAATCAGTCAAGGCCTCTGAAGCGCCGAATATTTGGAGACAAAGACGTGGAGCGCATACCTCACCACTCAAACTCGACCGCAACTGCTATGAGAGAAACTGTCTGCCACATCGTACAGATAACGGTTACGCCAGTTTTCCTCCTTTACAAATACCCCTTGAGAAATTATTTTCAAACTATTATTTATTATTTTGGATTCCAGTTTTTCTCCTCAGCAATGATTTTGATGAAACTAAAGCAAAGGAATAAAACCTACAGTGTCAATTTTTATTTTTAGATTGAATATAATCATCTTAATGACTATGATCATTAGGAGACTGACATTTCGAAATAAAGGAGGCCTGTGTTCACTACTGGACACAGGCCTCCCTCAATGAGCGCCCTATAGAACATCAATATAATATGAATAAATAAAAATAAATATAAAAATATTATAAAACATATTCTGGTTGCTATACAGCTGCGTACATGTTTGAATTATGTAACATGGTCAAGACATTTGTAGATAGATAGATAGATAAACATAAAATGTTTGTACGATCTGCAAATGTGTTCTGGGTATTCTGGTCGTTTTTTATGTATTAAAAAAGGATTATTTTTATCTAATGTATTTATAACACAAGCTCTGCTTAGCTTGGGGCTAGATAATGCCGTGTAAATTGTCCAGTATTATTTATTTGATTTATATTATAGTTATTTTAATGATAAATGAATGTACTGTAGGTACATACATATATATTACTTACCTTCTTCTAAGGACAAAAACATTCACTGCTAAACGCCTCGTATCCCCCAGATAAGGGGGGTTACTTACCTACAAGCAAGTAAGAAAGTATAAATAGTAAAATAAACTATTTAATAAAATGAAACAAACCATGTTACGTTCTTTGAGAGTGAGTCGTGCCGCGCTTACATTGGAGCAATTTAATAAAAAGCTCGTATGTTTCGTCTCCATCTAAACGTGCTACATAAACCGTAAGCTGAAACTGTAAAATTGTAGTTATATTTACATTTTATCAAAACCGTGTAAGTAAATGTGGCTGAAATAATGTGAGTAAAGTGGGATGGATTTCTTATGTTCTACTTTTTCATCACTCATACTCGGAAAGTAGGTCGGAAGTTGCCTGCGAAGCGGGATGAAATTAATACTTTTGGTCCCTAGGGACGACATATATATCCGGGCCTTTTAATATAAGGTTTTAACGTAAAACGATAATTAACGGTTGAATTGTGATTTACCTATTATGGATCAGTTGATCTACCTGTAGGTTGTTTACGCTTCCGACTAGTATTAATATGGATCAGTTGAGCTACCTGGAGATTGTTTATGCTTCCGACTGTTTTTGATCAGTTTGTTTTATATAACATATTATAATTATTTATACCTTACCTACTTGTTTATTTTTACTTTCCTTGTATTCGTAATGAATAGCACAGTGTTTACCTCGGGTGAAAGTTACATATTTAGACCCGAGACCGAGGGAGCGAGAGAATAGTTCGAGGGTTAACTTTCAACCCAATATATCAATGTACTATTGATTGCTTGTTTGGTTGCTATTGGGTCATGAATTTATTAGAAACATCGTTTATCATATTTCCTCAACTTCAACATCAACAGCCTATATTGGTCGCGGGAAGAGCCCCAACTCTCTCTTTTGGTGCAAATTTTATGCTGGCACTACACGGCCGTTACCATATTTGGTGTTTACCCAATCTGTAGTCTATAAAATGAATTGCTGTTCGTTATTCTCGCTAAAACTCGAGAACGGCTGAACGGATTTATCTTATCTTGGTCTTGAAATGTTCGTGGAGGTCTAGGGAAGGTTTAAAAGGTGAGAAAATCAAAGCGTGCAAAGCCGCGGGGCGCAGCTAGTAATGTATAACAATTGTAAACGTAAAATAAATATCCTATTTCTATCTGAAGGTTCAAAATAGTATAAACATTCTGGAACCATATTGTTCTAAAATTGAGTAACTCGACGACGGCACTGAGTCTATCTATAAGGGCCTATTATTATGACAAGGTACTAAGCAAACCTTATTGGTGATGAGATCCAGTAGTAAGAAGTACTTCAGGCTTCTCATCACGCGCTGGTTATGGACGCAGATACGTTCGCAGCTCCTCGCGAACCTATTACGAGTACGGAATGATGTAAAAATTCTCGTATGTAAATTGTTTAGAAAGTGCTAGCAATTACGTGAAATTCTGTGCGAAAATTCTTTCGCGTTTTTTAAGCGCGTGGAAAAAGTGGGTCAGGAATTGCGAAAAAGATTTCAATCATACAAAAGCGACGGGTAAACATCACGTTTTTGTTTAATACCTTTCTATAATATTTATTTCACAAAAATGGAAACATAACAGTAGATGTGTGTTGGTCGAGTCTAGACTTTTCTAATCAACGTTACCTACACCTAAAATAATGCTCGGCTTTGAAGTAACAATTTCTTTGTTACTGTCGCTTCAATTTTGCCTTCATCAACAAAAACTGAAACCAATCGCTCCATCAAACCCCTCGCTCCTCTCTTGCTTCATAAACATTAATTCGAGCAAAAGGGCCTTTATTCGTGCAAAGGGCCGCAAATACTACTTTTAGTGAATTTATTCGCCCCGCAAATAAATAACGCTGGGAATTGTAAGTAACTGGTGGGAACGCCCACGTCAGATAACTTAAGGGATGTGCTACACTGAGCGGCTGATAAAATATACAAGACATTATGTGCCTGTGTCGCGATTTATTGTCGGGGAGCCTGGCAGGAATACGCTTACGGTGCGTACCTACGCAAGTACAAACAGTACAAATTATTATTTATTATTAAGACCCGGCATAATCCCACTGCAGGGCAAAGACCTCCCTTTCCACCTTCCGTTCTTCTCTAATTGTCGGCCAGTTGTGGCCACTTTTTGTTGTAGGCGTCTAGTTTATCTTTCCATCTCCGCCTGGGCCTTCCACGCAGTCTTCGTATATTAGGAACCCAGACTGTGATGGCTTTCGCCCAGAGCTCTTCCGGCATGCAACATACGTGTCCAGCCTAGTCTTATTTCAATTTGGCATACTTTACAGCCACGTCCGCTATCTAGGTCTTGGAGCGCATGTTGAGTTTCTGATGCGGTCTTTTAGTTAAACTCCAAGAATGCTGCGCTCCATAGCTTTTTGACAGACACCAAAGCGAGATTTTTGAACAAAGGTGAGTGACCATGTTTGCGCACCGTACGTTGTAATGGGGAGAATGCATATGTCCATTAGTTTCCGCTTTAAGAAGAGTGACAGCGGTCCTTTTATAAGGTGTTTCATAGACAAATAGCTTTTCCAGGCGTTTTCCGTGCGTCTTTGAAAATTATTTTGCACACTTTAAAATAATTTACAAACATTGATAAGATCGTTGGGTTAAACATTGGGATCATTATTAGATGAGATGATCATTATAAAACCTTAATGAAAGTTTCTAGTCTTCTATGTCTTCAGGCTTCTTTAAAGCTTACATGTAAAAAATAGTAGTTTGGCGAATTTTAAATGTGAACAACTCACAATTGAATCCAAAGTTCGTAGTTATCACTTTCACTGCCCAGCCATCGCAGCATGCGCAGGGGCGCGTCGTCGCGGCTACAAGCAAGCTACAAGACTTGTGCGTCGTGGACAACGAAAGTGTGCAGATCATGCGTGACATTACAGCTTACCCCGCACTGTGAAATTGCGCCACGTGATTATCCCTAGAGGATTTTGTATCATATGGAAGGGTATGAAGCGAGAAAAACCGCGATTCATACGCTTATATGATCGCGTGATGAGATTCCTCTGTGCGAGGTAAACATACGAGATTTATTACTAAAATCAATTTTAAGTCTAGATCTCCAAAACTACAATTGATTCAAAGTTTGTTTTTAGCCAGATTCACGGGAAATGTATTTATTTATCTGCTATAAAACTCGTAGAACCTTGATAACTCCTACTAAAACAGTTTTTTTTTCATGGTTGACCTATTCTTAATGAAACTTACATAAGTATATGTAGTGCAGAATACGCGTAAGTCTTCGCTATCGCTTCCTAAATAGAAAATATTTATAGAAAATTTAAGTGTAAACAAAGTTACAAATAAATAATAAGTAGTACCTATATACAATTGAAACAATTGAGCTAACTGTAGACTATTGCAAAAATCTACAGGTAGGTTAATTGAACATATAATACAAACACAAAATAATACATGTTTTAAACGCATAAGGCACCTTACGGGCAATCAAGTAATTTTACAACATAATACAGCTCTACAAACCCTCGCTAACCGTTCTAAATCGCTCAGAGATTTCCCTGGCTCGGATATACATATTTCGAGCATATTACTGCTCGTGTGGCAGTGACCTAAGCTAACGCGCACACTGTGGGATGAATGCTAAGTGAGGAAATGAGACGGGCAAATATGCGGCAGCCCTTACAATATCTGCTATGAATTAATATGGTATTCGACAGAGATTTATTCATCTTCCCGTTTTAACTCTAAGTAAACATACGTATTAACTTACTCAGTACTTATAATTATGATGCAATATTATAGGGTTAGGAATTTTTTTAGCGTCGCAGAAAATGTTCGTTTTTTAAAGATACTTAATAAATTATGTAATAAAATATGTTTTGTAACTTTGAAATTCTAAAAAGAGGAGTGAGTCACCTCGAGCTAGAATCATAATGATGACGAAACTTTGGAATTATTCAAAATTTCACCAAAGCTTATCTGACTATCGTTAATAGAAACACAAAATTAAATACCCCGTCTGTAGGAGCGTTCATCAATACCATAAAGTACACATAAAGAGATAAACGAAAAGAAAACCCGACAAAATGTTTAGTTTGTAGAGACTGACTCATTAAATTAACTTCAATCACTTCTGCTCATAGGAGCGTAAGATCAGCCGCTACTAACCCGTTCATAGAAAATAAATATAACCTGATTTCCCGGTAACCAGTTTACTGTTTTCCCTGTAATAAGTTTAGTGATTTCATGGTAACAAGTTTAGTAACTTCACGGTAACTTGTAACTTGGGCTAGATACAACATACTGACCACAACCACTGAAAGGGCCGGATCAATGTGATTAGTCTTAACGACCACACGGTTTGATGTTTACTTGTGTAAACGATGTTATAAATAAATCGAATCTTCTTTTTGAGGATCTCTAATCCTAAAATATTTTTAGTAAATGATTTCACAAGAACTGCTAGTAAATTGGCTTATAAGTTACGTTAAATAAAAAACTTTTTGAAGAAATTCTCAAACAGAGAAAATTGAACTGATCCACCAGTCGAAAGGCTTCGTAGAGGCTGCTACGCAAAGTTAAAACTTGCTACGAAGTGCTACGAAACGTGCTACGTCAAACGAAGGTGATGTTTTTGACATAGGTACGCGTAAACTTTGGCTTGTTGTTTCCGGTTCAAATAATGTATAGAAAATTCTTTACAATTAATATTTCATCGTTATAATTTTAAAGAAGCCTTTAGCTGCTAATTGGAATATTGGTTAAAAGCCACTGAAATGACGTCGCAAATTAAATTCCATCAGACGAAACAACACAACCAGTATTCTCGCAAATAGGCCATAATTTAATTAAAGTTGCTATTTTAACCGAAATGTATTTATCGTGCATGTTTAAAATTAAATTACGCGCCCTGTCACAATTTATTTAATTTATCACATTGGACAGATAACAACTGGAAAATCACAAAAAGGCGTAATTTGTAAATAACTAGTTATTTATTCAGTATTTTGACCAATCAAATCACTTAAAAAAACAGAAACGAGCACAGAATCGTTGGTTTTTACGAATGCAGTAATTGTGTAGTCAAATATTACTTTGACTAATTGTTGTAAATTTAGGTACCTACTAGCTGCGTTCCTACAATGAGTGAAACGTTGCAGAATGTTATTTAAATCCCTATAAATCTCTGTTCCTATCCTTATCCTTAAAAATTTGAACTAGCGATGTAACTTTATCGTAAACAAACTGAATGACATGATTTCGTTTAACGGTTTTGTTAATTATTTTCCAACGAAATATCGGCGTAATTACCCGGAATACCAGTTTAGTTATATTTGTAATAGACTGCTAATAAACCTGCTGATTAATGGATGCGATGTATTATTGCCGTTACGTATGTAGTTGTAGCGTATTTGTTGATTATAATTTTGCGGTAAATTTTAGGATAAACCACAATTTGTGAGAATGTCAAATACTATGTATGATATTACTAATTTTAATTATTCTGATCATAAATAATTACTGTCAATATTTAAACGAAAGTAACATTTCACGACGACGGTAGAATTTATAAGTATTTTACGCAATAAAAAGATAATTAAATCAATCCATTAAATATATCTCTGAAGCTTCTGGCTAATTTAGCGGAAAGGAGGCAAACATCAAGCAATTTTACCCGAAAATAAAATTAAAACGACTTATGCTAGATAGGGAAAACGTAAAAGAGTAATTTTGACAGATTTATGAAGACGTTCCGGGGAACGTTGCCTTAATTAAATATTTCAAGGAGCCACGAAAGCCCAACAATAAAACGTCCAACAATGGCAAAGAAAATCGTTTTTCAAATAAAGCTTCTGAGAGGCTCTTACCCGGAAGTGGAGGCACGGATAGCAGGTAATGCCTCCGCGAGACACTTGGCTTTGATTCAGTTTGTCCTTGCGGTCCCACCGCTGTGCTCCCACTCGCTTCTGTTTGCCGTGTCATTCAACGCGACAGACCCGGCTATTCTACTCTCGAAATATTTGAACTCTATTTGCTGCTTGTTTGTCTCTAGGAACTTTAGAGATACTTGAGTTTTATTGCTTAGAGGTTTGCATTTTTAGTATCTATAAGGACACGGAATATGCCCAGTTGTTAAACCCATATATTAAAACTGTTTATTTGTACGTTGGAAGAGATAAACTGTCACGTCACTCAAAATGTAAATGTAAGCATATTCATGTAAGAGATAAGGCTTGATAATTAATTGTGTGAAGCGTAGAGTGACGACAAAACGGCACAAAACCCAACTCAGTAACCTAAACAAAGTGCCAGGAAAGTTCGCATGTTACAAATTATCAAAGTTTTTGTCCACAACGGCAGGTCGCCATAACTCCGAGAGGTAAGCGCCCGATTATTACCCCTGGGTCCATTGGTGGGCTCATGTAGGGGTTTTTGTTCCGCCATTGTTTAGGCATAACATTGTTACCGAAGTTCTGTGGTTAGATTTTATCTGAATCTATTGTTGATGAAAAAAGGGACCGAGAGGTGGTTGACATACTGTTATTTGAGAGGATTATTTGTAAACAACTGAAAGCGATGTTATTCGGTATTGTGTTTCCGATTAGAGTGGCCTCGATGTCGCATAGATAACTTATTGAGGGGCCATCCAACTATCTAGTCTCGTTTTGTCTCAAAAGCTTTATTTCGGTATAAATTCACTACATCAAAGCGAACACTTTTGTCTAACATTATTAACTTACTTCCTTGAACTCGTGTCGCTAAAATTTTGAAATACCTAATTAATTTCCGGAAATACTCAAGTTATTTTGTCGTTTTTCCCTGCTCGTATCATATTATTTGTTTCGCCTAACGCTGAATTCAATCTAACTTAAAACAAATGTCTAAAATCACTTTATTTTAATTCACCTTCAATTATAAGTCCATTATCTCCGAAACGGGATTAAACTAGTTCAATCTGATTCTCGGAACGACCGCAAATCTGGCCCTTGGGAGGAAAGGGTCAGAGGATCCCAGGATCGGCGACACAAACTGACAGACGTAAGCCTCACTATTGTACACGTTTCCTTCTCTCTGTGTAATTATTGACATTGTACACATTAACAGTACCCTCTGTCTGTACAGAAAGAACGTGTAATAATTCCTCTGTTCTTCGTAAGAGTGAGGCTTACGAAGAACAGAGGTCCTGCTGAGTAAACTCTGAAAGCACGCTTAGATAAAGATTCAACTTGTATTGCTATGGGCTTATTTGATTGCTTGAACGAGAGGAATGATAGATTTCTAAGAAGTTTAGGCACTTACGTAAGCTCTTCAAAATTTATTATTAAACTCAAAGTAAACAAATCATTTATAACACATAAATATGTAGGAACATAAGAGTAGACAGGTAGCTAAGGTTCTAGTGACAGCTGAAGTAGGTACATACACCATGCTAGATATATAAAGCAATTTATTTATTTTTGTCATCGTTGGAGTCGAGACCCTGGGTCCGTGAGGTACCGAGGCTCTTCAGGTTTTTTTTTAATATCTGGTCGAAGTGACACGTGATCCGAAAGCTGGTAAATATTTGGCACAGCACATCAGCCTTGCCATACAGCGTGGCAAAGCAGCCTTGGGTACACTTCCGACTGGTATTGTGATATGGATCAGTTGAGTTATCATTTAGATTTTTACAACAGTCTGCACTTAGCCTAGCTAGTATTTACCTACTACCTAACTAGTATTTACAATTGGAACAATTTTAAATACTAGTTTTAATAATTTGATTAAAAGTTTATTTTTCAATAATAATATTAGGTCCTTACATATGAAATTGGCGTTTTGTATGGGAGGAACAAAAAGTCGAATATTTTTTAATATAATATAATATATTTAATTAATCAAAGTATGAACCATTATTTTCTATGCACTTTTGCCATCTTATAGGTAGTTCATTGATCCCTTTACTAAAAAAACCAGTCGGACGGGAATCAATAAAATCTTTGAAGGCGATTTGGACTGCCCCATCGGAGTTGAATTTTTTCCCTTGCAAGAAGTTATCCAAATTTCGAAAAAAATGGTAATCTGTTGGAGCAAGGTCCGGGGAGTACGGAGGATGTCTTAGACTTTCCAATTGAAGCTCTTCTAATTTAGTACCCGTCTGTTGCGCAGTGTATGGTCTAGCGTTGTCGTGAAGCAGCAGTGGCGTGGAGCGATTGACCAGCCTAGGTTGTTTAGCCGCTAGCTTTTCCATCATGGTTTGCAATTGCCGACAATAGACATCAGCCGTAATAGTCTGGCCAGATTTGAGAAAACTGTAATGAACAATACCGGCACTAGTCCACCAAACGCTTACAAGTAACTTTTTTGGGGTTAATTTTCGCTTGGGGCAGGATTTGGCTGGCTGGCCAGGATCCAACCATTGCGCTGAGCGCTTCCGATTATCGTAAAGAACCCATTTTTCATCACAGGTAATGATTCGGTTTAAAATACCTTCATTATTGTGCCGGTTTAGTAATGTAACGCAGCAGTCGACGCGCGTTTGCCGGTTTGCTTCAGTCAATTCGTGAGGTACCCACCTTTCAAGCTTTTTAATCTTCCCAATTTGCTTCAAGTGAATTAAAACAGTTTTATCACTAACATCGCAGCCTGCAGCTAACTCGGACGTGGTTTGCGATGGATCCGCTTCCACAATAGCCTTCAACTCTTCATTATCAACTTGAGTCTCAGGCCGTCCACGGGGCTTGTTCTGCAGGTCGAAATTTCCAGAACGAAAACGTTGGAACCAAAAACGAACTGTGTTTTCTTTTGCAACACGACCGCCATACACATCATTCACCCTTCGAGTTGTTTCCGCAGCACTAGTGCCACGGCGGAACTCGTACTCGTAAATAATGCGATATTTTAAGTTTTCCATTTTGTAAAATGAGTGACGCAAACAGAAAAAAACAGAAGAAAAAAAACAAATGAATGACGATCATCGAAGCACAAATACATGAGTCTATAGCTGTACAAATTTGAATTTGGAATTCCTTACCAAAGAGGAGAAATTTGTGATTAAAGTGGCCAGTACGAAAAACGCCAATTTCTGTAAGGACCTAATACAAGTAAAAAAAACTTATAGTTATATTACTTATAGAGGTAGAATAAACTTATAGAATCGACACCATTATATAGGTACTAACATCTAGGTTAATTATTGTATTTTCTTGTACTAACATGCTATGAATTAAAATTTTTCCGAAATAAACAATTTTTATTTTTATTTATTATATCTCTTTTTTATTGGCTTGATGCCTACGTACAAAAATATGGCTGACTAATAAAGTATCATTCGGTTTGTTTCAAAATGTTTTGTAAAATGTGTTTGGAGGAAACACTGGTTCTCTCATATAAACGTTTAGATAATTTATTCTGATAACCGTTTTAATCAAATATACAATAAATAAACAAAACAAAACAGAGGGACACCTGCAAGCTTGTTAGTAAATTTAATTTAAAATTTGTTTATAAACTCTAACTTAGATCAAATCTACTTACATCAAGCTCTTACGTACTTGTTTCTTAAGTTAGTACGAAGTACTTGCTTATTTATTCAGCAAGTTACATAAACCGTCCTCGTTTGTCCCGTCGTAAAATATAATACAAACGATACAGATAATATCTGCTGTGAGAACAACAACGTAAAAGTCAAATCCCGATAATTTACAGCTGAGCGGAGATTACGTCCACGTTTTATCAGACATAAACAAAAACCTTCATTAACAGGAGTCAAGGAACCATCTGATCAGCGCCCATACAGGACCGCTTCTATCCACGTGATACTATTTACCAAGCAAAATAGCATGCTATCTGTAAGAAGATGTACTAGGTAGACTTGTGTATGTGTCTGATTAGACGGAGTCGGTATATTTCCCCCCATACGTGTTAATACTAGCTGTGTGGTGCCGGCTTAGAATTTACACCACCCAACTCTTACCGTGGGTGTCGTAAGAGGCGACTAAGGAATATCTATTGGGGAAAGGGCAGCAGCGCCCCCTGCAGAACAATTCTACTGCCTAACTGCGATCCCCAACCCGCATGCCCAGCGTGGGTATTATGGGAATAGCCCCCTATGAGATAAATACCACTAAGTCTTATATCAGGAGGAGGCCTGCCTCCGACAGTGGACCAATACAGGCTGTTGAGGTTGAGGTGTTACTATTATTTCAATAAACTTTTGATCAATTAGTGACTGTTTTAACTTTCCACTCAACCTACTTAACTAACTAACTTCTAATGCACGATACTTTCGTACACTATCAGTGCTATCAGCTTAAATTACAGACACACCAGTTTAAATAACGTATAACAGAATTTAACCTTAACAATACTGACATTATTTGACACTGTGACCAGACGAGCCATATGTTATCAAGCATATGTTATGTATCATAGGCTGATACGTAAAAACAATATTATAAAATAAAATAAAATCCCAAAAGTTTTCGACTTTGACGGGATTCGAATCCGCGTCCTCCTAAAAAGCAAGCGTTTGCCTTACACACTATAATAACAAAAACCTAACAATTATTAATATAAGTAGTTAACAACAATTGGATTTTTCGAGACATCCACAACTTTTTGTATCAGTTTCTTTACTGCTTGTATCAAGGATCGGAGGAACCGTGTACAAGCGTATTTAATGGCCTCCGCATACATCCGTTATGACCAAAATAATTAGTGAGATCGTTTGAACGTCAGCTTGATCGTATACTGTGATAGTAGTGGTTTGTATAACCGACCTATTTTCAGGGAAGTTAACTAATTTGTTGCTGAAGTCTTGACTCCAAGTAAGTACATCACGTTTGAACAAAACTTTTAAACTTTAATTATGCTACTTTTTAATTATACTTTTGTTTGACTTGTTCGCTTCTTCAATAGAACTCCGATTTCACTAACATTAACTTTTCAAAACAAAGTGTAAAAATAGCAAGAAATCTTTATAGCAAGAAAAATCCAAAAACATTTACACGAAGTGCTTCCAATATTAAATGAAAATGTTCAGTAAAAACTGGATGATGACACGTCACAGCAGGTTCAGTGATACTCCCGTTTACAAACCGATAGTTTAATTAAAAGGCATACGCGAAACAAAATAACCGTAATCAGCTTAAAAGATCCGCTCATCATCGCTTTACGGATATTTACCCGTTATTTAGCGGCGCAATAACGGCGCACAGTCCGATTGGCCGCTTTAACGGAAACAAATTGTATTTTAGTGCAATTTCCATTATTAAAATTAATCAATAATTTATTGGCTATTGTATCAGGGAATATGTTTACGCGGCTGTGAATTGTTTTATTAACGAGCGATGGTGTTCAGCGTAATTATTTCTTTGCCAATTAGCGTAGTTTCGGACTGTTCGGTTTGCTTGTTTTACATAATATAAGTACCTTACTTGCGCTAGCGCTCTCAATTTAAAATAATACGAGTATATAAATATCTCTCCGGGAATGGAAGTTTCGCTGACGGACCGAGCCATGGGTACACCTTCCGGAGTATCTACGTACTCATCATTATTTCATCTCCACTAACATTATTCTGAAAGCTTTTGGCTGAGTGCTCTAAAAGTCAATGTGTACTTCCAAAGCTAATTATCAAACACTACATTCATGATAATTTGAGAGCATTTGTAGCAAAAATTTTAAAACTAAAAGAGCTTCATACCGTTTTGAGTGAATTTTAAATAATATGGAAATTCGCGAACACATCCCATTTTACAAAAGTAACCTTTCACGAAGATAGTTTATATAATACTAAGTGAATAAGTAGATACTTTTTCGAAAAACTTCATTTATATCGTAGTTATCTTAAATAACAGTAGAATTCTCAGTGAATCCTCGGGTCGCAATCTGATCGCGAGATAACCAAAACCAACATCCCTTGAATCAGATTCATCAGCTTAAAATAATCTCCTCATAAAATTCCCGCTGAAAGAATTAATTGAGGACCTCAAGGCGAGAGATTGTGGAAAGAAAGAGGAAAGTTATGGGGGGATTCAATTATAATAATTAGCGGAAGCAGGTGCGCCGGGATAATACTAGTACCTACTTACGTAGAAAAGATTTCATAACCTACCCTTGGCTATTATAGGGGGCTTCTTAGAACGAGGGTGTGGAGAATTGTTGAAGTAGGCACCTACAACCTACACGTGCGCAATCCTGAATATAAGCTGGATTATGGAGCAAAGTTTTGAAATTTTAAAGGAAAGAGTGTGCAATCAGTTAAAATTTTGAAAATGTTTTCGGTTGTCATTTTCTAGGATGGTTGACTATAAACATTAGTGAAATAATATTTGTGATGGTGTAACAATATGTTGCACGACGAAATGTTCCCCTGGGTTACATTTTTATATGGATATATTAAAGCCATTATGAAATTGCATCAATAGAGCATAAGTTTGTAGGCTAGAATCTATAAAAAGCTGCACATTATTTAAAAACAAAACAACAAAAGTTGCCTACAAGTATTTATAAAATAGAGACTAAACAGCTGACATACTGGAGACAATGTCCCACATTAAAGTTGTCATCATAATCAGCCTATATTAGTCCACTGCTGGAAGACTAGGTCGCTAAGCATCGCCAAAGCGCCATGTCTTCAGCTTAACGCATCCAGCATCTGCCTGCAGTCTTTCGTAGATCGTCATTCCACCTGGCCGGAGGGCGCCCTACACTACGTTTGCCGAGTCACGGTCCCCACTCAAGAACTCGTTTACTCCATCGGTTGACGGTTCTTCACGAGATATGACCGGCCCACTGCCACTTCATCTTGCTAATTCTTTGAGCTATGTCGATAACTTTAGTTTTCTGTCAGAAGGATGTGTTCGTAACGAATTCTATTCTTCAGAGAGATTCCGAGCATAGCGCATTAAAGTTGTAAATCGGTTTAAAGATTCTTTATTTTCTCAAAGAACATAAATACAGTTCACCTAAAATGAGAAAAAACAAAACTTGTACTTAAATTTAAGTATCTACCTGCTTACATTTATATTTTAGCTCGTGTGTGCTAACTAATTAACATAATCGTACATCTACTAACTTAGTATATAAACAAAAGAAAAATAACAATGACAGAAAATAAAAACAAACTAATCGAATACAAGTGGAGGAACAAAACATATGTTGTATAATATGTTCTTGTTTAAAAGAAAACCCACTATCCATCATTTCTTCAGGCCAAGGTACTTACGTAACCTGCGTAATAATAGAGATAAATAATGTTTATTAATTTGTGCGTTGTCAGAAGTCCTATGCGCCTACCTACTTACCTACAGGTGGGACTCTGCGGTGTAGCAGCATCTACAATAAGTTGAACCCAAGTTGTTCCTCGGCAGCGCCACCTGCTGACGCGAACTTCGCCTACTAATTGTTATAATTGAATATTTTAGCAGGCTCACTGCGCCCCTTTATCTGATTAACTGTTTGGAAAACTTTCCCAGTTATAAACTGGTGCATAATAAAGCAATGAGGATGGAAGGAAATTGCAGCGGAATTTAGGTGAATTGGCCTCTTAAGACACGGAATGGATCTTTAAATCTCAGCATCAGGAGCGGCGGTGCTTTTAAAATTAGCAAAACAAAAAGTCTTTACTTCTTTTCAACTGAAAGGACTTTTGAAAATACTGGTCTTTGATCGTTAGGAAAGAAACGTCTGCGACCGAGATTTACAGACTGTTCTTAAAAATACAAGGAGCGCGGTTGCTTCTTTCACTGGTTTCTTGTCTCAATATAATCTGATTAGAACCAGTAAGAGATGAACGAATCAGTTAGCCTTTGTCGAAGCAAACGCAAGGCAGTTCCAAGCAGAAACCACTGCGACAAAACTTCTAGGCCGAATCGAGCTTAGACCTAAATTGAACCGCTCTCTAAACCCAACTTGTACAACTTGTTACTTCAAATAAAATAACTTTAAATGATCCCACAGGAAACTTCCAATCGATTCGGACAAACGTAGTTAATGAGTTGAAATGTGCTTACCCGGGAACCGAACTCGCTATCCCTGGCTGCGATCCAAGTTTTAATGATTCAGCTAGTAAATTTTATACGTAATGGAATAACAAACGGCCCTCGTGTAGTCTGTGGAGCGGTTTATTGTATCCGCCTTGTTAACTGCTTTATGGCGGATGCAAAGCAGAGCCGAGGGACTTGCCGCTGAGGGTTCAGGGAAGACTGGGACGAACATTGTTTTGCTTCAAGTGAGTAACTGATTCTTATTGTTGCTTTTCATTGAGTAGATTATCACATCATCATCTCAGCCGATGGACATCCATTAAGGAAAATATTATATTGTATTGTATTTATTTACAAATATGTACGTACGTGAATCTATCCTTACGGTCACTGTAATAGAGAATTTTATATGTTAGTCTAGTCTCACTTAAAATTAGAAAAACATAAGAAAACCTATTACCTACACGTGGGTAATCCTGATTATGGTGCAAAGTTTTTGAAATTTGAAAGGAGAGAGTGTGCAAAAATATCTTATATATTTTTGCAATGTAAATATATGTTAATATCAGTGTGCAAGTGTTTTCTTATTCTAATCAAAAACATAAACATGTTCAGATAAGGCTTCACTCAGAAAAGAAGTGAGATCACAACTACTTGGCGACTATTACTAGCCAAGTTTTATGGCAGCTCTTAATCTCAATTTGTTAAGTTCTAACATTATTACTATTTCATTAGTGTCTTGGCATGTTTATTAACACCGCATTTGTTTGTAATTCTGGACTTGTCAAGACACAAATTGATATTTGTACTCTATTTGTGGATCTTACTAGATATTCAAAATAGCAAGTGTTGTAGGTTTTATAATATTTAAGATACTAAAGAGACCAAAAGCGTGGCCTGGCCTTGAAATAGCGGTATTTACACGGACGTTCTATCGCGCGTTTTCAAGAGTGTACAGGATTCCGGGAAAGTCTGCACACGCAATCGTGTGGTGCTGTTCAAGAGGGCGCCATTTTGTGAAAAGGATAGTCATAAGATTTGGCGTTCATAAAAGCTGGACAGAGCATACGTTTTTGGAAAAGCCTAGGAGCAAAAATTATGTTTTTGACAAGAAAACCAACTGAGGAACCAATGAATTAGTAATGACCTACGAATCAAAACAAAAATCTTTTCTATAGACCGCGGAGTTCCTTTCTAAATTAGGTGCAAAATGATGCACTTTCATGATTTTTTTATAGATTTCTTTAATGAAATGTGTTTTCACAGCCAAGTAACCAAAAATTTTTTTTAAATTTTATGTAATTCTTGGTTTGATTACTGAGATATAAGCCTAGTTTTTTTTAACAAATCCAATAGGTTCGAGCTTTATGCAGCGTGTTTTTTCGAGCGCGATTATACGTCTGTTCTTATCTAATAAACTAACAAACGACAACAGTTTAAAAATACACTGATAAGCGTAATCACGCGTTCTTTCTCTTACCCTACCAACATTATTTACAAGCACTTTCGAGTACGATTTGCTGTCTCGCGCGTTAGAGGAAAGTCAAGTGAAAAGTCAAAACGATTCTACCTGACTCTCTCACGTGTGTCTCAATTAGACCTTAACATTAATAGAAAGTACTATTATCATAAATTTATTGCAACAGGAATGTTAAATTTATTGCAAAGAAACAGTAAAGGTGACTTCTATAAAGCCAAGTAAGAGCTAATGTAGCCCGGGTACAACATAATCCTCGACTTTATAGTTTTTTAACGAGACTTTAGGATGCACAAGTTTTTGTTTCATAGATAATTCAGCTCTGGAAAATGGCGATAAATAAGTTCGGTCTTGAAACTTTCACGGTCGTTGTATTAATTCAAATATTGCGAATAAGCCCCGAGAGATTTAGTAACTGGGTGACTTTAAACTTTATTGAATGTTATGAATATTATTAAGTTCGAAAGTTTGGTATGCAATCGTACTAAAATCTACCATTTATTCTAAGATTCATTCTACCCTGCAATTTTTCTCTGAGGCGAGTATGAAGTGCAAGATTTTTCATGATGTTATTTACCTATTTGGTTTGAATTTTTCATTGTTTCTGCAACGTTGTGCGAACTAAAGTGGACAAAAGTTTGTCTCAAACTTTATGGTCTCGCTGCATTCAACGGGCAAATTGCCCTTAGACACACTGCATTAGACATAGTATTGTCAAATTTTGGCCAAAAGTAAGATAGGATCCTAGATCTTTGATTTTGGCAGGTCAAAAGTGTAGTATCTGTAACAATGCGGGACCTTCAATAAAAATAAATCATTCTGTCTGCTCATGAACCAAACGGAATTTCTCTGTTGCGATCCCTTTATCCCGAATTATCCCAACAATCTAAAGAGAATACCTACTCAAACTGACTACCTACATACGTAAAGTTTACGCAGATACTGCATTAGACAACACAACATAAATTTATGTTACCTAGGCTATGGTGTTGCCATCTGCAGTCGTGGCGTGTTGCGCCAATTGCGCCATAAACACGAACTTGCAAGTCCAATTCCACAAGCAGACACATTTGGAGTACATCCAGGCAAATGCGACGTGTGTTCTCTTGATCGAAGCAATTTCATAAGCGTACTGCTCCTTGGGGTGTGTTTACCATGAACAGCGGAAGCAAGTGCGATTCTGACTTTGAAAATTCTCAAATTTGTTTCTTCTCCCAGTCGTAAAGTAGTAAACAAAATTGTTTCTTCTCTCAGTCCTTAGGCTGTCGACGAATTAAATAAAAACCTTTATGAATATGACAACAATAGAACCTTAACATGACAAAAGGACTTAATTTACCTACGCGTACGCTTCTCATATCACAGGGAAATCATAAACATTATAATTGTAGTTCATAATTTGCTACCTAACTAATTCCATTATTTGTGAGCTTATAAAGTAGATACCTATTTAGATCCATGTCGTCATGAGAGGAGGCTGACATGCGGAGAATTGAACGCTGTTTCATTGTGTGAGGAGAGATGAAAGAGTAGGTACCTACCTACTTGCCGCGGGCAGGAAAACCACAAAAAGGTTTATATGAGGTACGTTACTCTCTTTGATCTTGCACATTCCTATTTTATTATATTCTTCTATTCAACCAATTATCTATTATCGTAAAAAACACGCACGTTATTTTCCAAGCTCTAGCATACGACGACATGATCCAGAACTAAGTGCATCTACATTATAATGCCATATTTTAACCAACAACTCTTTGGTAGTTTTCGCGTTGTTCTCGCACAAACTACGAATTATTAAAGTAGGTACGTAATAATAGACCTGATTAGAAAAAAAACACATAAATATGATATTGCTTTCATGGCATAAGCAATTTACCTACCACAATAATTAAAACCACAACAAGAGTTTCAAAATGATTGTGAAAGGCGTTCACTGTAAATAATTTGAGGTACTAAATAATGGCCAGCTGATGGAATTTAATATGAACGGAAGAACTGCTACAATCCGTGTCGTATGAATATTTATTCATAAATGATGCATTATCTCATTACCATGACGGTGCCTACCTGAAGTTAAAATAATTATCGGTAAAATATTGGGAGCATGTATAAAATAATACCATATTAAAGGTACAGAATTTTGATTTTCATCCAAAATACAACATGCGGATTGACGTTTCGTAACTTTATGTACGAATGTTTGGATGTATCCCAAATATTTATTGACGTTTATTTCGTTTACACAAATTAAATTATTTTATTTATTAAAAATGTTAATCTTCTAGTAGAACCTCAAGAGTACAAGTGTCCTGCTGAAGTCAAAAATAGACTAAAACTGAACGCGGAAAGAGAACACCAGAAACTATGGGAGCGTCGAACAGACTGCAAACTCACTAAATTGATATTCCCTTCCAAAGACAGGAAAACAACAAACACGATGCTCAACATGAGCCGCGAGGACCTAAGAACAATGGTGAGCATCATCACAGGTCACTGCGAACTGAACCATAACCTTTTTAAGACTGAATCCACAGACAGCAGCCTTTGCCGTGGCTGTTTACAGAAAGAAGAGACGTGGAACACGTTGTGATACATGTGTGCACAGCCACAGAGGAAACCAGAGTGAAGACGGGACCACGGAGCCTTATAGAGGCATCAAACCCGTCCCCTACAGACAAGCTGAAACAAAGCTATCAATCGCCAAAAGTCCTGCTCCGGTACTTCCAGGAGCTGGGCTGGTTAGGTTAGCCTGTTTAGGCTAGGGGACAATGCAAAAACCACTCTCATGTGTGTCAGAGCAGATCCCAGTTCCACCACTTAGAATTATTATTAGAATTAGAGTTTGTCCTGGACCTACACCTAAAAGCGTAATTGCTTTAAAACTTTTGAAATCCACCATAAACTCACCTCCTAACCTCAACAGTCAATATTAGTCCACTGTAGGACCCGTGCCTTCCCCTGATTAGCGTGCCCATAATCCGCACGCTGGGCATCTAGGTTTGGGAACGCAGTTTTGTTTTGTTTTTAAATTGATGATGGTGAAACGTTTGGTTACCAACTCACTTTAAGAAAGCGATAGTGGCGTAAGATGGAGCTCGCTTTTCCAGAAGGAAATAACTAACCTGGATTTGAAGCCTCAATTTGTAATCTAATGGGAAATCAGACGCAGAAAGCTCATTCTACTTTTTTTTGGTGGTTTGATGGTAAAATTGTACTCCAGAAGGCGCTGCTGCCCGCTCTCGGTGGATATCTCTTAGTAGCTTTGGTTATTGACAACTCAAAACTCAAATCATGGTAAATATCCCGTTGTAAATGACCCAAGTGGTAGGATATTGCTTTGTTCTCGCTCAACCTCACCACTCGCATACCACAGGTTAGGCTATAGCAGGTGAAATTCACAGTCTAATAATTGGTGGCGATCTAAAAGGCACGGTAATGACAGCCGGGACGGGCGATCGAGTCCAGTACACACAAACATGTGAAATGAAGCGCGGAGAGGCGCGCAAATTGGACGCGGTGGAAAGCAAAGCAAGCGGCCACGAGTATGCGGGCAGTGGGATGGTCGGCGCAGCTGCCTGGGGATGGCTGGGTTACTCCTATCCAATCTAAGGCCCGTATTATGCAAGCATGCTCAGTCATCGACCTATGCTTCAGTGATGATTCCGCTAGTAAGTAGACAAAAAATTGAAGGGAATTAGAGTCAATTGCATCCTATTTCTTATTATATAGCTATTACTACTTATCAAACTGTTTATATAGTAATCATTTGACTTGTCTAAGTGCTTATTTTGTAATTCTAAAGAAATAAACGATTTGACTCTGATTTTAATGTATAGTTTTGAGTAAAGACTTATTTTAAAACAATGTTTTGGAACTTAGTCAAAATCTACACTCACTCATATAACCCTCAAGCAACGATGCGTTTAGTTCCACAAAAACCACCAAATAAACAAAAATACATTGTGATAGTCAGGTTGGTAAGGTAAAGGAACGTTTTTCGAATGTGTAGACTATAGACAAAACCCTACATACTAAAATAGAGACTTTTCTAGAGCAACTAGCTAAGTAGCGTCAGAGTTACGTTCTATAATAAAAATATACTTGAGCATAGATTCTAAGCTTGAGAAAAACTCACGTATTGACTGCTTATGTAATGCTTGGGGAAGCTTTCATAATACGGACCTTTGACCCGTATTAATTAAGCTTACTCAATCATCGATCTATATTTCTATCAAGCATATAACTGAGTAAGCTTTCATAATACGGGCCTACGAGTAGTACGCTCATAATAATACACTAATGTACAAAAGTCCGTCAGTTATATTATCAAAAGATATTGGATAAGTATTTTTTTCTTGTGTCGATTATACAGAAAATCATAGCATAAGTCATTAAAAGTTCTGCTATTCATCGATAGATGGCAAAACTAAAAAGTATCACCGCTGTGCCGGTCGGAGTGGGGGGTGTTAGGTTATTTTCGTTACGGAACTTCTGGATTCAGTCTCCACGCTCAAGGCCCGCGATAGAAGCTATGCAATAGCTTAATATATTTTTTTACCCAGGGTCTACTTACTCTATTTGGATACAGAAACGTCTCGTTTCACCTCACGCGAGGACAGTAAAATATACACAATTGCAATTCTGTCCCACTGCCACCAGCCGTGCACTGTAGGTTGAAGAAGTGGGTTTTGTGTAAACGCGGAAATAATTCTTTTTTGGTATTTATTCGTTTGTTATTTCATTTTTTACAAGAGTTTATAGTGTTTGATGTTATTTGGTTGATTGTTAAACATGATTTTTTCTTTTCATATTAACCTGATTGAAAAGCGTAGGTATACATAGTAGAAATCGTTTCTAGCGATATTGGTGCCTATTATACTTATCTTATGAAATATCTCTTTGTAATGATGATAAAAAATAGTCACACTAATTATAAATGCGAAAGTTTGTATGGATGTATATGGATGTATGGATGTATGGATGTATGGATGTATGGATGTATGGATGTATGGATGTATGGATGTATGGATGTATGGATGTATGGATGTATGGATGTATGGATGTATGGATGTATGGATGTATGGATGTATGGATGTATGGATGTATGGATGTATGGATGTATGGATGTATGGATGTATGGATGTATGGATGTATGGATGTATGGATGTATGGATGTATGGATGTATGGATGTATGGATGTATGGATGTATGGATGTATGGATGTATGGATGTATGGATGTATGGATGTATGGATGTATGGATGTATGGATGTATGGATGTATGGATGTATGGATGTATGGATGTATGGATGTATGGATGTATGGATGTATGGATGTATGGATGTATGGATGTATGGATGTATGGATGTATGGATGTATGGATGTATGGATGTATGGATGTATGGATGTATGGATGTATGGATGTATGGATATATGGATGGATGTTTGTTACGTCTTTACGCCAAAACTACTGAACGGATCGGGCTGAAATTTTGCATACAGGTAATTCTAATCCTGGAATAAAACATAGGCTACTTTTTATCCCATAAATCAGTTCCCGTAGGATAAAAATCACCTTTAAACGTTTCCATAGGAAAAACACGTGCGAAACCGCGGGGTGCAGCTAGTAATATATAATAATACTGTGTCCAATAAAAGTGAACCAGCTGCCCTGTTCTTACCTACAAACCCAACAGCTCTGTTTAGTTTTGTACTCATTTAGACGGCTACGAATCAAAAGCTCGGTGACATTACAATCTTTCACTGCAATCCATTTGATTTTCAAATGAAAAGCGGTAAGGTTCAAATTTGATGTTTAATTCTAGTTTAATTTGATTCACTTTGTACCTTATTCGTTGGCGATAGGATTGAATTTGGCCAGCAATTGTAGATTCCGTTATTTAGTACAAATGCGGGATATTCGATAAATGTGATACTTCGCTAATTGACGTGACTGAGAGTGACAGCTTTGGGCAGAGCTATTGTAATAAACAATTTTCGAACACCATTGTTATTGTGGTCTAAAAATAATAACCAGATACCTCAACTTCAACCTCAACAGCTTATATTGGTCCACTGCTGGACGTAGGCCTCCCCCTGATAAGCGCCTTATTCGCGTTTATCTCATCCCACAATCCCCACGCTCTAATCCATAGCTGTGTAATGCTCGCTTAGAATTTGCACCACCCCAACTCTTTCAGCAGGTGTCGTAAGAGGCGACCAGAGGATATAAAAAAAGTTTTAATTATAAAATTAAATACTGTCACGGAAATAAAGTGAAATTATTGATTTCTATCGCTCCGGTAGACGAAGAAACCTATAGCCTGTTAGTAATTATTGTTTGAGTTGGAGCCAAACCCGTCCCGTAAGTATTTTTTATCCTCTATGTAATCTGATATTTTTTTATAAGCCTTGTTGCTCAGCAAGGTTTTATAATTTTTGTAACTGACTAGAAGTTTTGTTGTAGAAGCGTCATCTTAAAAGATACATTAAATTTGTGTAGTCATTATTATATCTAAGCCCGCATAACATTCTCATACAAACACAGGGTTTACTTATAATGAAAATAAGAAAATTAATGTAGGTTTTACAATATTTTAACTAACCTCTGGTACCAAAAATAAATTATTTCCGACTTAAATAAACCTTTCCCGTCTAAAATCGCAAGATTTCACTGAACACTTCCTCGCTCATGTATTTCACAAGACAGCTGATGTCTTCACAATAAAAGAAACACTGTTTGAGTATTGAGCACGTTCGTGACGTCAGCACTTTACTACGAGCGAACGGGTCAACGGGACCACTCGAACCATTATCGACCTTATACTGCTCATCTCTATAGTTTAAAATGCTTAGACAGCTGTACCTATCTTGTAATATCCTATTCAATTCAATTTGAAATGCATAAGGGTTATAGTGTAGCTATCAGAACACTTGGCATTATTATACAGGGTTATTTTACTTGGCAATCAGCATTATTGCTGCATTCAATGGCTGTCTAGTCTTACTTAACTGTTTATTTGTCTATCTCTGGCAATCATTGTAGCTTGCTACGTAGCAATGGGGATTTGAGAGGCAACGACGTAGCGATGAGGTAATAATCTCTGAGGCAATCATTTTGTAGCTTGCTACGTAGCAATGGGGATTTGAGAGGCAACGACGTAGCGATGAGGTAATAATCTCTGAGGCAATCATTTTGTAGCTTGCTACGTAGCAATGGGGATTTGAGAGGCAACGACGTAGCGATGAGGTAATAATCTCTGAGGCAATCATTTTGTAGCTTGCTACGA
Organism: Eupithecia tripunctaria; assembly: GCA_955876795.1. NCBI lineage: Eukaryota > Metazoa > Arthropoda > Insecta > Lepidoptera > Geometridae > Eupithecia > Eupithecia tripunctaria. The sequence goes on from OY041615.1 coordinate 15,301,433, forward strand.
CATGGCAATAGAAACTGGAGAGTGTACTACGTAGGTAGCAATGTAATTTCTACTGATATCATGGAGCTTACTACACCAATAAGGTACAAATACAAAACGTTAATGTTCAAAAATGTGTGTAAAAATGTGTGAAACGTATATTCATGTGACTTCAAAAAAAGCTTATATCATTTTACGTGTTCTCTGTTGATATAAAAATATATCTGTATATTTATTTTTGTATTCTATGATGTTTCTATTGTGAAATTTAATCATTTAAAAGTCGATATTTTACGTCTCAACCGCACGACGTCTAAACGCAACGCTATTGGCACCTGAAGCGTGACGTCATACTTAAATATTTTTGTATTAAATAAATAAAAAAATCTGGACACAGCATTATCTAGCCCAAAGCTAAGCAGAGCTTGTGTTATGGGTACTAGATAACTGATATACATAATACAATACATTACATATATATATTTTTATTATACATAGAAATCATCCAGAACGCCCTGAACAAATGTCTGCAGATCGTACAAACATTTGTTCCGAGGCGGGAATCGAACCCGCAACCTCCTGTATCGCAGGCGGGACTTTGCCCACCGCGCGACTGAAATGTCTGGGCATGAAGTTATGACTTTAGGGAACTCGATGATTCGTGACGTCATAAAATGCAAGGGCTAACATGGCAGCGTTTTTATCACGCGAAACTGAATGTAATTCTTGTTTTTTAATTGTTGTTTTTTACCTCTTTTGAAATTTTGGCTGTTATTTTTTTTTCGTTAATATGTTAACGTTTATTAACTAAATAATCGTTAAAAAAATAAAAAAAAATCCATGTATACATAATATACCCTATTGAGTTAGAGCACTGTCTCCTGTGGACGCGGACGCTTAGCTACGAATGTAGCTATGTTACAGGAGAGCAGTTGCTTCCCTTGTGTACTTTACATCATTTGTCTTAATATAAATATATTTAATGACTAAGTAGGCGTTGTACATATCTATACTTACCTACTTAGTTAATAATATCTTAACTATTAGTGCAAAAAATTGCTTAGTATACTAATTCACAATTAGCAAACAAATGAATTATGTCATAGTATAATATTGTGTATAAAACAAACAGTAAGAAAAAACCAATAAAACCTAGTAATATTATTATGAATAGTTGCATGTATTAGAGAAATTGAGACCGAGTTCTCTTCGGCAGCGTAGCGATCGAATTGTAATCCCTATTGGCCACGAAAAATAATTTCAAAAACAAAGTTGAAACCGTATTTCAAAAAACAGTTGTCACCCTTCCTTTTATGACTTTTACGTAGAAAACGCGTCATAATCAGATAGCGCATCTAGCTCTCAAAGTCCATCAATACAAACGTCGAGCGGCACAAAGCGGCTCCAGCGGCAGCGGCACTCAGCGGCAGCGGCGAACTGGGCCGGCGGACAATGCCTGCTTCACAAAGGTACACTTTTTACGTCGCGATTAGTTTCAACTCGCCTTTGATGCGTGCTTTACCTACGGAAGCTTAGGCTTCCGATAATTTTTTTTACTTGTTGGAAGTCATTTGGGTTTTGACATGCGTTTTCAGCAGAATAGTATGGGCAAAGAATTTACAGGGTGGCATTTAGATCGGTCAGTATGGGAAAGTCTTAAACTTTATGATATACGAAGATCTTTTCTTATGAACCGTGTCATAGATTTTAGTAATAAGAAAAACTGCATTCAATTATATTAAAAAAAAACTGTAACCAGGAAGTTTTGATAAATAACACTTACACATATATATTAAGACTAGCTGCGCCCCGCGGCTTCGCTCCCGTAAAACATTTTATGTCTCATCCGACGGGAACGGGATAAAAGTATCATAATGTCCGTCTCCTGGTTTTAAGCTACTCTCCCCACCAATTCTTAGCCAAATCGGTTCAGCCGTTCTTGAGTTATAAATAGTGTAACTAACACAACTTTCTTTTATAATATATCGATTGTATAGGTTGGTAAAATGTTACTATGAAGCATGATGTCTTAAATTATTAGAATGAATTGTTTTTATATCCTTTGATATATTTTAGAGACTTTTAGAAATGACCACCATTTTTTTTCATTAAAATATTAATCATATTGTGATCTAAATGTGCCACCCTGTATAATAATACTAACCTATAGGGTATATTGTAAAGCAGAATATGAACGCTGTATTGTATATTTATAGTAGGTACGTTATTTCATAAATGAGGCGCAATTGAATAAGATAAAATTCTAACAATACTTCTTTGTGAGTGATTCGCTTAAATATAATCCAATGTAATAAATGTAAAAAAGCTCTCAAGATAAAAAAAAATATTCGTTGAACCACGTAAAAGGGCATATCAAGAAAGCTGTTAATATGTGTCAGCGCTGTCAGCGCGTCTCAAATGTCACTGTCATTCTGACAACGGGTGAAATGCGAGGTTTGGCGCGAAACGCACATACAAGGACACGACGTTATTAAAGTTAAATCGGATTATGTGCGAACTTAATGATGAACCTTCTCGAAGCGGTAATTATTATCCGTTAACTTTTATGATGACAGCAAGGAAATAATCAAGATATACAAGAGAAGGTATTTTGTTAAGCTTTAATGCGAGTCCATTTTACAATGTAATGCCTATTGGCGAACATATGCAAGAATTATGAAAAAGAAACAAACGATAGGAAACGCGACTTTTGCTAAATTATCAAATTATTTTCTTACCTTTTATTTAAAACCCAAAAATGTAAGCTTTGCTTACATTAAGTATAAGAAATTATACTTTGTCGCATATGGTTGCTTCGTTTCAAATATATAACCGGTTAGTAATATAATTATATATATGGAATAAGTAATTTATCATAATAAAATAGTAATTTAGTTTATATAATTAGTAATTTACCTCTTTGGTTTTGGGATTTTTTTTAGTTCCATTAAGAAAAATATATTTTATCTACAGTTCCCGCCTGAGTCCATCTCGTAAGTAATTAACTCTAGGACACAATTTAAATGACAAATCTTTTCCTCGGGCCACGATTCTCGAAATGAAATAAAACTTCTGAGACCGTCTTTTGTTGGGTTTTGTTTAAAATTAATTTACGCGGAATAATTTTGCGATGTGGAAATAGAATTTGTTTGAAACTTCCTCGGTAGATGTTGTTATATTGTTTTTGTGTTAAGGCTGAGGATCTCAGAGACGGGAATCTTTGAAAAACTGGATATGGTAGTTGTTGTATTAAGATATTTTCAAATTTGAATATATATATTATGTCTAGAACATTATATCGTTGGATCTAGATTTAGTTCAAGACCGCAAGTCAATCCATGTGTTGCCAGTAAATTCACGCTAAACCAAAACTAATGCTAACTTATAACATAAGTTAAAAGCCAATCAGCATCAGTTTTGGTTTAGCACATGCGTAAGCATGGAATTTATTTAATGCTGGGTACAACCAGACCAAGAGCAAGTGAAAGCTGACGAATGAACGCGAAAGAACCAGTGTGAAAATAATTGCGAAAGCAAGCAAGCACAAACGAGCGCCATCGTTCGCCAGAAAAATGGAATACCGATCGTCAAATCCCAATCGTTTGTATTCGCTGCCTCTCGCTCGCTTGGACTCCTTATGGTGGTACACTGTACCCAACCCACCATAAGGAGTCCTCGAACGCGAACTTTTTCAATGCGCACCACTACTTGTGAACATAAATTTTATGTTCACAATATGTTGTACTCAAAAGGTGACACAGATATTCTAATTCATATTTACTATATGTGATGTGCTCAATAGGTGACACAGATATTTACTTACGCTATCCTTCAGAGCTATAAATCTTTAACATAAACACGTGTCAAATATTTCGAGAACTAAAGCATTATGTTCCAATTACCCGGTTGAACAGTCACTCGTCATTAATCAGGCGCGATGACGCGGCGCGACAAAATGTCTGACAGCGTAACAATACGCGTCAACCTCTACAACAATAGCTATCTTCGACAATATAAATACAGCCACGATCAAGCTGATTTACACTCTGTGATGACTGAGTTACAGTTGATGTTTCTTTGATAGAAATTTGGTATTTTATTGTTACGAAATGTGAATTGGAGAAGTTAAAACCAACTGAGATGTTCAAATCAAAGTTTTGTAAAAGTTGATGGAACTTATACAGCGTTGAGTGAGATATATAAAGTTAGTGATGGAGGCGTTTAATTTACCAAGCAAAATAAAATTTTACTAGATTTAGTGAATATGATTTACTAAATCTAGTAAAATTTTACACAATACCTGGAGTGCACAATATCTGGAGATAAGGTGCTAGTGTTTCATTGTATTTTAGCTACACTATGTATTTGTTCATTTTTAATGAATTAATCGTAAATCTTAAAACTTACTTGTAACGGTTAATTTTTTAGTTAAAATTAATTACCAGTTTTGAAGCTAATTTTATTCATGAAGGTTAAACAAAAGTTATCTACCTATTTTTATATACATATAGTATTTCTTCTATCATTCAATACATCTTCTTTATAATTAAAATAGATAATTTTCGTTCAGATTTCATGAATAGAATACCGCCATAATAATCTTAAAATAACCTTTTGTACGTAACAGGAGCAAACAGATAATTTTCCTACATAACAGTGTTGTCTGAGAACTTTAGGAAACATCCTTGTTATAAAAATGTGACAAAATTGTCCCTCTCACCAGGCCGTTCCTCCGAGAATGGAGCCAGGCCAGACGTCACAGCTGAGCAGGAACAGCTCAACGAACGCGCAAGCACCCAACTCTCATAGGAACCAAAATAAATGGCGCATCTGGGAAAATGTGCCTGATACATCAAATGTTAGAAATAAATTACAACCACCTAGTATTTATAATTAAAACAATTGAGCTTACGTTTGGATATGTTTTGGATTCATTCTGAAATGAATCCTGGGCCTTAACTCGTAAAAACGAAAATCGTTATTTCTGATACGTTTTCGTGCAAACGCTATCAATAGTTACACATGAGTTGGTTTTGCGCGAATACGAATCAGAAACTTCAGTTATTGTTTTCTAAGTAAGATCTTGTACAATTTTAGGTATTATTATCACATTATTGAGAAACATATTAGGAAAGTACCACTTTCCCACTATATTTGCTGTTTTACAACGTGCTGCTTAACGACCTCTGTGGAGCGTTGGGCAAAGGTCCACCTGCGACGCAGGAGGTCGCGGGTTCGATTCATGCCTCGGGACAAATAGAATAGAATAGAATACATACATCTTACACACAGATGTGTGTACATTTAATTTGTTATTATGTTTTTGTTTATAATAAAAAATATCTACATATTTATGTAGTGTATTGTATTAGGTATATCAGTTATAGCTAGTACCCATAACAAAAGCTCTACTTACCTTGGGGCTAGATAATGCTGTGTGAATTGTCCAGCAATATTTATATTTATTTATATTTGTTTAGATTCAGATTCAGAGTTTTGCTTCTTATTTATTAAGTTCAAGAATATAAAAAAAATCTGATCTCTTTCGTCCACGTGGAAACTAATGAATTTAATGATATAACAGTGTTAATAATCTAGGGCCGCCATGAATAATTGCATCGAAATTTGAGCTGACCATTCGATTCATCGAACCCAAATAAAAAAAGTTTTAGTCTCCTATTCCTCTTTACATAACTCAGCTGCCTTTACTAAGCTGTGATCACTTTGACTTCTCTATTTTGCATTGCAAAGGAGGCCGTACAATGGCAACTCAGCGCGTCTATGTCGATTATTTAAAGTTTCGAGACAGTTGTAATTTAATACACCTACTTGGAATGATTAATCATAACTTCGCCATTAGGAGTGAGCGATGCATAAATTAATTAATTTGAACATGACTTGACTTCAGAGAGGTGTTGTCTATAAAATTTGTGTCAACAAGTTGGAATCAAAGTCGAAATAACTGAGTTTATAAATGTTGCGAGTTGTTTTAATTAACGTAGAGTGAAGCCAAAGTTTGCATTATCTCCCAGAAAGGGTTACTAATAGAGTATGCCAGTATGTTTGTTACATATCATTCAATGTACCACTCAATTCAGCACGTTACGGATTTCATGATGACAAAGTCCAAGCATAAAACCACGAACTGTAGCCATCTGCAACTGAAGCAAAAAGCTACACGTAACCGCAAAAGAAGAAAATACAGCTATGAGCGAAAGCAGCGGCCATTGTCAGCAGATGCCCACAATGGTATACAAAGGGTACAAAGACGAGACGACTTGCATCGCCACCTTTCGTCACTTCGACACACCGCCATTTGCAATGCAAAGTCAACAATGAGTTTGTCGCTTTGTTTCTTAGCGATTATTTAAGTTCCCAAGTTATGAATTTACTTAAATAATTACTTCATAAACTTTGCTCGGTTTGTTTCTATTACACAATTAAATAATGCTCAGGTTTTGTAGTTCTAGCCTTGGACTAGAGTTGTTGTTTGAAGTGGTATTTTAGCTGAGCCAAGCGCGGTTGGCTCTGAAAACTATTTTCTACAAAAAGCATATTGTCCACCTGAGGACTTCAGATTACCTGAAATTACAAAAAAAATTACTATCATTTTCATAGCGCATGAAAAGTTAAGGGTAATTTTATTTTTCTAACACCCCCTATGGTCGTAAGTGATAGTGTATCGCTCACGAATGTTTCTCGTGAAAAATGACACGTAACAAAATAAATCGGTTATCTTCGCATGATTACACCCACATTTTATTTATCGTGTCTAGACAAGGGTGAAATCAGTTTATCAGTGGGAATAAATGTACAGGAATTTATGCAAACTAATCGAGAGACATATTGTTGAGCTGGCCTTTCCGATTTATTTTATTATATATTTTGTGTAGCTGTATCTCATTTCGTTTTATTAATATTCTGTGTCCGTTGTAAGATTATAAAAATATACTTTATGTTCTTAAGATATTCAAGACAATGTCGAATATTTAATGAACTAAAAATTGTTTCAAACTCTTAGGTGACAACATTATTTATAATATGTTTTTTTTTAATATTACAATAATATGAATAGAATATAATATAATAGAATATCTTTATTTTCGACACACACACACACATAAAAAAATAAAAACATCAGATAAAAACATACAAACCTAAAGCAAAGAACAATTAAATTACAAAAGAGTGAGTCTTTTGTAATTTAATTATTACATATTTTATTTAATCGTATACTAAGATTAGTTAGTAGTACAAGTAAGATCTGGTTTGTAAGTTTAAGTAGGTAAACAAACTTTATTTGAATCGCATCTGTCATTGACCTGTATCTCGTCCGATGGAAAGATTAGATTATGGTCAAACGAAGACCTATTCACGATGAATAAACCTATTTGTAAGGTAGGTCAATCAGCTGACACACATTCCGTCCAGCCCACTCAACAACCATCCACAGAGGCCTCATCTACAGCCATCCAATGACTTGTTCTCAGATTGCACTCAAAATATCAATTTAGTCGCGAATCGGTGGTTTAATTGTCATTCAGAGGAGGCGACAGGCACAATTTGGCCGCGTCATAGCGGCGTCATCGCGGCGTCCTCGCGGCCGCGTCACTGACACTGACAGGGACAGTGCGGATGGGTCGGCGGCTAAGCTGGCAGCTTTGTTTGTTGAACAGTTTTCACGTGAGATTGTTTTTAACGATAAGGACGAAATTTTAAAGGTAGCATTTTGCATGTCTTTAATGATATGTTGATTGGTGTAAAAGTGTCTTCTAATCATTACTTGTAGATCGTTTTTTTTATTGATGATGGTCAAGTTTAGCCACTGACTCACTTAAGAAAATGAAGATGTGGACTTAGATGAAGCTCGCTTTTTAAGAAGGTTGATTGAAGGTAGATTGATAGAATTCTATCAATCTACCTTCTTAAAATAATTATAACTATAACTTGTAGATAGAAGTTGCAATGTTTTATTCACCTCTAGTATCTAGTAGGCTGTACTTACATATTTGATTGCAGCATTTTTATTGCAAGTGTACATAGTCTTTTTAGCAGGTAGGTACTTAATATCTTACACGCGATTTTTTCTTAACATAAAAATTTAACTTTCTTATTCAGAAGGTCTGATAAAAAGCAAGAGGAGGCTAAACAGAAGCTGGCGTTCCTTGGATCATTTATTTTGTTAATGTTTAGCACATTAATTAGCTGCTGGCGGTGTTGCCAGCTAACGTGCCGAGATGTAGTCGGATCACGTCGCACAAGTTTCACATTGTGCCACACTTTTACTAATAAATTCTTGGAAACTCATACAATGAACAAAGAGTTTTATACGTTAAATTAGTAATCGTAGGTTTTACACGTATCTGTAATGATACTGTAATATTTACTCCCTTGAAATAAAATACGCAGGAACCTTATTTAATTATCATTACATTTTCAGTGAATGTATGCTATGGCGCTCATTAGGGGAGGCCTTTGTCCAGCAGTGGACTGATGATGGCTGATGGATGATGACTGATAGGCTGATGATGATGATGACATATTCAGTGAATGAAATTAATCAGCTATCATAGATGAATCTATTGTGGTATAGATATAGCAGGATGAAAAATGAAAAATATGTTTATTGCTACGTATACAGAATAAGTGAATACAGAATTAAAACTAAGGTACACAATACAAATTATTTCTGTGTAAGTAAAATGATTTACTTTCTTAATAAATGACAACGATTCCCACACTGGGCTGAGCCTGTGTCGTGGAAACCTATATGTTTAACAGATTGTGAGTTAAATTAGCCTCAATTAACTGATTTGATGCTAATATAGGCTGATGATTTACGTAGATTCGATACAACAACACCACTGGAGTTTTAAAATGCCAATAAAATTGCACCTAAATTGTAAACCACGTTAATTTAATTAAAAAACAGGACCGATAGGTTTGCAGAAGCGAAAGAGAGTTTATAGTTGTACCCGGGGCAGTGAGTGATCCCAGTCTGTGAAATGATGATGATAAATTCAATTTAAGGAAAACCATGCACATTGTTTTAATTACGGAAAGCATCGAAATGCATTTCCCTCGAAATGGAGCATAAAACAGTCATGCGTCATGACAGAGAACTGACAGCACAATTCGTTAACTGTCGGGATCGGTCGAACGCGGCCCGAACTACCAACTGACAGTCTTGACAGTTGACAGCTAAAGCGGGTCGCTGTTGTTCCCTTTGGATATTTTGCGGGTAGACGTTTACGTAACGAATTGATGCTCTTGTTGTGAGGATTGGTTTTTAATATTCTGACAAATTCTTTCATGAGGATGATTCCAGAAGGAATGCTTAATTTTTTGGTAAAGTTATAACCAGAAGTGGGTAGTAAGAGATGGACAGATAAAGCTTTAAAATAATTATGTGTTTACTTCTCAGCTCCATAGAGCTATAGAGCTGAGAAGTAAACACGAACACTAGCACTGATTTTGTATTTGCTTTTTGTAGCTTTCCCAATGCTGCCCTAAGTGGGTCCTCATCTTGGCTTTCTTTTCGAAATTGTTTTTACCCAACTGCAGAATTGGCCCATGGTAAGTGTAATCTAAAATAGTTTCAATTTAAATTAGCTACCTTTGTTTTCTTTATCAGCTCTTAAACGTTTTGCATAAACATTTATGAATGTTCTAAGATAAAAGGGCTCGCAAGGACTCGAAGACAAAACCATCTCAATATCTTGTCTAAGCAATAAGAGCATCATAAAACTCCACACAGAGATTCAAAATAACGACCATAACCGCGTAAACCAATTTGAACTTTATGCTGCAACAATAAAACACATTTCAGGCTATCAATACTGTCACATTATCGTCACGTAAACTAAAACTTCTAGAGCATTTGAAACTTTAATAACGTAAAAATAGAGCTGAAGTATTCACCAATAAAGCCACCCAGATTCAAGCTGATTTAAGCCTTGTGCGGTTTGGTATAAGTTTTGCATTCGAGTGAAAGGCGATGTTATAACTTAGGTATCTTTTTATTTGCAATGGAGGCCCCTGGATGCCACGGAACGCTAATAAAGGGTTCAACGACCGCCAGATAGAAATGTACAGAACCGTCGAAAAGAATTTATTTTCTCGGAATAGTTTTGAGAACACTAGTGAGTGTTTCGCGGAAATATAAATTGTCTTTTGAGCATTCGTGTTTCCAGGAGAGTGGAGAAACATTTTAGGAGAAAATATAGAACTAGTAACCTTCAGAAAATAAAAACCAATACTAAGTACCTACTTGTGCGAAAGCTTGCGGTATGATCGCGGGGAAGGGGGGCGGGGTAAAATAATACTGACCATTCTTGTTTGTACGCGAAATTTAAATACTCGTATTTAAATTTTTATTTTCTTTCGTGCCGGTGTGTATTTTTTCTGTCTGAAATATTGATAACGACTTTTGTTTTGTTGTTTTTATTAAATATCCCGCTCTTTCAGCCACGTGTATTGAGTACTCGTAGTAGCAGAGGAAGTCACTGTAGCTCTTATAATTTACTTTCTATCAAAAATATGAAACATAAAACATTACTGGTCCCAGCGACTTCTTGAATACAAGACCTTGAATGTGAAACACGTGTCAATACCTACTTACTTTTTTTTTTTTTTTTTTTTGTATTGTATTGTATTTCTTTATTAATCAAAAACTTATTCTAGTTTTATTACTACGACACTTTAAACCTTCCATGGTTTGTCTAGTGTCGACAGTTACAGCATGTTGCCACACATTTGGCATGCAGTTATATGATAACAATATTAATATAATAAAGACTGGTACAGTTTAGGTACCAGTCACACCTCATAAGGTTATTATCGTAACTTATGCCACAAGTAGTTATTTAAACCTACCTACCTACTTGTGCCAGCCAATTTAAAAGCAATTGAACTCCGGTCAGAATACAAACTTACTTACATCCCTCTAACATTAAAACATATAGGCATTTGTTTGGGTAGGTTTGGGATGATATTTCGTGATCCAAGACTACTAAACAGATCAGGATTAGTTCTGACGTACATGAAGAATTATTTTTTATTCGTTTCTCATTTTAGCTGTGGTCATCCTGTTTGTATTTTCGCGATTTTATATTAATCTTGTGATCTCGAGGACCTTTTATAAACGCTCAAAGTTCATCATTCAGAACTGAATCACACTTCAATAATTGGCAACATTTTATCCACAAAAGCGCGTAGAAAACCGCGGGCAGAAACTAGAAGAAAAATAATGAAATACAAAGTTTGACCTTACGTTATACGCAATAAATATCTTGCAAACATATTTGCCTGTTTGTTGCGCATTACCCAGCTTATTGCAGAATTCTTTGTGTCCCTTTATTTAATAAGTGCTTGAATTCAATTCCGTTAAAGTTAGTGCGAGTTGGCAACACTGCAAGTGTCGCCGGCATTACGATTATGTTGCGAACACAGGGCTGGAGCTAGGGAAATGCACCAAAATAGCACGAAACTCGGTTAAAACTAGGTTATTACGATTAAGGCAATGACATAAATAACGACGAAATCTGTGCTGAATAATTGACTGGGAAGTTGGTTGAGTTATAAAATAAGTTTAGTGAGAAGTCTAGTTAATGTGTGCGTCTTGATTCAACCCTGTGCACCATTTCTTTTTGTTATGTGAAAAGGAAGCTGGCTTTTCGTTCTGAGAAAAGAAGTTATGGTGCAATTTCGAATCAGAACCTACATTGACTTCTACCGCCTGCGCTGGCAACCCCGACAAGGCGAGAATAAGGAAGCATTGCCAAACTGCTCGGCTTTTGAAATAGTTTTTTTTTAATTTTTAACTATTTCGGTACCTACCTAAGCGCTTGGAAATAAGAAGACTATTTCAAATTAAAGCATTTTTACCAATATATTCTATATTGGTAAAAAAATAGGTGATACTAAAAACCTCTGTACTTAATACTTGATTAATAATACTTATCAAATAATATCACAAAACAACTCATACTTAATTGTTCGCCGTAGGAACACACTTTGAGACGTCAATTATACAATATAATATTAAAGTTATTTACACCGGGATATTTACCATGATTTGAGTTTTAAGCTTTCCAAGTTATTAAATAAATAACTATAGTATTGATAACCATGATGGATTTAAAAGTTTTACAATATAATAATGTTGCATACATTATTAATTAAAGCCATAAAACAGACAAGACAGAAAAAAAATCCAGTTACTTATACTCATAAGTAACTGTATTTTTTTTAATATAATATATTGTTTTATTAATTTATCTTATGTACATACAATAAAGATAAATTAATAAATGGATCAACTGTGGGCAACGTTAAAGTCATGTATAAATAATAATTAAGTATGAATTAATGGTTTTAGTGGAATTAATGGTGCTTCTGTAAAATAGCATTGTCTGTTATAATTAAATCTAAATAAAAATGAATTAATTGTTACAGTGATTCAGTTACCATACCTAGGTAAAATATAGCTGCTAAGAGTCATATGTGAACTAGGCATAGAATTTGTATAGAGTTGCGGTATAGAGGGAATATATAGTACTAACGTAGTTATATACGACTGACCTCTATACACCTAACACACTTTACTACCACGTTACATTAATATACCTTATAAGCATTTTTACCTTATATTTTATATACCTTTACCTTACATTTTTATACCCTAAAAGTATTTTCGTGATCTCAGATTGTAATTATGTATTTTGAGTAAACAAAAAGACAAAATATGTATAGAAGCACACATATCCCCATGATCCTATCCATCCATGGTTGTCTGGCAGAGTTTTAACTTTTCTGGTTGTAAATAGTTCCTTTTAGATTTAAGTGTGCAATAAAGTATTACCTATCTATCTATAGAAAATAAAACTAACCAATATTTAATAGGTGTTTTTGTTATACTGCTGAATTACATACCTACTGCACAAAGAGAATCCTTTCGAGCGATGATTGCTCTGGCACACAATAAAAGCTCTCCAACATTATTATGTAGATAACATCCATTCCCAAACATAATTCAACTTAAACAAAACATTTCGGTCCAATAACCGAAACATATGCTCCCATTTCGCAAACGACAGGTATTCAGATTCGCATCATAACTTGACTTTGGATCGAGTTCACTCCATTTACTTTGTATCGAAAATATTCAAGAATTTAAATAAGAAAAGTACACAACTTTTTAGTGCTTAAAGATTTAACTTTTTGCAGATGGCTCGGTTCATATTTATCCGAAAGCTTCTGATAACGGTCAAGTGTTTTTGTTCAGTAAACGGATCTTATTATTTTGAAGTTCATGATCACGACACTGCATGCTGACACTGGCCGAAGTGAAAAAAAGGGGCGCGCCATAAAGAAAGAAGTTGACTTCAACTCTATTACTATCTACTACTAAGTATACCCTATCCAAAGAAGTATCCTTATTTGGCATAATGCGACACTATCAATTTCTCTTATTGCTGACAAGTGATTTTCAAATACAGAATGAAGTAGGTATTTCATCTCTTCTTCTTTTTAATTTAACTATATTTTACTTTACTTTACGTTACATATAATTATTTGCTTGTTGTGTAAATGTATAATTTATTAGTTTTATGATTGTATAATTAATTATTTAGTGTACTAGATATAACGATTTGGAGACGACCGTAATGTTATCTAATATTGCTGTGTGGTGCTGGCTTAGAGAATTTGTACCACCCCATTTCTTCCCGTGGGTGTCATAAGAGGCGATTAAGGAATATTCACCGGGGAACGGGCAGCAGCGCCCCCTGCAGAACAATTATACCACCGAACAGCGATCCCCAACCCGCATACCCAGATGAGCGTGGGTATTATGGGCTTGGGGGTATGGGCTTATGGGTTCCATGAGATAAAAGCCACTAAGGCACCTATCAGGAGGACCAATACAGGCTGTTTTTTTTTTTACGGTAAATAGACCTTTGTTTGACCGCGATCTCACCTGATGGAAAGCGAAGATGCGGCCGACGGTGTATCACGAAGGTCTAGAAGATACCTATTCACCCTTGTCTTGAAGAGACCCAGGTTGTAATTGGCCGGAAAAACAGAGGCAGGGAGCGAGTTCCATTCCTTTGCGGTGCGAATAATAAAGGAAAACCGCTTAGTGCGAGTGGAGGGTACTACGTCCACCAAGTATGGATGGTATTGCGCTGTGCGTCTGCTTGTTCTGGAGTGGAAGGGGGATGGTGGGATCAGGTCATGTAGTTCAAGTGAGCATTCTCCAAAATGTATCCTATAAAAGATCGAGAGACAAGCAACCTTGCGGCGGTGGTCGAGACTTTGAACCTTATTCTCTGCAAGGTGCTGCTCGTCAATGAGTCTAAAGGCTCTTCGTTCGATCGAGTCTAAGGCTGCAAGGTGGTACTTGGCCGAGCCGTCCCAAACATGGCAGCAATACTCCAAACCAGACCTGTTAAGGTTGAGTTGAGGTAATGTTATCGTCTATTTTAATTATAAATATTTTGAATTTGAATCTCTATCTGTCAAAAGAAACTTTGTCTATGAAATACTTTATTCTGTAGGTATTTGAAAATCACTTGCACTAGCGTATAGTCGAGGTATAGTGGTTATGCAAAACCACAGATAATATAATACTGCAAAACTAAACAAATCCTTACATGTAAAGGGAATAAAAGTAGGTACCTATTCATAACAATTCGACCTCAGGATTTAGATATCAGTAAGCAACATCCTGCGACCGTTCAATAGAACTTTTAATGTGTTCGTTGCTGAAGCCAGCGCGTTTCTGAAAGTGTTATTGCACTTTTATGTTGTTCTGCTGATAGTTACTGAATTTAATGTAATTTCTATAAGTGTTCTGTAGTTTTTAAAGAGCATAGAAAAATCACTTTCTATCTATATAGACTATATGTCAAGTATACGGTAATATTAAGTTATTTTGATATGAAACTTCTTCCATCCTGGCAATAAACTTTAAAAGGTTAAGAGAACAATGATTGCGTTAAGTTGGTTGGTGAAGCTTGAAAACAATCGGGTTTCTTGCTATCTTAGTTTCTACAAGTGATGCTGTAATTTCTGCTGTCTGAGTGTATTGAATGATTGTTTATTATTTATTGTGTTATATCATCATCATCATCATCATCATATCAGCCGATCGACGTCCACTGCTGGACATAGGCCTCCCTTAAATATCTCCACAATGACCGATTTTGCACTGTGTTATATATCTTTAAAGAAATATTTTAATACTACATTTTTGTATATTTGGTACAAATATATAATTAAACAATTTGTAGATTGTTTGTTATTTTTATAGCTTTTTAAAAAATATGCGATTTATCGACCTGACATGTAACTTGTATTTGTAATCAATAAAGCACTTTTGAACTTATAAGCCATCGATCAAAGTTTTTGCCGGCCGCCCTTAGATTGACATATCTATTCTGGTCTTTATCATATTCTGGTACCTACTTACAAAATAAAATAAAATGAGTCTGACTCTACTCACCTCTAATTCCGTAAGCACAAAACTTGTCAGGCTCTGCGCAAACTGTCTGCGTCAAAACAAGACGTAAACAATTTTGAGTGTTATCTTTGTAAGGTTTAAGGTATATACAGAGAGGTAGCGAAATACTAAGAGCTTGAGCTGATAAAAAGTTTTGTTTCTTTGATCAAAGATTCATACCATGTAGCAAATACAATGTGCGCAAAACTACTTGTCTGCTATCTAAATTATTTGTAGAACCTAGAAAATAGTAAATCACCGAGCGTCCCCAACCAACTTCTAGGCTCTGATGTTGATGATGATGAATTATACAAAATGTAGGAATTCCGTATCAGTCTGTTTGACGCTTGTATAATGACGTCACTCACAGCTCGACACTGCATAAATTACGCAAACTAAGCCGCGTGCCCACAAATCAGCATTCTCTGATAAGCGCCCTTCCGTTCGAACATTGCGCCGGATGTCGAATATCAACTGCGATTATTGACATATCGTAGTTACGCCTGTTTTCACAGATGATAGGCTACTTGCTGCGTATCACTTATATAGTAGCCAGAGCAGTCACTACGGGTTTTCGTAGTTACTGCTATGGGAATTGCTACGGCGTAGCACATTGCTACGACGTAATACAATGCTACGGCGTAGCACATTGCTACGACGTAATACAATGCTACGGCGTAGCACATTGCTACGACGTAATACAATGCTATGGCGTAGCACATTGTTACGACGTGCGTGATACAATGCTACGGCGTAGCACATTAAATAAAAATAAAATAAATAAATAATGCTGGACTATTCACACAGGGTACTAGATAACTGATATACATAATACAATACACTACATAGATAGATATTTTTTTATTATATATAGAAAACATCCAGAACGCCCTGAAAAAATACCTGCAGATCGTACAAATATTTGTCCAGAGGCGGGAATCGAACCCGCAACCTCCTGCGTCGCAGGCGGACCTTCGCCCACCGCGCCACAGAGGTCGTCAAACGACCACGACGTAATACATAAGCGCCCTGCACACGTAAGGTTCGAACCGCTATCTGTAGATTATTTACGCTTCCGTCTGGTATTTATAGGATCAGTTGAGCTACCTGTAGATTGTTTACGTTTCCTTCTGGTTTTGATTTGGATTAGTTGAGCTACCTGTAGATTGTTTACGCTTCCGACTCGTATTGATATGGATATTTCATTTTTATTACCATAATATTATTATAATAGCTTTGACGACATTCCAAACCGACAGTTCTGTATTTAGCGTTCACACAAGATGCGCGCTCAGAATTGTGAGATAAGAGCATCAAACTGCCAGATCGAACTGTCAGCCTCGCGCATCTACATAGATAACATTACCGTGTCTACACGTACGTTTCGGAGCGCGGGATGGAACGGCGCGTGCGATTTCCCGCAGTCCGAACCTTACGTGTGCAGGGCGCCAGCGCATTGCTATGGCGTAGCACATTGCTATGGCGTAGGACATTGCTACGTCGTCGTAGACATTGCTACGACTGTACTGTCGAGTACAGTCGTCGTAACAGTGCTACGACAAAGCAAGTAAGAAAGCAGCCGTAACGAAATCGCAACAAAAGCTTAAAATGTACAAGCTAATAAAAAAGTACTATTAACAATATTATTTAGCGTGTTAGGTAAAGAACTGATGAGAGAATGGGTACACTATTCTCCATAAACATGGCTAAAACACTTCCAGAAATATTAACTTAATATCATACAAAAATAACGAAATTAAAATATGTTGGAAGCAGAAAACGTACAGGTACCCGCTGAAAACGCTGTGTGTGATAGCGCCGTGGGGCGGAGCATTCAATAACAAGCAACAATAAAATACGATGGTTACATCAAGCACTAGACAATACATTCCCCACAATATTCCAATACAATAAAGCTGCATTTGAAATCGGACTGCGGACTGCTACAAATTATATCAATACCATCTTTAACTTGCAAATTGTTCTAGCGAAATAGAAAAATGTATTTTGCCGCGCGCCGTCGGCCGCGTGAGATACGACTTGGCAGCGCTCGGTTGCTTTCACTTCACATTTCTACACTAAAGCCTTCCTACACGGAATCTTGAGGTTTTCTTTGTTCGCCGCCGGCTGTATCGATTGATAAGGATTTGGGAAGTCTGAGCTGGGAGTAAGTAAAGCTTTATTGAAAGTAGTACATTGTCATCTAGGCAAGGAAGGGCCCAATTCCTATCATGTGTCATTAGAGGCACGAGGCGCTGCCGAGGATCTAAAACACACGAGGTAAGAATCGAACTTTCTCCCGAGTGCTACATAGTGCTTCATACATAAAGATAAAAAGATTTTTAAGGTAATAATGTCTCTAAAGGATTGCGAAGATCTACAAAGTGATTTGCTTAGACTAAGTACATACTGCAACGACAATTTATTATTTCTAAATGTGACCAAATGTAGCTGCATAACTTTTACCCGCAATAAATCAATTATAACTTTTAACCATAGCTTACGATGTTCCACTTGAAAGAGTAACTGTAGTTAGAGATTTAGGAGTTCTCATGGACAATAAGCTGTCATTTAAATCCCACATTCAAAATGTAACAGATCGCGCATATCGTTTATTAGGCTTTGTGCTTAGAGTAAGTAAAGATTTTAGTAATTGGAAAACCATGGTGATTCTTTTTAATTCCCTGATCAGACCCATTTTAGAATATGGTTCTAGTGTCTGGAATCCTCGTTATCTAGTTTATGTTAATAGTCTTGAGCGAATTCAGTCGAAGTTCATTAAACATCTTAAATTTAAAATCAATAACTCAAATCAGTCTGTAATAATTAACACTGATTCACTTCAAAGCCGACGCACGATTAGAGATCAAATATTTTTGTTTAAAATCTTAAGGAACTTAACCGACTCACCGTATTTGTTAAATCAATTATGTTTAAAATGTCCACGTGTAAACGCTCGTAAAACAAATAACCTTTTAATGTTAAACAATCATAAAACGAATTATGCATGCAATTCTTTTATTTCTAGAGTAAGTAAATTGCACAATGATCAATTTTCTAAATGTGATATATTTCTGCTCTCTAAGAATAACTTTAAGAAACATGCGTCACTCTTGAGTTAATTTTGTGTAGTATTCATGTTTGATTTGTCTTTGTTTGTATAAGCTCCAGATTAGCATCTGTAACGTTGTTATTATTTTATTCTAAATAATGTTTCTATTAGTGGCATCTTGATTGGTGTATACCTAGCTATATATACTGTTAATTTTAAAAAAATTGTATACTGTTTTTGCCTTAATAAACGAAAAATAAAAATAAAAATAAATACTAGACCTTCAGAAAGGGAATAAGCTAAACACAGCTAACTTTCTTAGCAGTTGTAATTACAATCAAATAAAAGGATTAAAATAGAAATAATATTCTTATTTCAAACAATTGAGATGACTGCAGACTGTTGCCAACAATCTACAGGTAGCAATAAGTTAAGGTATTTTGTATCCGCGGTTTCCTGATTAGTTATTTCTGTCCCATGGGAACTAATTCATGGGATAAAAAGTGGCCAATATTTGAGTCCAGGACAGGACCAACTCTTATGTCCAATTTAAACTGAATCAATACAGCACCTTATTAATAATCAATAATCAACAATAATAATTCTCTCCTACTACTTCCTCTTCACGCCAAAAATATTGAACGGATCGGGCTGAAATTTTGCAGACAGGTAATCCTAATTTACCTACTTTTTATCCCATTAATCAGTTCTCGTAGGATATAAATCACCTTTCAACGTTTCCATAGGAACCACGCGTGTAAAGCCGCGGGGCGCAGCTAGTAAGCCATATGTTCACGTAACACTAGTAAATAAACAATCCTTAATTTTTTTTAGTCTCTTTTCCACTTAGACGACGTCGGTTTTCTTTTTCTGTTTACTTATTTCAGTCGTTACCTTACACAATAACTTTCACTATTACTACACAACCAAATTCTCTGCTAGGTACCTTGTACACGTTGTCTGTTTGTACTCGTTCTGCTTGCTCTCTATCAGGTTTTGGCTGAAAATCAGCGTTTTTGCTTTTAAGCAAAAAAATTCGCTGAGCCATGGCCTATTTGATGTGCTGCAACACACACAAACTTTTCTACACTAAGAACTTACTTACCTACTTTAAAATTGCTTGTCTGAATTATTAAACCTGTTGTACTTTTGTTTGTATTGTATCTCTATGTGTGTGTGTGTGTGTGTGACTGTAGTACCAAATAATTTTTTTATCTATCTATCTTTTTATCTACCTTCCTTATCATCTTATATTGGTCCACTGCTGGGCAGCGAGGCTGAAGGACAGACATACCGAAGGACAGCGGAGTTTTAGTAATTTTACCCATAAAAATATACATAAAAAATTTTGTTGCGTCTTTGTTCTAAATACACTCGAGAGCAATGAATCCGGGTCACTTAAAGAATGTTAAAAATCTCGGAAACTAAAAATGATAGGTTAATGCAATAAATTGTATTTAATAGACAATGTAATACTCCTTAAATGAAAGTAAAAAAAATATGAGTCACCATACATTTTATTAACACAAAATTACATAAAGAAAAAAACTGCTGATCTCTCCTTAAAACAAAAATAGGAAACATGAAATTTTTGAACTTTATTACGATTTTCTTGAATTTTAATACTTCGTATTGCCTCCTCGTGCTTCCATTACTGCGTTTACGCGGTTTGGCATGCTGTACACCAAGTTCCTTATACGATTTTGGGGAATATTCTCCCATTCCTCTGTGAGAGCAATTTTGAGCTCACGAAGCGTGATTGGGGGAGGGTTTCGTTGTTTTACGCATCTGCCTAGCTCGTCCCAAGCATGCTCGATCGGGTTGATATCCGGGCTGCGCGCTGGCCACTCCATACGAGTAATGTTCATCTCTTGAAGGTAGTCATTCACAATCCTACCTGTATGAGGTCGGGCATTGTCATGCATAAATATAGCATCCTCACCTAAATTGACCATAAATGGACCAACGTGATCATTGAGGATTTCTTCCACATATCTTACGCTAGTTAAAGAGCCGTTTTCTATGATCACCAGCTCTGTGCGACTTTCAGAAGAAATTCCGGCCCACACAAGTACAGACCCACCACCGTAGGCTACTTTTTCTTCGATGCATGCTTGCTTGAATCTTTCCCCTGGTCTTCGATACACTCTGTGTCTTCCATCGTGCTTGTAGAGCATAAATTTTGATTCGTCGGAGAACATAACTTTTGACCAATCTTCAATACTCCAATTTACGTTTTTAGGATTCTTTAAGTGACCCGGATTCATTGCTCTCGAGTGTATATACCAAAAAATAAATGAAAGGAATTCGAATATGCACATACCAAATAACTAGCAAGTAGGAAAACATGTTTCTAGTTTTCACGTTAAATTAACACGGCGTTTTCCCGTTTGGACTTTAATTGGTAGAAATTGTGTAGTACTTCCGGAATAAACGAGTTTCAGAATTACCTCAAAACATGCTATTTTTAGTTTATAATGTTTGCAGGAGGTTATTTCAGGACCTGAATTAAACTCATTTAAACTTTCATGGTTATTTTAAGTCTACGGGAATTTTTCATGTTGGTTTCATAAATAGAGGTTGGTTGACCACAATCTCATTTTATGTTAAACTAGCTGCGCCCCGCGGTTTCGCACGCGTTGTTCCTATGGAAACGTTTAAAGGTGATTTTTATCCCACGGTGTTCCCGTGGGATAAAAATCACCTTAATTTACGAGATAAAAAGTAGGCTATGTTTTATTCCAGTATTAGAATTACCTTTATACAAGCCAGATCCATCCAGTAAATTTGGCGTGAAGGTAAGGTAAAAAACATCCATACAAACTTTCGCAGTTATAAAATTAGTGTGATAGTGTGAAGTGTGAAGTGTGGTGTGATTAATCAATGTGATGAGCTCTCTCTTTCGATCTCTCGCGCAGTGAGTGAAGGTATACATGTGACTCAGAAGATAGCGGGATCGATCCCTACCCCAAGACAATTTTTTTGTATACTTTTTCAGGTATAGACAGATATAGTAAGCCAGGGCGCTGTGGTTCTTATTAGTGGCCCTATGTCCATCAGTGGAAAAAATAGGCTGATGATGATGATGATGAAGTTACGTGTCATCATCTGGTACCCGAACGAAACACAAGCTCTGCTTATTAACGAGGGCATATGATGTTCTTTGAAAAATATCCCGTATTATTTATTTTATTGTATTAAATAATAAATAATGTTATAAAACTCACACGGCATTATGTGTTATGGGTACTAGGCAACTGATATATATTATCCAATTTTCTACATAGATACATTTTTATTATTATAATTAGAAAACATGTAGAACGCCCTGAACAAATATTTCCCGATCGTACACACATTTATCCAGAGGTGGGAATCGAACCCGCAACCTCCTGCGTCGCAGAAGGCATTATTTTTACCAATTAACTCGTATCTTGAAGAGACTCAATAAATGTGTGTCGAAACAGATAGTCTTTCGAAGTATTCCCAATCACAAACGAAGCAAAACTGATATGTTCAGAAACGACATAATAGTCCAGTGGTTGAAGACAAGAAGTCTATTTCCAAAGTGCAGTAAGTGAGGTCAATATGTTCGAATGTTAGTTCGAGAACTGCTCCACCCCCCCCACCCTCGCCTTTGTGGTCCGTCCACTAGCGATAACGGGGGTGGCGACCTACTCCGGAAAATTATTACGATATATTGGAAACGGTGCGATATGGCTTCAATATCGTCGTTTAACCTGGAGCCATACAAGTTATTTATTATATTTTATTTGGAAATGTGAAAAGAAACCAGAGAATATGATATCAGTGATGGCTGAGAATAATTTTGCTCATTATTTTCTAAGGTATCTGTTGTCAATCGTTTTATTGTGTGACCTTTATTGGGAAAAAAACTGTCTTGTTTTTTGACATAAACTACTTTTAGTACAAAAGAACACGTTCGGTTACCTTCTTACAAAGTCTAGGCATATATAAATCGAAGCAACAGACGGAAACTATCACTTTATTTCCGTCTACTTTCATTATAAGAATTTGAATATATTACTAAGTACATAAAGAATTTAATAAGTTTCAAAGAAGTCTTCCGTAACTTTTGGATTTATCGCTTTCAACGTAACCTCTTGATGTCATTGTAACTAAAGTTTTATTTCCTTTTATCACAATTTTCGTCGGGTTTTCGCAGTACCTATTTCGGTTGCTCACCATCGCTCGGCGAGTGGGTCCGAGCCAGCTTGTAGCAATAGAGAAGCGGTAATGTATTCAGATCCGATTGCATATTGGATTTCAGCGCGGGCTGTTCTGCTTGTAAACGGTGTGCGGGTCTCAACGGAACGACTTTGGAAGAGTTATTAGGAATTTTGGTTACAGTTATAGAAATGTTTGCGTAAGCTATAAAGTTTTTGAATGTTTTTAATGCTAGATGATGCTGTATGGATTGTCCAGGATTATTTATTATTCATCATCAGCCTATATTAGTCCACTGCTGGACATAGGCCTCCCCTAATGAGCGCCATAGCCCCCTGTCTTCAGCTTGATGTATCCAGCATCTGCCTGCAGTCTTTCGTTAATCGCGTTCCCACAAGGCTGGAGGGCGCCCTACATTACGTTTGCTGAGTCGCAGTCTCCACTCAAGAACTCGTTTACCCCATCTGTTGTCGGTTCTTCGCGAAATATGGCCGGTCCACTGCCACTTCAGCTTGCTAATTTTTTGAGCTATGTCGATAACTTTGGTTCTCTGTCGGTCGTATTCGAGACTCCGAGCATAGCTCTTTTCATAGCTCGCTGAGCGACTTTGAACTGGTGGGCCAGCCCTATCGTGAGTGTTTTTATATAGTATGTCTCAGCTCCGTAGGTCATGACGGGTAGGACGCACTGATTGAAAACTTTCGTTTTCAAGCATTGCGGTATGGATGACGAGAAGACTCGACGTAGTTTTCCAAAAGCCTAGCTGGATCCTCTAAATTGATTTTACCTAACTGCAGAATTAAAGAAGAAAGAATTTAATTGTAGATTGCGAAGAAGATTGTGACGTATGGAAGAGAACAGGGTGTGGCCTTTCAAAATATGTGTCCCACTGTTGGACAAACACAACAGTACAGTGCAGTAGTACGTACGCTATTGGGTTGTACATTTCATTTTAAGGATTTTAATTTGCCGTAAATTTATTTTTGTGATACAATTTGTGAAAATGGCGACGATGAAAATTAAATGGTGCTTTAAAACTGAGTAATGTAGAAAGAATATTTACATCCTCATATTATAATGTTGTAGGTATGTTTGTTGTTTATATAGTTTGTTTATATGTTTTTCGATATTTCATTTCGCTATATAAATAAAACGAACCAAACTACGTAGGTTTTAAGTAATCACTCAAAAATTAAAAAGCAATAAATGCAACCCTAAATACATCCCTGTGTCCACCGCACTTTACACTATCAAGTAAATCGATACATCACTTTACGATACCAGATGCCCAGTGAAAGGGTTAAATCTCATTCGGTTACTATCTCCCGTCCTCAAGGGAAATCCGATAGGGCTGGCAACATTGTGAATTCAAGACGAGCGCGCCCTGTTTGCTTCTTGTTAACTCTACTGTTGAAATAATGGCTTAAATAAATCAATGTGCATCGGAGATTCATTCAATTTATTGAGGGAGTCGTTTTATTTGAACGATCGATGTTTTGAGTTGTAAAACTAAATGGTTCTATCGGATATTTTAGGGACCTCTAGTTTTGAGTAGTAAAACTAAATGGTTCCATCGGATATTTAACCTCTATTCCGAAAAGTTCAACTCAAAGTTCAACGAGTGGGACTAATTGATTTGTAATATATCAGCTTTGCCGTGACAAACTAGGGCTGTCAGATTGCATGTCAATATTTATAATGTATTCGACAGAAGCGCCTTTTTAACCGATTTCAAAAAAGCAGGAGTTTCTGAATTTGACTGTTTTTTTATATTTGTTACCTCAGAACTTTTGACTGGGTGATCCGATTTTGATGATTCTTTTTTTATTTGAAAGTTGGTGCTTTTCTTGTAGTCCAGTTTTGACGGTGGCATCCATGAGAAAACTACAGAATTGAAGTCTGTTTATAGTTTTTTAAAACAAACTCGAATATTTACATTCGCTTATACATAGTTTATCCTTTGTAGAAGAGGCCAACATCTGTTATTATGTTATTATTCGTTTTATTCAATACACGGGTAGTTATCGCGTTTATTTACGTACTTACCTATTTCCTCGACGTTCTAACATGTGTATATACAACTGTATAAAAATGTGTTCAGATCGCGTTAGTTTGAAAATATTATCTGTTCTTTTGATGGCACAATAACAAGGTACCTACAAGTTAATACTAGCAGCGCCTCGCGATTTCACCCGCGTAGTTCCCGTTCCCGTAGGAATTCTGGGATAAAACATAAATAATAAATAAACAATATTTATTGCAGGAAAAAAGTAGATAGATTACAATATGTTTAGAAAGTTCTAAAGGCTTTTAAATGACTCTTAAACATTAAAAGTAAAATTAAACACCATTAGAATAAATAACGTTTTACCTTCATTTTCTATACCCACCCACATAGCTTTTTTAAGTTTGCATTTAACCCTGCTCTGGAACCTAAAGCATTTACAAGAATGGTAACTTTAAAACAAGTATTCATAAACCGTGCTCTCGGCTGCGCATTATGGAAACTACATTTACCTAAAAGTCATAATGAAAGGATTTTAATTCTCCCACCGGTGGTGTTGTATCTTAGAAACATAATACGTGTTGCGGCCGCGCTGTTGTACAGCTGGGGGAACAGCTTAAGTACAAACAGCTGGGATAGTACCACGGACTTCAAATCATGCCTAGAAAGTTCCAAAATCGGACATTGAAAGCACGCGATTAATTACCTTTTGTCGACAATTAAGTTCGCGTCCTGGGCAGTCAATGAACTTAATAAGTAAGTATTTAAAAATCACATTCACCCTCTTCTGTTTGACTGGTGTTTATAAAAAAACCCTTTATCCTGTACTATTTTCAGCACCTCCTCATTAGTAATCAACAAATCTTTATTTTGTCAAGATAATTCTGATATTGAATAAATAAGACCTAAGTACATTGAATACGAAAAAAAAGACGTGTGGCACTCGGGGACTGCCGTGGTAAAGCTATTGCAATGCCATCTAGAGGCGAGTTGCTGAACTAAAGAGACAAACGTCAAGGTTTTTTCGTTACGGAATTTCTGGATTCGGTCCCCGCGCTCAAGGCCCGCGATAGAAGCTATGCAATAGCTTAAAAATTTATGCAAATCTTTCGACATGTCTAAATGCTTATTATTAGTTTAAAGATGGAATAAATGACTTTAAGAAACTTTGTCTATAAAATACTTCATTCTGTATTTAAAAATAACTTGTCAACAATCAGAGAAATTTATAGTATTGCATCATGCCAAAAAAAGGATACTTCATTGTACAGGATATACACAATATTTTTTTTAATCCATCATGGTTATTAAAACTAAAGTTATTTACAGCGGGAATAACAGTTATTCCGTGATCATGTCGCATGAAACTGTACCGAAATATTGGAAAGCTCAAAACTCAAATCATGGTAAATATCCCGCTGTAGGATATACGTAGTTCTGCGTGCTCTGTCCACTCTATAATAATAAATAATAAAAAATATATATATATAACTCTATAGTGAGGCAGCTGTCCCCTGCCCCCTGTGAACTGGAACACATTTGTCGTCCGCACTACCAGCAGACTACTCGTTAGGCGGCGCACAGAATACAGTTGGTACCACCACACAACACGGTGCGGTTATCTGAACGACGTCAAGTGCGGTTGTGACCTACTAGGTACGCCCCGCAGCTATGCTTGCGTGTTATTCATATGGCTGGATTCATAATATTGTTATCTTATATTCTTATTGAAAAATAGGTTATCGCGAAGAGTTCATGATTTTGGCATATTGGCGGCAAGAAACTCTGTTAGGTTAAAGTATTTTTTTTTTGGACACAATCTACATATATATTGAAGTATATTAAAATTATAACTACTTCTATAATAGGCTTAAAGTAATTGACATACCGTGACATACCGTACAGCCTTACCTTTTCCTTAAATAAATAAAAAATGCTTAACCTAAATCTTTCTGAATGACTTTTATACTAATTCTACTCGAAAAAGGACAACTCTTCATGATAGTTCCTTGTAGAAATAGTGAAAAAATGTATTCGTATATTGGCCAACTTAAAATAACTTATTAACTATCAACAAAATAGCCAACTTCACTATCAGTTGTTATCTTTAATAGTTAGAAGAGAGAGAGGGAAATACTGTGTAACTAAATTAAACCACAATATCTTTCCTAAGTACGAGCTACCTAGTGTAACCAATAGTTCAGAACTAACTGAGGCTAGGCTTTCAGTAAACGCCTACTTAACTCTCGCGTATCTCAGGAATGTCCCCGCGGCACGGCGGCGGCACGGCGGCGGCACGGCGGCGGCACGGCGGCGGTCTAATGTACAACATTTACCATTAATTCGCAATTATACATCTCGAGATAACAGTTTAATAGCCGAATGGGGACTAATTCGGCTGATTTTCATCGGTATTACCAACTTCAAAGCACCCAATAATTACTTTAGAATTTTTACTGTCTCGAGATACTGTTGCCAGCTGGAGGTTTTTAGCTGGTCCCTTAATTTATTACCCGAAATTCGCGCTAATTTTGGGAAACTTGAGGAGCCAACTTTACCAATTAAACCCGATTCGATTTTGTAATCCCGACTGACTCTTGCCGCTAAAAATTACTTTTAGTCTAAGTTTTCCAATCACATTTGAGTGTTTTTACACAAATTGGGATCGAGGTTACGCGGTCGGAAAAAGTTGACTCGAGTGTACGGATACAAGCCGAAGTTGGATTGAGTCGGCGAACTCAAATTAAAACTGATCTATGATAATAATTGAAAAGTGTTTTAACAGAATTGACTGGGTTTGGAAAAACAACGAGGTAAAGTAATTTTGTATCTCTATTCAGCAGTTTGTTGCGAAGTAAACTATAAATCAACAACATCTAATTCATCAAAGGCTGTCTCCGTGAGTTTCAATTTTGGAAAGTTTCGCTGAAACGGGCGCAGTCGCGTTGTTTACATTTAGAAACACTTCATTTGAGGGGAGACTGGGCGGGGTTGGCTCGTTCAAGAAAGGGCAACATAAATGTTTAGTGGTGAAAATTTTGGTTGAGTAATTATTCCTCTATTGTATTATTTCGTAGGCACTGTATTTAGCGTAATTTACGTTTGAGCAAGGCAAAGTTGGCAATTTTTTTTTTGATGTTGAAAAGTCGTATCTTAAACGTTTTTCATTTTTGATTGAAAATTTTGTGACTTAAAAAGAAAGCTAATCATTTTTGCGAAAAAGTACGATTCATTTTTAACAAAACAACCCTAAAATTCCGCAAAAAATATAAAACTGTTTTAACCGAAAAATATTTTTATTAATTAAACATAACAAAAAAAACATAACTAAAAAACCACGAAAAATCGAGGAACGTACCTGGGGTATGTTCAGGTACCCCCGGGGTGAGACATTTAGTTTTTTGATACCACTGTTTTGTCCATCCTGTATTAATTGTTACTGCGTTTGTTACGGTCGTGTTTTTGTTAAAAATATTGTTGTTCTGAAAACATATAAATAAACCTTTATTGTCATACCAAAACAAACTCTTTATTTCTTACAAACAGTGGATCATCAAAATATATTTTAAAATCGTCTGCTCTCCGTTTCCCGCTCTCCTTTATTTCATGAGCAATAAATCCTTCGCGATCAGATCTTTGGAATTGTTCGCGACTGCACCACAACGCAATCTGTATCGTATTGCAATTGTGTTACAGCTCAGAATACATTCCGGAAATGTAATGTAGTTTCAACAACTCCGAGTTCAGATAACATTTTATCAACGAATAGTTTATATCTTGACTTGGGCAAATAAGTTTTGAATGAATCTTAGTTGTTAGACTCAAATGTGACTCAAAATTATTATTTTGAGCTTTGCTGGTGCTTAGGTCAAAACAATTACATAAACAAATACATTTTAAAAGTTTGCACACAAGTAGTAGGTGCTAGCTTTAAAAGTAATACATTAAACATATGACTGATCAATAAAATTATTTATTGACAAAGAAAATTACTAATTGAAATGATTGCGCTAACTGCAGACTATTGCAAACTATCTACAGTTAGCTCAACTCATCCATATCAATACCAGTCGTCGCATCCAAGAAACACTGGCTGCTCCTCTGTATGGCAATGCTGAAGTGCTGCGCCAGATACTCACCAACTCTCGGGTCACGCGTATAAATAATATAAACTTGATGTGAAAGGCAACTCAAACTACTTTTCATCACGTTTGTGCTTCAAAGTCCCGAGAGTCGCAGCAAAATGAAGAAAAAGCGGGTAACATCAACAATGGCTAATTACTGAGCGCATTTGAGACGGCCTCGTTATCTGAGAAAGAACCTGAGATTGAAACAGTCCTCGACAACGTGGAACATCCTCGTACATTTTTGACAATGGAATTATCTCATACAAACTGCGAGTGACGGGAATAAACTCGTAGATACGTAATTGTATTTCTTTACCAAAAACTTGTACTTCTGTGCTAACAGAAAATATAATAATTTAATTTAATTATCATATACCTAGAAGTTGGGAGTTGACTACGACACAGTTTGTTAAGCTTCGATAGTATCATAATTTCAATAGGCGGATTATCCTTTATGTAAAAATGCTCTGAATGACTTTTTTTTCAAGTCAGTGTGCGTGTGACTGATTGTGACATATTTATTGATTCTAGTTTGTGTTTGAAGAACACTTAGATATTATATAATATAATGTGCGGGTGGTTGGTGGAAATGACCTACAACAACACCCATAACGAACTTCGCTGAACGTTAGGTTTTTAGAAATAATATGGTCGGTTGAGATTTCGTTATAACTGCTTTGCATGTTTTCCTCAAAATTATAGCTAGGTTCCCACATTTTATTGAATTTTTAAAAACATTGCAGCATAGCGCCTAATTGATCTCACTTCTCCAGATTCTATGATCCCTGACTTTACCTCCTCACCTACTAGCCTCTAGTGCGTCAACCACATAAGGTTCGTGAAAATATTTCAAAGGACGCAAGAGTGGCTCGTATAGAAATAAATACAATTACTGTTTATTAAAACGAAACGTCTGTTCACCATTTTATTCTGCAAAAACCAAGTGGTAATTGAGGTCTACATTATTCCAACTCCTGGTAGAGCCATAACGACCAATCAGCTATTGATTCAAAATTGAATTTAGCCCTTACCGGGTACATAATAAGGTTGGGAATAACGTAGTTAGTGGTGCACTTTGAACGCCCGTACATGCATAATTTAATCGGCATTGGAGCGATGTAGCCGCGGCGTAATAAAAGTCCAATACCTACGTACATTGCTATACCAATAACTTAACTGTTATTTTTCATTCGTCCAGTAGTGGGCAAGGCGGGAAGTTATTTAAAAAGAATAAAGTTTATAAAAAACAAACAGTGCACGAGCAATACGTTTTAATCACTTAGAGACAAGACACCCATTTGAGTTTTAAGGTACAAGTAAGACACAATGGCAAGTTACGAGTATATAGGGTATATCGTCACACGGGTGAGAATATCAGTCTGTAACGAAATCTATTATTAGTTTTAGTGTGATAGTAAACCTGATTTATTGTTTGCACTAATTTTGTATAACCTTTTCAACAATCTTGCCATATCTCAAACAAAACTTTAAAGTTTACTAATAAATCAATAAAAATAAACAACATCCAAGAATAATATTTAGCGTAGTATTCACCAAAATCTATTTATTCAAAATCTCAATTAAATTAAATTTTTTTTTTTCGTTGGAAGCAATATTATTTTATTATGATTTTTTTAAAATAACACGTGAGCGTGCGAATCAGAATTCGCGTGCAAAAATCTGTCGATGTTAGCGGTTTTTTAGCGCAAAAAATCTCGATATAAAAGAGTTAAAAGTTTAAAGTTTTGTTAGAAAGCTTACAACAAGTTCAACAATGTTTCTCAAACTTTTGATATCATTCTAATTAATGTGTCCAAGACACTATTTTATCTTCAGAACTACTTACTTTTAGGCCTTCAATGATAAAATAATAAAACTATGCGCTTCAAAGTAACAAGGTTGTCTGTAAAGAAGTAAAATTTTAGTAATTATAGCTGTCATAGATCAGTTAGTTGGCACAGAAGGTACTTTACTAAAACAAATCAATCGTGTAATGTGTCTAATGACAGTTATCAAAGCGGTGCTCATCGACGGCATTCAACTTCAACGAGCGATCGAATTACACACAGATGATAAATGTTGCCAGACTGAGTGTGAAATTGCTTAATTAGGTGTTGCCAGGAAAGCTTCTTACTGCTACGAAGCACTAACGCTACTTAATTTATGTTATTTATGAACGGGCGCTGCTAGGCCATAGTAAACATCGACTCCGTAGAAAACACCCGATTAAAAATAGAAAAACAGTGTATTTTGGTAAATAATAGATTCAGGCGTTACTTTGCGGAAATCCATTGTAAATATAAGAATGAAAAATATTTAGTAACAATTCCGCGAAAAAACCTTCTGCGATAAAATCTAACAAATTGTACATTCATACAAAATGAAAGAACATTTATCAAAGCAAGTCGTCAACTAGTTTCGTCTCTCCACGAGACATCATCAGGACACCACACCACTTGATTTTGACACTGAGAGCGCCAAACAACAACGGCAGAGTCCCACCAGAGATGTTGTCACTTCGAGCTCCGCGTGCCAAGTGAGGCATCGCTCGCAAAACCGCCCCTTATATTCACTCATGGTGACGCATCACGCCCATTACCTGCGTCCGTGACATCACCGCTCGCGCCATTTCTAGAAAAAATCCGTAATAATGGCGATCGAGGCAAACCTGTACTTAGTTCATTCAACAATGTATTATTACTGTATTTTGTAATTTCTAAATTTTCTAAGACCGACAACCTAAATCCCTTATCACAAGTATGTAAAATTGAAAATGAGTGATTATCATTTAATGAATGACCCGATTCTAATAAATGTTTTGCAAAATTTGACTTTTCTGGATGATTGTTTCTATAAGCCGCTAAATGTTCTTTATACCTAACCTGAAAACTACGACCCGTTTGACCTACATAAACACCATTACATTCATCACAAACTAACTTATAAACACCAGA
The DNA here is from genome assembly GCA_955876795.1 of Eupithecia tripunctaria. Taxonomy (NCBI): domain Eukaryota; kingdom Metazoa; phylum Arthropoda; class Insecta; order Lepidoptera; family Geometridae; genus Eupithecia; species Eupithecia tripunctaria. The sequence continues at coordinate 15,333,240 of OY041615.1, forward strand.
TTTCTTATTGTTATCCAATCTATCTTTTCCGTTACAAATCTGTTTTAATAAATTGTTTGTTTTGAACGCTACATGTACTTTATTTTTGGACAAAGCCCTTGAAACTCCCTCACTTAATGGACCTAAGTAAGTTAAACTTCCTACATATTTATTTATCCTATCTGGGGCAACAGGGTACAATAAAGAACGGACAATGTTACGTTGTTTACTCCTAATTAGACCATCAACTATATTCCTACTATATCCGTTTCTTTCTGCCATATGGTAAATAATAGATATCTCTTTATTAAAGTTCTCCCGTGATAGGGGTACTGACATCAATCTGTGGACAAAACTACGATAAGCTGCTAACTTATGTTGTAATGGATGACAAGAAGAATTCGGTATTGTAATGTCTGTATAAGTCGGTTTTCTGTAAATTTGGAAATCGTGCCTATTGTTTAACCTAATGTAGAAAGTTTATTTACAAACGTACCATATGAGGAGAGTTTGAGAATATTGGAAGGACATCTTGAACGACAACGAGTAATTCCGGCAGAAAAGGAGGAGTTAATATCTTTCACTAGGGCTTGTATGCAGCAAAATTACTTTCAATTTGGCAATCAATGTTACAAACAAAAGGAGGGGTTAGCTATGGGCTCACCACTGAGTCCACTTATAGCAGATATTTTCATGGATAGCTTTGAGATTAAACACATTATAGGGGAGTCAAAAATCTTATATTATTATCGTTATGTTGATGACATTATCATATGCTGGACCGGAAGTTTACGTCAAATAGAACTATTTGTTAACAAACTTAATACAATTCATCCTAAAATTAAATTCAAACTCGAGTTGGAAACCAATGGCTCGCTGAACTTTTTAGATTTGACTTTAACTAGGTTAAACAATAGGCACGATTTCCAAATTTACAGAAAACCGACTTATACAGACATTACAATACCGAATTCTTCTTGTCATCCATTACAACATAAGTTAGCAGCTTATCGTAGTTTTGTCCACAGATTGATGTCAGTACCCCTATCACGGGAGAACTTTAATAAAGAGATATCTATTATTTACCATATGGCAGAAAGAAACGGATATAGTAGGAATATAGTTGATGGTCTAATTAGGAGTAAACAACGTAACATTGTCCGTTCTTTATTGTACCCTGTTGCCCCAGATAGGATAAATAAATATGTAGGAAGTTTAACTTACTTAGGTCCATTAAGTGAGGGAGTTTCAAGGGCTTTGTCCAAAAATAAAGTACATGTAGCGTTCAAAACAAACAATTTATTAAAACAGATTTGTAACGGAAAAGATAGATTGGATAACAATAAGAAATCTGGTGTTTATAAGTTAGTTTGTGATGAATGTAATGGTGTTTATGTAGGTCAAACGGGTCGTAGTTTTCAGGTTAGGTATAAAGAACATTTAGCGGCTTATAGAAACAATCATCCAGAAAAGTCAAATTTTGCAAAACATTTATTAGAATCGGGTCATTCATTAAATGATAATCACTCATTTTCAATTTTACATACTTGTGATAAGGGATTTAGGTTGTCGGTCTTAGAAAATTTAGAAATTACAAAATACAGTAATAATACATTGTTGAATGAACTAAGTACAGGTTTGCCTCGATCGCCATTATTACGGATTTTTTCTAGAAATGGCGCGAGCGGTGATGTCACGGACGCAGGTAATGGGCGTGATGCGTCACCATGAGTGAATATAAGGGGCGGTTTTGCGAGCGATGCCTCACTTGGCACGCGGAGCTCGAAGTGACAACATCTCTGGTGGGACTCTGCCGTTGTTGTTTGGCGCTCTCAGTGTCAAAATCAAGTGGTGTGGTGTCCTGATGATGTCTCGTGGAGAGACGAAACTAGTTGACGACTTGCTTTGATAAATGTTCTTTCATTTTGTATGAATGTACAATTTGTTAGATTTTATCGCAGAAGGTTTTTTCGCGGAATTGTTACTAAATATTTTTCATTCTTATATTTAGTGTATTTTGGTACAAAAAACGCAAGTAGTGCTTAACTAACAAGTGATTCTAACGCGGCAAAGAAGATTATGTGAAGTGGACACGTCGCTCATTGAATGCAAAACAGCCATAATTCAATTTTTTGTGAAAATCGTTTTATTTCAAAATTAGGGACTTAAGCTGCAATATTTTACGTTTTGCTGAAGACACCCGTCATTTTCGCTCATTTTGATGTCTAACTGATCAACCGCCTTTTTTGTATTGGGCTGACTTACGCGCCAAGTTCAGAACAAAACCGCCATTTTGTCAGTTGCAACCCAGAACTCGGAGCGAACGCCACTTCAGTTCAACACAAAACGGCCACAATTCGAAAAAACACCCATTATTTAATTCAGTGTTCTGTGCAAATGGGCCACTTTTTGAAATGCGTCCGTTTTGCATTCCAATTTCAAGTAAGTACATTCTGATTTTTTAATGTAACAGAGCCATATTTTGGAAAAACGTACATTTTGCATTCTAAAGTGAACTAAAGTGATGCCATATTTACAAATGTGTACTTTTTGTATTCAATTATTACAGAGGTAATAATAATTTATGAACAGCTAAACTGCATGTTTTCAAATTTGTCAATTTTAGATGAATAATTGAAGTATCATAAAATTTTTATTTACTTTAAAATAACATTTACTTGTTAGAGTTTACGTTCATACAGTTATCGGTTACCATTTAGCACCTCATAATTGTTAGGTTGGTTCATAGTTTTTATATTTTCAAAGTAATTTATCTTCATCTATACTCATATTATAAAGAGGAATTATTTGTATTTTTGTGTGTATGTTTGTAATGAATAAACTCAAAAACTACAAGGCCGATTTCAAAAATTCTTTCCCCATTGGAAAGCTACATTATTCCTAATGAACATAGGCTATAGAATATACCCGTGCAAAGCCGGAGCGGACCGCTAGTCACTTATAAATAAATTGCTAGTTTTCACGGAAACTTCGCACCACTTTAATTTTGCACCCAAAGTAACAATTAATGATACGCATTGTTTTGCAGGTACATAATAATAATCTATATAGTTATTTTCAGAATGAATAGCAGAGCAAAATTAATTTTGAACATGGCAGTTGGCCATTCTAATGAAGAATCAGAAAGCATACAAAACCGGCCCGTTATCAACTCTGAACTCCCATTTATGTGCCGGACCAGTATATTACTCGTATTAAGACAGCAAAGAAAAAAGGAACACCTTTCGTAGTTCACGAACTTGCGCACGACAGTTTTTTAGATTTAAAATGCTTGGGTGTTGGAAATTTCGTCACATCCGAAGATGGGCAAAAAGTAAAATGGTCCGACATAAAAATATTGAAAGTTCACCGGGAACATAAACACCAATTTTTATATAAAACTTCATACGACAAAAAAGATGTCTAAATCCTCTACTAATTACAACATAGTGCCAAAAAAATTATACAATCATAAACTAACAATACTTATCTGAAACGAAAAAACAAGGAATACTCAAACTTATTGAGAAAAATATTGTACCTAAATATTACCAAAGTTTTTACCAAAATTTATAAATGTGCCTAAAAAAAGACTGTCTTAGATATTAATAAGGTTATTTTGTGATTTAAAGACTGTCTTAGATGTTACTTTTGTGATTTTAGCCATACAGGCTGTAACTTAAAGACTACTTTTGTGATTTTAGCCATACAGTTTGTGATTTAATAATAAATAGTAAAAGGTATTATAATTGTACTAATTTAAGCCTAATTTCATATCTTTTAATGTTAAGCTTTCAGCAATTAAACTTTAGATTTGTGTTTATAGTTTTTTAAGTATAATGTTGTTCCTATGAATATTTTGAGAATTTTATAAAGATAATTTTACATTAGGTAAAATTTATATCGCGTTTTTTAACATAAAACGATAAAACAATGTATAGTTTTGTGATGCTCGTTTGAATAGTTTGTAAGTTTTTAGATTTACTGCGAGTTATTTGGTTTTTATAGTTATTTCCTTAATAAATCATTAAAAAAAGCATGTTTCATTTAAATATTTAATTTATTTGTTTAATTTTTTGAGATAATTACCCTAACATTGGTTCAAATTTTGAATGCAAAAAGGGCTTTTGTTGTTTATATCAGGTTGGAAGAGTGCTATCACAGTAGTCATTATTTAAAAAGATAAAGCAAAAAATAAGGAAAACAATGATATATTAACATCATAACATTTAATAATAAAAACAGTATTTTTTTCAAAAAATCTTTTTTTAAATTTTGTTTTGGCTCTCCTGTAAAATATGAGGTTTCTGGTTTGTGGCTGTTTTGCATTCAATGAGCGACGTATAAATATATAAAAACGGTAATCATTATACAGTGCAAGCAAACATCAGTGTTACTGGTCTATCAACTTTTTTCGTGCAAACAATCGATCAAACTTAAGCCGGACTCCTTTGCATTTCGTACAAAAGTGAAATAAATAAGTTCAAGTGCGGACTAATATACTTACGAAATTAGTAAACAAACATAACCTTAAAGTTTCGAACTCTAAAAAATGACTTGCAAAAGTAACTCAAGATACGAGTGACCTACAACGCCATCTAGTAATAAGGTGCGGTATTGCTTTCGAAGTAAATTTACTTAGCCATACGCCATACAAATCGATCAGCTACGAATTGTTTTGGTACGGGGTGTACTAGTACTAAGCTGCACCACAAGAGGGCGACACGAGTACATAACAAAGCCCAGACATACTAATATCACCATCATGGAGGAGGTTTTGAATGTACTAAAACAAATACAAAAGGAATTGGATGTGCAGAAAACCACAATCCAGGAAAGTGGACAAAAGGTGACGGAACAAGTTACACAGAATATCAATATTATGTTAGAAGAAAAATTTTCTACATGGGACGAAAAGCACGAAAAATTAAAAACATTGGTGGAAAATCAGGAGAAAAGAATCTACTTCATGGAAAAACAGGCAAGGCAGAGAAATTTAGTTTTTTTCGGTATTGAAGAAACAGAATCGTCGTATGAAAATCTAGAAAACAACATTATTAAGTGGATAGAACAATACTTCTCTATTAAATTAAGCTACCTCGATATACAAGAAGCAAGAAGACTAGGAAAGAAAGGCGACAGACCACGGCCAATAATTGTGACTTTTTCAACGCTAGGAACAAAAATAAAAAATCTTAAGCAAAAACAGATGTTGAAAGATACTTCATATTACATTCAAGCGGACTATCCTAAGCAGGTGCTAGAAAAGAGGAAGGAATTAAAGGAACAGCTAAAAGTAGAGAGAGAAAAGGGAAACATAGCCACAATCAAATACGACAAACTGATCATCACCGAAAGTATGAATAAAAGAAAACTTTCCTTATCACCCGAAAATAGCACCGTACCAAACCAAATTAAAACCACTCAAGCCAATAAAAAGAACAAAGTACAGCAACAAGGCTCGAGAGCCCAGAGATCAAATAGCATTTCAGAAGGAATAATAAAACCTGGCATCTTAAATTTTTTAGTTAACAAAAATACAACTAAGAAAAACAATACCCAGGATATAAATGATACAAATATATAGCAACTAAGTCCCTCCTCCTACATAGATCAAAACAAAAATGAAACCACTAGAACCAGTTACACTAAACATCTTCCAACCCGGTTGGTCACCGTGGAAGATTATGACCACAACCCTCCAAAAGAAACTACACAGACGGACAACATGAAAAATAAACGACTAACTCAATTAAAAATCGCAACGTATAACGTCAGGACCTTATCATCATATGAACGCTTGCTGGAACTAGAAGAAGCCATACAGGAAATAAATTACGACATAATAGGTATTGCAGAAATGAGAAGACTTGGTAACAAAATTGAAGAATACGAGAACCTAATACTTTGCCACATAGGATGTATACCGGGTAAATATGGAGTAGGCTTCATTATAAATAAGTCTCTTAAAAACAACATAGAGAGCTTTATTGGATTAACAGATCGTGTGGCAACGCTGAACTTAAGCTTTCAAGGATATATGATATCCATTATACAAGTATATGCACCGACCGACGCAGCAAATGAGAAAGAAATAGAAGAATTTTATAAGACCATAGACAAAGCGATGGAAACAACATATAAAAACATTATATTAATGGGCGACTTTAACGCGAAGGTTGGTGCTCCAAAAGAAGGTGAGCACTTCACAGTACAACAGCATGGATATGGCGAAAGAAACGACAGAGGACAGAGACTTGTAGACTACGCACTCATGCTTCAAGAAAAACAATAACCGAAGATGGACCTGGCGATCTCCAAATGGGAAACACAAAAACGAGATAGACTATATATTATCCAACCAACGAAACATATTCCTAAATTTTGAAGTCATGAACTTAAACTATCCATCAGACCATAGACTAATTAGAGCAACAGTAACAATTACAAAACAAAAACAAAGCAGAGTCAAATTTACAAACAAAAAAGCAATCAAACTTAACAACAAAGAAGAAGAAACAAGATATAATAATAACCTAAGATCGATGCTACTCTACCCAACCATCAACTTGCAAAATACCTCGGTACAAAGCTATTATGATAAGATAGCGGATGCTATCTGCCAGAGCGTGAAAAAAGCTAGAGAAGATACGAGAAATATACAAAAACATCACAAAATACTATCGGACCGCACAGCTACGTTATTAGAAAGAAGGAAAGAACTACAAGCAACAAAAAATAAAACTCGATCAATGAAAAACGAACTCTCCGCTCTCTACAAAATAACAAATAAATACATAAAAAGAGACTATGCTAAATATAGACAAGATACCATAGAAAGGCATTTACAATGCACAGGGAGCACAAAGAAGGCCTTTAAGGATCTCAGAGCAAGCAAGACCTGGATAGAGGGACTAGACAAACAAAACAGATCTTTCTTTAAACGAACTGACATTATTAAGGCGGCATCAGACTTCTACAGGATATTGTACAGCGATAAGACCCAAAAGACTAACATCTCAATTAGTAACAATAAAAGCGTTGATGAACCAACAATTAAACCAGTCGACGAAATTGAAATCATAGAAGCAATTAAGAGTTTGAAATTAGAAAAGAGCCCTGGCTCCGACAACATCACAAATGAATTATCCTTTCGTCAGTGCGGCATTTACAAAGGGTCGTAAAATCAAGATGGCCCCCAGGTTTGACCTAACTAAGGCTGATCCACAGACCGTGTTCAAAAATCATAAAAATCATGATTTCTCTGATTTTTTGTATGCGAAGCCCTAGGTTTTGTTAATGTCCTTTGAACCTTATAAATCATCCTATTAAATAGCATTGATTGCATGAAAAAATAATAAAAAGATAAGCTTCTGTTGATACATGAAAATTTTTGCCACGAAACCAACGGTTGCTGCAACGCTGAAGTTTAAATGCATTATCTTCTACATTAAACCACGACGAATGGTATTGAGTGTGTAAATTATTGAAGAACATACCTTTGGCTATCCCGATCTCTTAGTTTTATCGACACAAACACAAAACACGACCAAAAACCGACGACTCAAAAAGACCCTTAAAATTTGATTCGAAAACTAAGTTTTTGATGATGAACAGTGACTAAACAGCCCGATCACAGAGCAAACTGACCATTTTTATGACAAATTCTATACCTTAACTAATGAAAGAATACCAAAATCCCACAAAATAAAAATTGTAAGATTTTTTTATCGCAGATCTGTGAAGCAGCCTTGTCAAGGCTGTCCACACATGTCCGCCATGTTGTTTTTATTTATTTTAGGCCTTGCCAAGCTCGTGCACAGTCGAAAGGTTATTGAAAACAGCACACACAACATTAGCCAAACCATTAGCGACACTATTTAACTTAATACTGCAAAATTCGGAAACACCCTTGCAATGGTCCGAATCCAATATCATACTTCTCTACAAAAAGGGCGACCCGAAGGATATTGGCAACTACAGACCGATAAGCTTGCTACCCAGCCTCTATAAACTCTTCTCTACCATTATAAACAAAAGAATCAGTAGCACATTGGAAGCAAAACAACCGGTAGAGCAAGCAGGGTTTAGAAAAGGATTCTCTACTGTAGACCATATCCACACACTTGAATTAATTATAGAAAAGTATCAAGAACAACAAAGACCGCTATACATAGCGTTTATCGACTATCAAAAAGCTTTTGATACAGTAACACACATAAGCATATGGGAAAGCTTAAAACAGCAGGGAGTAGAAGACATATATATAAAGGCCATCAAAAGCATATATAACAACAACAAGGGTAGAATCAAGCTAGAAACTCTGGGACCTAGTTTTCCTATAGAAAGAGGCGCAAGACAGGGCGACCCGCTATCTCCAAAGATATTTATAGCAATCCTGGAGGCTATAATCAGCAAGTTGGATTGGAGCAAGACAGGGCTGTGTATAAAAGGCGACTACTTAAGTCACTTAAGATTCGCAGACGACCTAGTGTTGCTGTCGGAGTCCAGCTCTCAGCTACAGCTCATGATCGAAACTCTACATCTAGCTAGTGTCAAGGTGGGATTACAAATGAATCACACTAAAACTATGGCAATGACGAATAAAGGGAGAAAATTAATAACAATAAATGGAGAACCACTTGAATATACAGATAAATACATCTATCTAGGAAAGCAAATCAGTTTTGACAAAAAAAATAACGAACTTGAAGTCGAAAGAAGAGTACAACAAACATGGAACAAATACTGGAGCTTAAAGGAAATCTTTAAAAGTAACCTCCCTATAACCATCAAAACAAAAGTTATGAACTCCAGTCTCTTACCATGCTTGACGTACGGATGCCAGACGTGGAAGTTCACCTCAAAACTGAAAAACAAAATCACAACATGCCAACGAGGACTAGAGCGCAGCATGCTAAAAATAAAAAAAATATATAAAATACGACACACAAAAATAAGGTCCATAACCAAAGCAACAAATGCATTGAAACATGCACAAAAACTCAAGTGGAAATGGGCGGGGCATGTCGCGAGGCTTAAAGATCAGAGATGGACCTTAAAAGTTACTTTTTGGAAAGGACCTCCAGGAAAAAGGAGCAGGGGAAGACCGTTGACACGTTGGGATGAAGAGATCGCAAGGATAGCCGGCCCAAACTGGAAGCAGACTGCACTGGACAGAGACAAATGGTCATCTTTGGAGGAGGCCTTCACCCAATATGGGGTTCCTACTATAGGAAACTAAATGATAGTAGGATAAATATGTAATACTATTTTAAATAACTTAATAGTTAAAGGTTATACGAGAAAAGTAGTAATGTAAACTAGATAAGCATATTATAATCTTTTTTTTACTTTAAAACAATGTAAGTGTTAGTAGGAAATAAAAGGCTTTTTTATTTTTTTATTTTTATTTTATTTTTATTTTTATTTATTTTATTTATGAACGGCCTTTCTAAAAATACTAAAACATTTTCCTGTCGCGTAAGATAGGTGTGTTTTGTTTGGGGTATGGAATTGTGGATACTGCGAAATTAATTATTATATTTTGGGTCATAATATAATGGCGTAATCGTTCAAATGTGGCAATGATTTGATTTTAATTATAACGTAGATAAAATATACTTTATTGGTAAGAAAATAACAATCAAATATGTGATAGAAACAAATTAAAACAAGTAGGTATACTTGTTTTAATTATAATCATATTAAATTACATTGGACAACAATTGAGTTGCAGGCAGCTCAACTGATCCGTATCAATACCAGTCGGAAGTGAACCCAAGACGCTGGCTGCATTGCCCCGCTGCTGTATGTTCAATGCAGCGCATATATTTTTTTCTATATAAAAATATTGATAGTAAAATTTTCTTTTCTCAATCTAAATTTGAAAAAACAACTTAAAATCTAGCCTTAATCTCTTCTCAAGTATGGTTCAAAACCCGCGTAACTTTTTAATCTTTCAAAAATGTCAGCAGATGTGCAAATAAATCGTGACAAAGCATTCATGAGAGTCAATTTCATGGATCATCGAGGCGGGAATTAGCACCGAGGACGATGGGGAAGGGGCCCGCAGGCCCCACGGTCGATGGGGCCCCTTCATCTGGCCCTGGGAACCAATTTGGTGAAACTAAAAATGGGGCCTTACCTTCAGACGACAGCTGTGTAACTTACCTGTCTGCTAGAGTACGAGTACTTTATATTGTGAACTGAAATGAATTGTCAAACATTTTTGTTGATTATGTAAGAGTCACAATAGGGTATATGCATGTGATTTCAAAATGGCTAAAAAAATATATACGTATTCTCTATTGATATAGAAACATATCTACATATTTATTTTTGCATTTTGAGATGTTTTTATTGTAGAATTTAACCATTGAAATATTGATATTTTAAATCTCAATCGCAAAATTTCAAAACGCTACGCCATTGACTAGAGCGGACGTGACATCACTGTACTCATTTCTTCTTTTTTTATTCTGCTTTCTGCACCAAGATTTGACACTATTCTGCCCACTTGACATTTCGTATTTTCGATTATTTTCAATCTCTTTCCTGAGATGATCACTACCGAGGTCGTCACCAAAGGTTTTAATCAAGTGTGTACGTCGACGTCACATAAACATGGCGCCAATATGGCAGCGTTTTTATCACCCGAAAATGATTGTAGTTTTGATTTGTTTTTTTTACCTTGTTAATGCGAAATTCAGTGAGCGTCTTATCATTCCTCGGTTAAATAATGACCTAAAGAATCGATTAAAACAATAAAAAAAATCGATGCGTATACCCTATTCAGAAGTTCTTTTGTATTTACAATGGTGTCGATTCTGTTGTTTTAGGATCTCTAACCTAAATTTTATGATTTCTTAGTTTTCTTTGCTAGGTAGACCTAAAAATTATGGTATTCTCTATACAGGTCCTAAAAATACCTATACTAGAACCTTTTTCAAAATCGCAAAACCTCTCTGGGTTGAGTGGTTGGGATTTTGCTGTGAGCAAAATATGTTTTATTCTTAAATGTTATTTCAAAATACTTCTTTACATGGGTTCAACAGTTCATCCATTTGTTTGAGACATCGTTTAGAAATTCAAATCGATACCAGTTTAAAATCGATAAATTTTAGTCATGACCTAATTAGATGCCTGCTAAAATTAGGTAGACGTTTCTAACCATAGCTAAAATGTAATGCAAAGAATAGGGTTAAAGCTACTTATAACTAATTTAATTTGTTTTAGATCTATCAATCTAATTTTAGAGCTGTCATCCTAATTTTAAACCCGTTAGTTTAATTTTTCAAACAACTAAAATGTTACGCAACGAATATGTTTATAGCCATTTTAACTAAATTGAGTTGTTTTAGGTCTATCAGCTTAATTTTAGAGCTGTCATCCTAATTTTACACGTGTCAGTCAAATTTTTCAACCATACAATCGTTTTATCTACTTGAAATTCTTAAATCCTTATTTTAGCTAATCCTAAAACAACATAATCGACACCACTGTATTATCTAGCTCCAAGTTAAGCAAAGCTTGTGTTATGGATATAACATGACTGATATACTTAATAACAACACACTACATAGAAAGATATTTTTTATCATACATAGAAAACATCCAGAACAACACAAATATCTGCAGATCGTACACTCATTTGTCCCAGGATAGGAATCGAGCCCGCAACCTCATGCGTCGCACTCGTACCTTCGCCCGCTGCACCACCGAGGATGTCATAGATATCTTGATATCCAAGAAAAAGTTTATTTATTCTACATTTTGGGGGTACTGGACAATATTCTCTACATAAATCGTTCTAAGGAATCATCTAAAATTCTAAATGAAAGGACTATCTTTTGAAAAATAATATCATAACGGTTAGTGTAAAATATTGACTGAGCTTTCACCGTTTTTCACTGCATTTCAGTTGAAAGTAGCATTATATTATCCCTTATAAGGGAAATTTTGTCCGACTCCTCACAATAGGCCCCTTGCCCTCATTTGAGTACAAAAAATTACGGGCTCCAATTTTCGGAGGCCAATTACAGGGAGGACTTGAATGGTGCTCACTACAAAGGCCTCGGCGAAGCTATAAGTAGTAAAATATTACATGATTTGATGAAAAACTAAACATTATTTCAAAGGCTTTGTACAGTTTGCTCTTATCAGATCAATCTACCTCTAGCTTGATCTAGGTTAATCTGTATTGAAAAAATAAAATAAATGTCTTCTGGGAACATTTGAGTGAATTCGAAATACGAGACATAGATAAAGACTTTTCTATGTCTCGTATTTAGCATTTACTACTACATACTCGATTGAGGGATCGTAGGACACTAAGCTTCCTTTGTTTCAATCGAGTATACCTTTTCTTCGATTCCTCGACTCACACCAGTTTGGACGAAAATCATGGTGCTAGTTAGTGAATCACAGCAAAATAAAAATATGACAACAAAGGCAGACAATTTAAAACTTAATTATTTATATAATAAAATATCAATTATATATCCTTTGTTTGATTCTACTAATAGTTTGAAGGTAGTTCATGGGAAACACTACGAATGTCTTATGATAGTTATTTCTATTTATCAAGCTGTTTATAAAGTAAAAAATTGACTTGTCTTAGTACTTATTTTGTAGGTCTAAAGAAATAAACGATTTGACTTTGACTCTGAAAATACATGTGCGCTGCCAATGAATAAAGAGGTTTTTTCTCTTTGTTATTTCCTCTGTTCTAAGGAGTTAAGATAATGTTCCATCAACAAACTATAAACCTATGCTGTAGGGCCTTTCACTCTCTTCGATAATGCGAACGAGTTCCCAGGACCACTCGTTGCATATCGAGCAACCTACTGAAAAAAAGCCCACGGTAAATATTGAATTGCAAATGTTGAGATTAAGCTTGTTTGATTCGAAGCAATCACTCGATATTTTGACAATTTATCGAATATAAATATATATAGTTACGTTGAATGCAGTCAGAACTAGGTGTTTGCTTCCTCGACATCTTGAATTTGCTTTCGTAAAATTTCTTCAAAAACAAGAACCAAACTGCCAGTTAATTATCTAAAGACTGCAAATTATCTGAAGAGGTTTAATATTGCAAAAATCTATATTTAGCTTAGGTAGACATCCTCAGGATAGAAACCAATATTTTCAAGTAAATATAATACCTATCTGTAACCGCCATATTTGGAATCCCCTCCAAGGTGGTTCATCGGAAATATTGTGATACACGGCTCCGCTCCTCCTCCCCCATAAATACGGTAACGCCGGTGCCGTTATCTTCGCTCGACACGGGTGTACAGATATATTTTCGAGCTAGTTTTTGATAGTCTACCTATAATGTTGCTTGTCTGAGTCTTACATGAAGTATTGCCTCATCTCTATGTAACGTTCTCGTAAATCTAGCAAACTGATAAACCTAGTATAGAAAATAATATAACGATAAATAAACACATTAAAAGTACGACACCTACATGTTACAGTTTTAAAAGTAAGAAAAATATAGAATATTTTTGTGTTTTTTCTGACCTTTCAACTTCAATTTAATGATTGTTTACATCTTACACTAACAATATAAAAATTAATAAATGAAAACAAGTATTTAAAATTGAAAGAATTGAGCTAACTGCAGACTGTTAGAAACAATCTACAGGCAATCTACTCTGTGCATTGCCCAAGCAATGTAGCCAGCGCTTTAAGCGTTTTCGTTTTCGTTGACAAGCAGGTACACAAACACTTTTCTGTATAAATATTTCCTAAAATTACATAAATATTTATTTATTAATTAATCATAACATCATGACAGGTTTCTTTTTTTAACCCTAAGGCGATGCTAGATCTACTCATACTTATCTTATTTAAGTTAATTTAACTATTATATAATATTAAACCACGAGTAATAAATAAAAACAAAATCACATCAGCTCAATCAAACGGCATTTACGAAAGGTTATCCCTTGTTTTCTGCCTCCCATTTAAGTGTAACTTAATTTGAGGCCATTACGCGTAATGGGCCGGCACTTATCGGTACATCTCGAAGATTGCCCGCGATTTTACATCATAATAAGATTGTTATTTATACCTTTGAAAGCCTACTTAGTTTCCTGATTAGAATTTTGGAACATTAACGCGTAATCTGTACGGACATTTATTACTTTCGTTTGTGATTTATTGGCTAGTGCGTCGAAACGTGGTTATTTAGCGGTGGTGCGTACCGATACTCTGTTATTACTGGCCGGGCTTATGAGTTTACTACTATTTCTGTCCTAGATTAACTTAGTTAATGTATGTCACTGGCAAGAGCGGAGTCCCCAAACACAAGCAAATGTTTGCAATGTTTGTTGTTAAAAATGTACTGCAATAATAGTTTTAATTTCATTAAATTAATAAAATTAAATATGGCAAGACAGAGTAGCAGTGATCAGGCTATCAGGTTATTCAATTCTTAACCAAACGGAATGAAGGCTGTGTGAGGTTAAACCAATTTAAAAGTGAACTCACTCAACTCCTGCTAAAAAGACTACTTAACTGTCAACGAGTTCCTCAACCGTTGTCTAACTAATATTAAAAACGGGGAAAGCTTTTAATGTTTGTTTGTTAGCATGGATTAGGACCCGAAACTACTAAACCGATTTATCATTAAAAAACTTACTTTTCAGGTATATGCTATAATTTATCCCGGAATTCCCACTGGAACGAGAACTATGCGGGTGAAACCACGAGACGCTGCTTGCAACTGAATAAACAATATGGAATAAGAAACTTGAGTTATATTTAGTGGATTGGACAGATGTAATTTAACAGTTTGACATGTTCTCCTTATTCATATTGCATCATAATAATTAAGTGTACCACTTTCAAACACAATAGGGTATATGCATCGAATTTTTTTATTGTTTTAATCGATTCTTTAGGTCATTATTTAACCGAGGAATGATAAAACGCTCACTGAATTTTGCATTAACAAGGTAAAAACAACAAATCAAAACTACAATCATTTTCGGGTGATAAAAACGCTGCCATATTGGCGCCATGTTTATGTGACGTCGACGTACACACTTGATTAAAACCTTTGGTGACGACCTCGGTAGTGATCATCTCAGGAAAGAGGTTTTTCGAAAAAAACTGAAAATAATCGACAATACGAAATGTCAAGTGGGCAGAATAGTGTCAAATCATGGTGCAGCAAGCAGAATAAAAAAAGAAAAAATGTGCACAGTGATGTCACGTCCGCTCTAGTCAATGGCGTAGCGTTTTGAAATTTTGCGATTGAGATTTAAAATATCAATTTTTCAATGGTTAAATTCTACAATAAAAACAGCTCAAAATGCAAAAATAAATATGTAGATATGTTTCTATATCAATAGACAATACGTATATATTTTTTTAGCCATTTTGAAATCACATGCATATACCCTATTGTACCAATAGTAATTTTTGAAAATAAATGATTATTACTGATAATTTATCAAATTTATTTAAAACTTTGTAAACAGTCTACAATTCAGAATGTCTATCTTTTTTGCGTTTGTCATAACCATAGAGTTTATAGAGCCAAAAACTCGATGGTCATAACATACAAACATCTAAAAAATAAAGAAACCCCAAATGTGTCGTTTATGCCTTCCTTGGTCAAAGGTTTTATATTCGGCTATTTATAAATAGTTTTCCTATATTCTGTGACCTCGAATGTGTGGTTCTTAGTTTTTGTTACATCCTGTATAAATAGAAGTATAACTAATAAATGCAGCGAGAACGGGATTAGTTACCTACTTCGGGAGCAAAGCGAACTTTTGTAAATTTTATTGATTTGACGATCTCTGTGCACGCTATGTGCTGGATTAGAATATGCACCATCCCAACCCTTCCCGCTGGTGTCGTAAGAGGCGACTAAGGGATATCCACCGGGGGAGGGACAGCAGACAAAAACGCCAATAAGGCGCAAATTTCCTGCGTCCAGCAGTGGACCAATACAGGCTAGAAAGGTTGGAATCTACTTCCACATCAGCTCCCGCGTGCACTCCACACCACACCTTTCCTCTCTACTCGTACAAAATGCACCAGCAATCGGTGCCGTACCCACAAAATAGTATTGAGGTCAAAAATTAGCCCGGGTACGTTTATAGCGTAGTTTCGAGCGGCCATGTTTCACAGTTATGGGGTACACTGCACTTTCTATGCAATTTCAAGCCTTGATTCCGCGTGAAATGGGAGCTTTTGTAAACTAACGTGCTTTTTACAGCAGCTAGGGATATACCTGTACGCTTAGTACCGGAGTTAGTTTATGATTAACTAGCTGCGCCCCGCGGCTTCGCATGCGTTTCTATGGAAACATATAACGGAGGTTTCTATTCCACGGTAACCCTACTTTCTAGCCTATGTTTGGTTCCAGGATAAGAATTACATGTATGCAAAATTTTTGCCCGATTCCGAGTAGTGTTGGCGTGAAAAGGTAACAAACATTACTATGTACACCTATCCAAAATAGTAATTTTATATAAAAATCTTTTAAAGGTCTATTGCGATACTTATTAAAATTGGTCATGTAGTACTTAATTAGGTTCTGAACAGTGTTTAGTTATCTGCGATGTAAAACTTTTATGTTAAATAAGGAACTGAAAAAACCAAAACCTTAGGGACTCTAGTTGTAACGTACTTGCTCTATCAATTAACTTACCTTAAGATATATATATATATATATAATATATATAAGTACTTCGCACGCCTATCTCGTTAAAAAGCGTTATTCCAGGCCTAGAACTACATATGCAAAATTTCAACCCTATCCGTTCAGTAGTTTTTGCGTGAAAAAGCAACAAACATACATACTGACATGTTTACAAACTTTCGCGTTTACAGTAATAATAGGATAAATGACAATAATATACGCTTCTACAACATAACTCTTAGTGAGTTGAAAAAAATATCAGTAATAAATTCAAATAAATTGACAAAATGTTGCTGCGCAAAACGGTACTTTAAATTATAAGCTTGTTTAGAGGATAATAATTGGGTTTATTCTATGGTATGCTCATGGGTGCCATTGTCAGAACTAGACAAAAATTATTTAAATAACAAGACCCCCCCCCCCAAAGGGACTACACGGGAAGCACCAGCTCTCAAAACGAATAAGAATCATCGAAATCGGATCACCCAGTCAAAAGTTCTGAGGTAACACGCATAAAAAAATACAGTCGAATTAGGAACCTCCTCCTTTTTTGAACTCGGTTATAAAAGCTTGGGATGGATTTTGCTCTAACTCGAAAAATTACAACTTACAGGCTAAAGTGTTTAAATTTGTCTTTATTTTACTTTCACTTTTTGTCTTGTAGGTATCTGTAACACTTCGCTTTCACATTTTTACCTTTTAACTCTTCGGTCCCATGGGCCCCAGCAGAAACCCAGCGTAGGTTGTTTTTTAAAGCCTACACAAGCTGAGTTGGGACCATTTTGTAACTAGAACTTAGTTTCCCTTTATTTAAGTATAATTATAGTTTATTTGTTTGTATATTTGTGTTTTGTTGTTGTTCAAATATATTTTTGGCAAAAATATATTTTTATAATTTTCTATTTTAAAAATGCACAAATTACTGTGTGTGAGTAATGCTACTTCGTAACTCATACTTAATTAACTTCAAATTAAAGATTTAAATCAAAAGAATGTGTGCGTTAAAAAATGCCGATGCTCGCACACTATGAGTAGATAAAATTTGTGTTTTTGTCAATATACCTAACTATTATTATTGCTTTTTATTGTGCAATCACATAGGTCGAACTTTTGTAAACAAGAACACCACAGAAATACATAATTCGTCGATTCCAAATGATAAAGACAAGTTGGTGAGCTCACAAAATTCGTTTGGCAACAAACACGGCGTGGTCTTACTACGTAAAGGGCCTAGCTAACGATTTAATCGTTGCTAAATGTAAACACAGTACGTACACATTTATCGTGTAAAAAAAAGTATAAAAGGAACAACATCCAGAGTTTCAGGGAGTGTCACTAGAGAGTGCAGGAATTTGTCGCTATAAATCCAGAATTAAATGAAAATTATATGAGTAAAAATAAAACAGTTTCGAGAGCGCGCCGCGGGACCCCACTCGAAATTAGCTATGTTAATGTAGTAATATAATTATTATTTTGGTCGGCGGTAATCCGATTTATGACCGTATTGTGGTGAAATTATAAACGTTGAAAGCAATTTGCGTGACAAAGTTCAAGGAGGCAAAAATAAATAATTATTGTTTTCTGAAACGAAGGTTACCGAGGGCCGCTCGTTACACTTTCAGGACGTAATTCCATCTTTATTGCTATCGATATCGGGTCTTTATTGTATGTATAATAAGTGCTATATATATATTATAATAACTACTAAAAATAAAAACTAAAATTTCGTATACAACAAATTTGGATTTTTTACCTTTAATTATTTAAAATAATTTGATTCTTAATGTTGAAGTACTATAATATAGTTTTAAGTATGCATGGTTTTTATAAGATGGCTTAATCGAGTATTTAAATTTCTATAACTGAGTATCTGAGGGCATAACAAGAGTTTAACACTTTAGAAACTTTCGTAGTTTGACGAATTCATTATGATTGTAAGCGGGTTAACTACGAACCTTGTTTGTGTTGGAAGAACAGAACCGCACTCGCCCTGAGGATGTCCCTTAGGGATGAAACGTTGGTGTTCTTCCAACACAAACAAGGTTCGTAGTTAACCCGCTTACAATCATAATAAATTTAACAGTTGTTATAACTACGATTAAACCGTGTCTAACCGTAAACCGTCGTAAAACGCAGTTTTGTTCTAACGCTTTTTTTACACATGTGCCCAACGGACGTCAAACTTTTGTGCAGTAACATTATAAAATGCAACAAACCTCTATTAGTCAAGTTCTCAGCCAGGACGTGCTCGTAGTTCTTGTTTAGGTTTTGTTGTGCGAGTTAATTGAACCGGTGATTGGCCGAGCGACGGAAGTCACGAGAAAAAACTAACAACATTTCAGAGCACGAGACTTTGTGTCGAGGACAGGGAGGGGGCTGCTGTTCACGTTCCAATAATGTTGTTTAGTGTATTCGTAGGTATGCACAGTGCGCGACATTGCCGGGCGCGGTGGATCGGTGTGACTTTACAGTGTGTGGAAATTGTAAGCTGACAGTGTTTTATCTATTTACCTATTTAAATCGACAGTTTTTGCGAAAAAAAAACTGCTTATATCGACAAGTTTTTGCACGCGAATGCGGATTTGCACGCTCACGTGTTATTTTACGTCTAGCTATAGAAAGCTTTTGAGTAGTGTGATTCAGCTTACTTTATCTGAAAGCTATGCAATAAAGCTATAAAACTGGCTATAAATGTTGTGTATTGTGTTTTTGTTTTATTTTACACAGACCTTTTATTTGCAAAAATGGTCGTAAAATCGTACTACTACAACTACTACTACTACTACTACTACTTGTATGTTTATCAACACATACTATTGAAACTTTGTAAAAACGTTGGTGACCCTCTAAAACGACGGATAAATAAGAAACTTTTACCGATTCTTTGGAATAAAGAAGAAAAAAAAAGCTTTTCCCTCAAATATTCGCAAAAAAAATAACGTCACTTTCGCACGCTGAACTTTCACCCGGTATTTCTCTCAACATTTGTTTCAAAATAGTATCAAAAAGTTGTCGAAAAGTTTGAAGTTGTTGGTAATAAAATTATTAAACATAAATGCAATTGAAAATATATCCTCACTTCATCAATAAACCGAAAAATCTAGATGAGCCATAATGGCTTACAAAGTAGTAAGACATATGTCTTAATCGATTTCAACGGACCACTTCGGGAGTAAGACATATGTCTTAATCGATGTTGAAGGGTTTATTTGTTTATTTGGAACGCAAGACAGAATACAATCAAATATTTAACAACAAGAAGGACAAAATAATTTAGTTTAAGTTTTTTTATGTGGACACAGGCAATGATATTATATTAGGTCCTTACATATGAAATTGGCGTTTTTCGTACTGGCCACTTTAATCACAAATTTCTCCTCTTTGGTAAGGAATTCCAAATTCAAATTTGTACAGCTATAGACTCATGTATTTGTGCTTCGATGATCGTCATTCATTTGTTTTTTTTCTTCTGTTTTTTTCTGTTTGCGTCACTCATTTTACAAAATGGAAAACTTAAAATATCGCATTATTTACGAGTACGAGTTCCGCCGTGGCACTAGTGCTGCGGAAACAACTCGAAGGGTGAATGATGTGTATGGCGGTCGTGTTGCAAAAGAAAACACAGTTCGTTTTTGGTTCCAACGTTTTCGTTCTGGAAATTTCGACCTGCAGAACAAGCCCCGTGGACGGCCTGAGACTCAAGTTGATAATGAAGAGTTGAAGGCTATTGTGGAAGCGGATCCATCGCAAACCACGTCCGAGTTAGCTGCAGGCTGCGATGTTAGTGATAAAACTGTTTTAATTCACTTGAAGCAAATTGGGAAGATTAAAAAGCTTGAAAGGTGGGTACCTCACGAATTGACTGAAGCAAACCGGCAAACGCGCGTCGACTGCTGCGTTACATTACTAAACCGGCACAATAATGAAGGTATTTTAAACCGAATCATTACCTGTGATGAAAAATGGGTTCTTTACGATAATCGGAAGCGCTCAGCGCAATGGTTGGATCCTGGCCAGCCAGCCAAATCCTGCCCCAAGCGAAAATTAACCCCAAAAAGTTACTTGTAAGCGTTTGGTGGACTAGTGCCGGTATTGTTCATTACAGTTTTCTCAAATCTGGCCAGACTATTACGGCTGATGTCTATTGTCAGCAATTGCAAACCATGATGGAAAAGCTAGCGGCTAAACAACCTAGGCTAATCAATTGCTCCACGCCACTGCTGCTTCACGACAACGCTAGACCACACACTGCGCAACAGACGGCTACTAAATTAGAAGAGCTTCAATTGGAAAGTCTAAGACATCCTCCGTACTCCCCGGACCTTGCTCCAACAGATTGCCATTTTTTTCGAAATTTGGATAACTTCTTGCAAGGGAAAAAATTCACTCCGATGGGGCAGTCCAAATCGCCTTCAAAGATTTTATTGATTCCCGTCCGACTGGTTTTTTTAGTAAAGGGATCAATGAACTACCTATAAGATGGCAAAAGTGCATAGAAAATAATGGTTCATACTTTGATTAATTAAATATATTATATTAAAAAATATTCGACTTTTTGTTCCTCCCATACAAAACGCCAATTTCATATGTAAGGACCTAATATTATTAGATGGGGCACTAGCGCGTCGAAACTGAGGCGGCTAAATTATTACAATTGTTAGAATTTTGATTTAGTCGAACATTAACATTCAGAAGCACAACTTTACCTACAAATTCTAATAGATTAGCACTATAAACATATTTTCGTTTCAGTAAGTTTTTTATTATATTTGACGACCTCTATGGCGCGGTGGGCGAAGGCCCGCCTGCAACGCAGGAGGTTGCGGGTTTGATTCCCGCCTCGGGACAAAAGTGTGTAAGATCTGCAGACATTTGTTCAGGGTGTTCTGGATGTTTTCTATGTATAATAAAAACATATATATCTAATAATAATAATAATAATCATCATTTATTGCTTGAAAAATGGTATTATAAAGGTCTCAAACTTAAAATAAGTTCACATAATTCACCGGTAAATTCGGCATGCAAAATAGACAAAGATATAAATTTAAATTGACAGGATATAAAAAAAAAGGAAATAAAATTAAGAAATATATAAAATTAGTCTATCTTAAGATGTCATTGAATTAATATAATGTAAAGTTTATGTGTTAAGAAATTCAGATACAGTATAAAACTATTCGCCAATAAGCCACTTTTTTAACCTAAATGCAAAAAAATTGCAAGGTAATTCTTGAATATCTTTAGGTATTTTGTTGAAAATGCGTCCACACATGGCATGACAACTATGTAGTGTATTGTATTTAAGTATATCAGTTATCTAGTACCAGGGTTGGAATAAAAACAGTTTTTTTATATTTTATAAATCAAACAGTTCAAAATGTTTGAAACAAGTATTTTTTTGTTTTATTTGTTTTTTTTTACTTATTGCCTTTAGGGCTCAATATCAAATCAATTATAGCGAATTATAAAATAATCCATTTCTAAAAATTAACAAAACAATAAATATTTTCTTTTTGTTGCGTATCTAAGTACCTATTTCTAATGTACCTAATTACTAAAAATTATTATAATTAATAATCAATACAAAAAACTTTACATATACCTTGTATGTAGTGTAGTGTAGGTAGGTAGGAGAGAACGGGGAATACCCATCACTAATCCAGTGAATTACTTTCTTTCGACGGCCGACATAGGGACTTTACCTATGCATGTAGTATACAGTACAGTGTATAAAATGGCCAACATAGAGACTTTTAAATTGTAAATTTATTTGAAGCTATTTAGAGTTCAACATATTTATTCGTTTGGATTTATTTCCATTTATTTTTAATTTAATAAAATATGGATAGCTATGTAGGTACATATTTACTTACGTTACGTGTAATTTTGATGTTCGTTTGTTCCTCGAAATTATATTTTAATAATCAAACAAACAAATTGTTTCATTAAATGTCCCTTCTGTAACAATATTCTCTTGTCGTGCTCACGTGTTTCAAGCGGAAGTCTAAACAGATATCTATCCTTTTCTAACTCATTTGTACCGTATTATCTGTCGCATTTATGGTTGTAACCTATGGATATGTCAGAAGGTAAGTATGTATATGTTGTAGAGGAACTAAATCTGAGCACCGCGCAGTATGAATATGCGTCATCTTTATTAAAACATCATTGTACACAGGTAAAAACCTTAGCATGTCCAGATGACGAAATAATAAGTGATACTTATTTTGAGTTTCACCAACTGGACACACGTGTGTCCAGTCTCGTGAGTGGAGTTAGTGAATGACCCTAATAATAAGGCTGACTGTATCCTTAGATAATAAGTACACAGGATGATCAAAGTGTGGTTCTTGATAAGCAAATACCTATTAGAAATGATAAACTATTAATATGTTAACATGCATTATCATTTTATAGAACAATAATGAAACCAAAAAAAATGCATTGTGGTATGTCACAATAAGATAAATCACACTAATATTATAAATGCGAAAGTTTGTATGGATGTATGGATGGATGTTTGTTACCTTTTCACGCCAAAACTACTGAATGAATGATGAAATTTTGCATACAGGTAATTCTAATCCTGGAATCAAACATAGGCGAGACTTTTTATCTCATACATCAGTTCCCGTGGGATAAAAATCACCTTTAAACGTTTCCGTAGGAAAAATGCGTGCGAAGCCGCGGGGCGCAGTTATTAATAAAAAGACAAAAAACTGGCATCACTCCTCTCCATCTCCTTGAGATTGTTTTCAACGCCTTTTTATACTTTTTTGTAAAGTTTTCGGCGGGTTGGCGACTGGTTAGTTGTTTACAGTTAACATACCAATACATGGTGATGGTTTTATTTATGCATAGTGATGATTCTTTATGTACCTAACACTTTTTTTGTTAATATAAAAAAAACACTCAATCTTCTATATATATTAATAGTAATTAATAAAAACAATTTATCTTCTATATATCTTCAACTATATTTTAACGACTACCATTTACCTTCTAAAGATGTCTTTTAAATATTAAACAGTTGAAATAATGTTCAAAGAACGTACCTCCACCTCAACCGCAACAGCCTATGATTCCACTGCTAGACGCAGGCCTTTATTGGCTTTTTTCTTATGAGGGGTAGTGCCCATAATCCCCATGGTGGGCCTGCGGGTTGGAGATCGCAGTTTGGCGTCAAAATAGTTCGGCAGGAGGCGCTGCTGCCCCACATTCATTATCCCTGAGTCGCCTCTTACGACACCCGCGAAAAGAGCAGGTGTGGTGCAAATTCTAGGACGCCGGCACCACATGGCGAAACGGTTAAAGAACGTACAATAATGTTCAATTTCATTTACTACTAATATTCCTCCACTAGAACACTAAAAAAGAAAACTACGACTAATATTATTCAGGAGAAACATTTATTCCATAACTTGTTGTATTATTCAGGGACGTAAATGAAAACAACAAATTACGCATAACGAAGTGTTCTTATAAACAAGCCACGAGTACTCGTGCAAGGACGCGGGTACAGGAAGACCACGGATCGAATGTGGAGCTGTTATTATGACTTTATTTGCCTCATGGTAAAACAAATACCGTGTTTTGGTTGCCGCAATACGTTTTTGTTATAAGTTTTTAATTATTTTACAATACCTTACTTAAAAATAAAGTAAAATCAAAAATAAGTAATAAATTAAAACTAGTTAGTGTTTACAATTAAACCAATTGAGTCATCTACAGACTGTTGCAAACAATCTACAGGTAGCTCAACTGATGCAAATCAATACCAGTCGAAAGCGTACAATGGGGTTTTTCGTGATAAATAGCGAAAACATTTCAAGTTCACTGCTAAAACTCTGCGCTCATTAATCCAATACCGTTACCACACAGCGAAAAAACGTGCATTCAAATATGAGCTTAAACTCGCTGGCTTAAGACATGCTTTACAATGACATTCTGGCTTTCCACAAGCTTCAAATAAGTGGTCCACGAGCAGTTTATCATCTGATGCTGTCAATATAAAATTCATCTAAATGTTACAAATTATAGCCCATATTTAATGCAGATTTAGCCCATATTTGTGCTGTGCTCCAGCGGTGCTTTCCAGATGTGACAAGTTTGATGGTCCGTTCACATGTTCTATCTATTTATTTATGCAAGCCTATGTTCACTAAGACTGCCAACTTATAGAACAAGACATTCAAAGTTCACACGCGTCGATTGCGTCTAAAGAGTTTTGTGAACTCCTCACTTAGTTATTTCGTACCTCTTTGTTAAGTGGAGTGACCACAAAGTGAGCGTGCCGCAAGCTCCATCAAGTGCATTATAATGTGGCCATAATTTGATCTGGTTGCGGACAGAGCGCCGCGGTCTCTGCCACTCTCTATTATGGGATTATGGGTACTCACGCTATGTAGCGGCACGCTTTTATGAGACTGCTTACAGGGATAACGAACAGTTTAGTTTGCATGAACTTCTCTCCTTAAATACTTTGATTTTGTACCTTATTTGTGCGTTATTATTCAATATGAGCTTCTTTTTATAGGCGAAAGATTAATCCATCCATAAAAAAGTTTAGTAACATGAATGGCGACTTCCCTCAAGCGCTTACAGAACACTCGATAGTCGGCAATAAATTCAACGAGTCCCGATCCCCCTTTACGTTATGGCTTCCCCAGAATTATTAAAGTGTTGCCTCTATCAAGGGCCATTCCCGACATTTCGGCAGAACATATATTGTTAACTGCGTTATTTACGGACAGATTTATTTCCCCCCACTTCGCTACTTTAGGGGAGAACCGTGGAGCAGTTTTTTGTGGAAATCGTAGTTTATAGTTCCTTAATGTTTTATGTATTACCCGCTTTTGGCGGGAATTAGGCTAATGCGAAATAAATGTCCCCATAAATGATTATTAAACACATTAGCTTCATAATATAAGTTTTTGATGTGTATATCTCTGATTGATTTTGTTTTTCTGTTTCATACCAGTTTATATACCCGTATAAGGAAAATTTTTAAAATAAAACAGAAGCTTAAGGCCAATGGATTGTTCCCAAAAATATTTCCTCATCCCCATAATTTCTGCGTTTCATTTCATCCTAAAGTTCAAAAAGAATTCATAAAAGTATTACTCGAACAATAACGTTTTCACCTTTGCATAACCGATCCCCCAGCAGCAGTGAGCCGCTCCGAGCGAGGTATTATGGAAGTTGAATACCTCCCAAGGAGCTCATGTCCATAATCTTGGCAACTTTTAATAGGACAGACCCAGAATTTGACGGTCATTATTCAAGAAAATACACTCTTGGGGTGACCCTCCATCTGTGAAACTTTATTTCATTTGAATTACGTCGCGCGGCTATTTTTCCCTCGGAGTTTTTTACAGACAGCGTGTGGATTATAATACAATTTAGCATGGATCAAGAAAAGAATTTGCAGACTTAAAGGACTTTATTTCGTTTTGTCAAGTGGGTTTTCTTTTTATTTGATGAGCTGGATGAGTTGTTCAAATTGCCTTGGATTCTGAATTATATTTGAATTCATTTCTTTCAATTTAATAGTAACATACGCGTAGGCTCTTTATGAAACTGTATTTATTTAAATAACATTTTTCTAATAACAATTCGAAGTTTTTATAGAATCATTGTCTGTGGTAGCATTACCATAGATCAAATTTTACTATGTTTAGCGTAAAATAGTTTAAGCTACACAGAACGCTTTGTTTGGAACATCATTTTATTGCATGAACATACATGCAATAAAATTATGTTCCAAATAAAGCGTATTTTTATATTGGACAGTAACATTTCGGATCAATATGAATGATTGCACAGCTGATTAGTTTGTTGCAAAGGCAATCAGAACTCAATATTCAGCAGACGCATCCGGACACAACACTATATCGATAGCAGGTGACAAAAAAATGGCTGAAAAATTGCAACACTGCGGCCGGACGGCTGAAAACGGCTCAAAACTACGAAAGTGAATTGATGGGACGTGCTATGTGCGCGTTTTGTCGACGCTGAAATTGTCACCGACCGAATGAAAAGCTGGCGGTGAGCGATCGCCAGCGTCTTTTATACACGGGTCATTGACAGCTGTCGGGCAACTAGATCTCATTTATTGACCTACAAAAGGTAGAAACCTGAAGCAATGATGTACAATGAACAACTATTCATTGTAGACGCATGTGCTAAACACTGTCAGTATTTCAAAAATAATGGGTAAAGTGTGAGTGCCGATAGTTGTTTTCGTTCCTGTGTAGACAACCTTACAAATTCATCTATTAAGCGCCAACAAATAAACAGTAGTCTTTCTTCTAGATTGTTTGCAACAGCCTGTAGTTAGCTCAATTTATTCAATTGTAAATACTAGTCCTACACTACATAAGAAACACTTTGTAGATGATAAAGTCAAAGATGAAACGAGCCTCAATAGTGTTTATCTTAAGAGTGTAAATTTTCAATTAAATTCAAGTGATTTGTCTCATAGATCTCTAATAAATATAGTGCTATCTCTTCACACACAAACACCCCCTTCGGATACCCCGTACGAATGATTTGACAAGTTATTTCCATTAATCCACCGAGGCGATTCTATCGTCGTGCGCAGTCCTTTGGGTACCCTCGCGACCCTCGCGTACCCTCGCGTACCCCGTGCATCCAATCTCTCCGTCGCATTGCTATAAAAAGCCCCCGGAGCCCACAGAACATTAGGCACCCAGCACACGTCATTAATCGTAGAGGCGACAGAGCAGTTGGCAGACACTTGAGTAATTCCACTCTTCCAACTTGGCAAACAACGCCATCTAGGCGACAAATATCGCGAAAGCAATAAAATATTTTACACTAACTTTGTGTTCAGTAAATTTTGGCGATGGGCAATGTTATCCGATTGTTTTGGTGATATGATTTTTGAATTTCGGAGAACACTCGGATAGCAAGCATGCAAGCTATGGAATAAATGTCAGAGAAATTCACACTAATATTATAATTACACATTTATTGGATTTTTGTTACCTCTTCACTACGAAACTAATGAACAAATCGGGCTTAAATTTTGTATAGATGTTGTTCTCGACATGGAATAAAATATGGGGTACTTTTTATCTTAGAGAGTTTATGCGAAGCCCCGGGTAAAAGTATAAGTAAAAGTATAAAAGTAAAAAATGTATTTATTGACATAGTATTTAGTGTTACAGACAGTATGAGTCCATAGGCTCCTGAACTAGTTAGAGAACTGTGTTTAAGGAGCCAGTGGCTTCTCCAACTAATATTAAAAGATTCTTATGTCAAAGTAATATAATCTTAATAATAATAATCTTAATTTTAGGTACCGAGGAAAAAATATAATAGAAAAGGATAAAGCTAGTTAGTAATAAGTCCGAGTCCTATTTGTCAAATATGGTGATTTTATATGGGCTTCTTTTTCACATACACGGTTATCGGAAATATTAACTTGTTTCCAAATACCACTCCAATAACACTTCCGTAGACATTGTTTTTATTTTGTATTTTGTCTAATAAACGCCGCTCGGAGGGCGACGACAATTGACAAATGACGTCACAAGCCCCGTGCTCGATATAAAACTATTTAGCTGGTTTATTGCATCGTAAAGATAAGTTTATTGTTTCCTTCCACTCCACTGCCAGAGGGCAAGAGAGATAGCATCTCTAAAGTACACGGCTATGATGGGAATCAGGCAAATAAAATATTGAGTGATTACGAGTATGAATAAAGAGATGAACTTTTGAATCTATCGTAGCAATAAAATCGCATCATAAAATATTTATATATAAATTATTTGTCTCTATCCGCAGCTTCTTACGCGTTATTTCTATGGAAACTATCATTATCTCCACTAGCAACCATTTTACGAGATAAAATTCAGCCTTTGTTTGATAGCCAGGTGTAGAGCTACGATCTCTGCATAGTTTTAGCCCGATCGGTTTAATGTCGTTACGGCATGAAGAGGTAACAAACATCTATGCATCCTACTTTGACAACTAGAATATGCTGCTACCGTAGCTGTGTCTCCTGGTTTCGCACGCGATATTCCCATAGAAATATTTAAAGGTGATTTCTATCCCACAGGAACTGATGTATGGGATAGAAAGTAGGATTAGAATTACCTGTATCCAACATTTCAGTCTTTACGCCAAAACTACTGAACGGATCGGACAAAAAAAAACAGACAAACATCCATACATCCAAACTTTCACATTTGTAATGTTTGTTTGAAGTGTATATTATATATAAAATAATAATATTTTTCCGCAACCAGAAACCACAAACTCAATCTACCACCAATCATTGTCAATAATTTCTTAACAAGTGCCGCTCGTTTAAAAGCTATAAGTATTTTAATATTGTTCAAAGGTTTTTATTATGATAACTGATGTATGGGATAAAAATACAAATATAAATGCGCGTAATACCCTCACACTCTGGGTTATTTCTAAAAAAATAAATAAAATCCCACAAATATATTATTGTTCATATTAAGCAGCTCAATCCCACTGATAACATTGTGGTGTCAATAGCCACTCGATAGACTGAGAGGATGTGAGTCATACACAAAGGGATGATAATCACCCAAAGTACTCGTTCTCGAACAATTGTCATGGAACCGGAAGTACGCGTGAGTCTCCGAGGTACCTCGCACAATAGAGCCTTCGGGAGAAAACCGTAAATCACGGATAATAGCGTAGACTACGGTATCTGTGATATTGGCTTCAGTGAGCATTTACGTGTATCTAAGAGTTTTACTTTAAGAAAAAGTTATTTCAGCATTTTTTTTCTGATTTCCAATGAATATTTTTGACATAAATAGATAAACATAGTAGCGATTGTTGTACCTATAACATAAATTTTGCTTTAACTTTTAATTTTATATACTTATATCATATTAGTCCACTGCTTGACATAGGCCTCCCCTAATGAGCGCCATAGCGCCCTGTCTTCAGCTTATACATATGGTTCTAATTAATTATTAGATCTAAAAGTTGGAAAAAAATAAAATTTAAAATGTTTATTTACCTCAATCAATGTAACATACCCACAATGATAATACAAGCTTAAGAAGATACTATAGAAGGTTTACGATGTGTTTATATTACTAATGATCCCAACTATTTGTACCCATGTCCAATTGAACATCGCATGTTCTGATTTTATGAGTTACATAATTATGTAACTCATGAAATCAGAACATGCAACTGAAATTTACAAAAAAATATAATATTCAGTTTACCATGGCAAGCGTTATCAAAAAAAATGTTAAAACATAATTTGAGTTTTAACTGGTGGAACAGCTATATATTTTTAGGCGACAGATGGAATTAGTTGGTAATTCATAAAACGCTCAATCACAAAAGTTCATCGCTCTAGGTTTTCTAATACGAGTTTTTTTCTGCACGAGTGAGGGGTACGCGCTAGACTAACCGAAACCAGACAGTTCGTTTTTGTGCGGCACTTATTGGTTTTTTTTGCCTTCAGCGCTCCAGAAAATAGACTAAATGTAAATTCTACGCTTTGAAATCGCACTATTACAAAAGAAATTGCATTTAAGTGACTGAAATTTTTGCTAAGGTATTCGTTTTAAAGTCTAGCTTTTTAGAATCCAAGTAGTTATTTTTATGCTGTGTGGTGCTGGCTAAGAATTTGCACAACCCCAACCCTTCCCGTGGGTGTCGTAAGAGGCGACTAAGGGATATCCACCGGGGGGTGGGCAGCAGCGCCCCCCGCAGAATAATTCTACCACCGAACTGCGATCTCCAACCAGCATGCCCAGCGTAGGGTTTATGGGCATTACCCTCCCTTAGATAAAGGCCAATAAGGCGCGTATCATGCGTCCAGCAGTGGACCAATATAATGCTGTTGAGGTCTAGTTGGAGGAGGTTTTCTTTGTCAAAGTCAGTAGAGACTAAATCTGGGTGAATATAGTTTCACTCGAGTGTTACAAAGAATCCTTAGAAATGTAAATGTAATATCAAATCTCTTCAGTATTATAATACAAAACATTTTAACAAAATTGCTTAATCCCGAAATTCTCTAATCAGGCTAATGAAATAACGTGTTTTGACACATGCCTACGCTAGTACAATGTCACCTCAAATAGCACTTATTACTCGAGTTTACGATCACGTAAATGTGTCTCAGGTACTTTACGTCGTACTACGTTCAAATTCGGGAGTGATTCAGTAATGCGCTACGACGTAGCCCGTAGCAGAGCTACGGCGTAGCGGTGCTACGAAGCCGCTACGACAGCGGTAAATCGCAATAACCAACATGTGCCGGGCCGTAGCGTTGACTCAAAAGCTGTGCTACGAAATTGCTTGTCGTATGAAATTTTACATTTGAGGAACGTGTGCGTTTTAGTGGCTTTAAACATAATATATTTATTTTATTATAAAATGCTTGAAGATACTATGAACTGCATTTAAGCTAGTTTGGTTAAGTTAAAGATTCGCGCTTTTTGAGAAAGGGGTTTTCGATTTGTTATAAATCTATTTCATTTCATTTATTCCACCATAGGTACATTTATATATACACTTGAAATCGTTAAAATCTAATTTTAAACATAATTAATAATTATTATTATTTTGTAAGAATACAAAACAAACAAAATATTTTTTTCAAGGAAACACTATAACAAATAAGGGATTTTCCAGGAGAGAGTCAAATATAGAATAAAAAATAAAAACAGACAGACAGTAATTTTGCATAAACAAATACACTTCTTAACATCTAATTATAAATAACAAATGGTTGGCTGTAAAAGGGCCTAAGATAATCTATGACTTCTTGTTCTAAATAGTTCGATGGTTGGCATAGAATGGCCAAGAAGGTTCGAGTTTGAATTACATTCTGTAAAAAACTTTTTTAAACTAATATTTTCGTTGTTTTATAATGGAGAATTAAATTTAAACGTCCATAGACAGGTTTACTTTTGATATAACGGTCTTAGCCACATCGAATTCCTCTGAAAAAATATATCTCACTATTAACATCTTTAATATAACTTTAAAATAAAATGTATTCAACATACATGAGTATGTCTACCGTTTTAGTGCTTGTCTTATGTTCTGATAAAATATGTTTTAAAAACTATATTTTCATAGAAACTAAATTGGCACTTAAATTCTGAATCACATCATTTACATAGTCATGTTTTCGCGGAATACGTAAAGTAAAAGTAATGGCGTTAAAGGAAGCTGTCCACATTTCAGTTCACAGAAAGATTTTAAACAATCAAAATGTAAGTACAGATTCTTAATTTTTTATTGCACTAAAACATACATACAAACATACAGTAGCGAAGTAATGGCAAAGGCGAGCTTAACCCTAAAAAGAGTTCTCTTCCAGCAAACCTCATTGGGAGAGAGAGATAACGTTAAGTGTGCATATTTTTTGGAGAAAAATATGGCAAAAAAAAACTACTTACTACATAATCAATAGACTACATACATACTATATTACACTATATCTAAGATACCTATTTCAATATATAAAATATAACACTGTCTAAATATGTCCAAACACATTTTTATACTTAAGTATAATAAATACTTAAATATATAAAATACAATAGACTCATGAGTGCTCTTTGACTTTACGATACTTTGACTTTACGGATCAACAATTTTTTTGTTTAATACCTAACCGATTAGTCCACTTGTGTCATTGATGGCCCCGATGCTATTTCTCAGTGCGGTCACGTGTCGGCTCCATATCGGTCCTTTATGTATCACGCATAGTCGACTTAGTTTTATGGGACAGATTATGCCCAGTTAATTGAGATAATGGGGCGAATCAGCACTTTTTTGGCCCCATGTTACCAGATAACACGAAATAGGCGAGTTAGATTTTATGCGGAAATTTAGTTTCGTGATGCGAAACTGTGGAGTGGATGCTAAACTTTATAACAGTTTTATGAACGGTAAGTTGATATAAAATATTTTCAAACAGTATTCGTTACGAGCATATCCCATTTGATGATTAATAAACAAACAAAAAGCCAGTAAATATTCTGAATATTGGCTTCAAAATAACTCGATTCGATTTTATATCCTTCACCCACTAAGTTTCCTTTGCTAAATAAAACCCTGTTCTAAAGGTCACATTAACATCTCGTCGGCATGAGATTAAGGTTCAAAATATTTAAATAATTTCCCTGTAACGGCCGTTACGGAGCGTGCCGTGATTTACGTGGTAGGTTCATTAAAGAATTATGTAAAGTGTAATGGGGTTGTATGAATTTTAATATTGGCTCCATTTCGACCCTAGTTGACACTCGCTGGATCCAATATTGGGGGAACAGGGATGTGAAACTTACCAAGCAAATGTAAAACAAAAAAAAAACATATCTTGAACTAAGGATCAAAAGAAGTCCTTTTAAAATAGGCATAAGAAAAATAAAACGTGGAATACATTGATTCTTCGGGATCTTACCAAACTTCTTAAAAGAAAGCTATGATGTTGGTTAATGAATTAGCGTTACAATTCAACGTGGCTTTTAGGAAAATTTAAATTATGTGAAAATAATTCTAAATATGTATGTACTAGTTGTAATTTATCGTTTCGTTGCATTTTTCTCTAAAAGTAAGGTTCTTATAACATGTAATGTTATAAGAATAGTACCATGGTAAGGGTTGATCCTGGTATAGTAGGGGTTGGTCCCGGTGTAGCAGGGGTTGGTCCCGGCATGCAGACATCACTAGAGGCCAGTTAATATTCATTACCGTAATTAGAGGCCGTCGCCGCACATTCCCCCACTTGAGGCAACTGCCCTATTTATTAGCAGCTTTATATTTATACTTTTCCTTAAGTTCTTATGAGTTTTTGATTATTTGATTCTACCAGAGAGTGGACGATGGACGTAGGTTGGATCAATTTTATTTTAAAATTACTTTCCTTGTTGTTTTTTTGTGCTGTTGTTTGATAATTCAGCGCAAAATACATTTCAACCATTTTATTTTAATAAAACCCAATTTTTTAAAATATTGAAATGAATATATATTAAAATTACAAATAAATATTCCCACGCTCGTAAATATCTAAAACGAAGTAATTTAATAGGGTTCGTGCGATAGGGTGTGCTGGGGCAAATGCGGTGGATGGGGCAAAAACTGTATTCATGTTTCAACAATCACGTGACTTGTTTATTTGAAAAGTTAACAGCCTATATTGGTCCACTGCTGGACGCAGGCCTCCCCGTGATAAGCATCTTTATTGGTTGTTATTACATGGGGGATAGTGCTCATAATCCCCACGCTTGGCATGCGGGTTGGAATCGCAGTTTGGTGTTAGAATCGTTCAGCAGGAGGCGCTGCTGCCCGCCTCGGGTAAATATCCCTTAGCCGCCTCTTACTTATGACACTCGCAGAAAGAGTTGGGGTGGTGCAAAATCTGCTTCTGGTATGCTGCCGGCACCGTACGGCGAAATTGTATAGTCGTTCTTAAAATAAATGATTATGATTTTGAAAAACGTCAGTGTTAGCTGAGTGAATTTTGGGTTTTGTTCTTTTGAAAGATTTTTATCACTCGAACAAAACGCATAAGTATGTTCTTTAAGATCGAAATTTGCTACTGCACTCCATCTGTGCGTATGATGAAAATATTTTTTAAACAGATGACCCAACTTTCACTTGTCTGACAAGATAAACTTCTTGACATGAGTTTTAAAAGCACACACCAGATCAGTCGTCTAGATGCAGATGATGTAGACACAAGTCAGTCCGTAATTTCATGGTGCTATGTGGTCTATAGCGTCCCTCTGACAATCTGGTCCGTCAGAGCCCAACTATTTTTAAGGCTGCTGTGTGTTGTATGTTCATTTCAGAATTCAGCCTATATTTCAGAACTACACATCGAAATACACGGACGTGATTCAGATTTAAAGAACGAAATACTAAAAAAGCCCGAATACCTTCTCCTCACAACATTTATACCATTTTCTCCACTTTGAGAGTGCATCAAATGCAACTAAAAGCAAAGGATTACACACATCACGGTCTACGGAGCTACGGCGTAGACGTTCGTAGAGGCTACGTAGACATCCGTAGAGGTACAGATAGACACAAAAGAACTTCATCGTTGTCATTTCCATTTTCTCGCTGCACCGCAGACTTAGCGTGTGGGCCCGGAAACTATCGGGGGAGGCGGAAATTGGGTTTTCTAGGTGTTGATATATTTCTACGTGTATCGCGGAAGATGTATGACTTTTATGAGTATGAAAAGTTGCTTGTGAAACGGTTTGAGGTAGGTAAGCAGCAAAAGAATAAGTAGTGATGTGCTGATGAGTCGTATGTGTAAACATTTTCATTATTTTGGTCTCTTCAAGACAAGGGTCTATATATGATAGGTATCTTCTAGCTAGGCCTTCGTGATACACCTTTCCATCAGGTGAGATTGCGGTCAATCTAAGGTCTATTGCAAGTATAAAAAAAATATAAGGCTTTATTCCACCCCCAGAAATATTATGAAGTAGGAATACAGAAGGGTTCTGTGAAAAGGCGATAGTATTTGAAATTGTTTCGGAATTGGATTATCACATTTCTTAAGAGAACAAGCTGAGCGCTCATTTTTACCCATTCGTAGGTCATTTTTACCCAACTTTTACTTATTAGGGATGATAAAATACTAAAAAAACAGAATAAATCAATTGCAACTAATATTTACACATTATGTATAACAATTTCATAAAAATCTACCGTCACCAGAAGGCAAAGCGCCCCAAATCCTGCCAGCATGGCCACGTTAAATAAGAATAATAATTTGTTGACTGAAATTGAAGCCAGTATTCAATCACCTTTGGACTCTATAAGAAGTTTAGTAAGATACATATGTTACTAATAAATAAATAGCCAAATGAGGAGTAAGCTGGTACAGGTAGACGGAATACCGTTAGAGAGGTGGGCCTTCACTCAGCAGCGGGTGTTCACGGGATGAATAAAACTAGACAGATAGAAAACGTCAATTGGCTTTTTGTTACTTGATAACTTTTGTCTTCTGTTTATTTTCTAACCGCTAAACTAAGAAGTCCGCTGCATTAATAGCCCCACCACAACTTTATATGCTCCCCCGTGTTTCCTTTATAAGAGGGCGGGCAAAGGCTGCGTTCTTATTTCCGGTTCGGCGGATGTGACGTCACTTCCGGAAACGAACAGCTCACCGAGACACTACGATAATGATATGCTTTCCGACTGTTTTTATTCCAGGGCAAAGTTTAATTAAAATCTACAGATTTGTTTTCCTTTTTAATTGTATTAAGAGTTGAGATAATGTTTTAAAAATGAAAAAAGCTTTAGATTCATAACCATTTAATGAAGTAAGCTTTTGAATTTAATTACGAATTTCATTTAACTTTAATATAACTAAACTAGCGAGTAATCACAAATTTTAGCTAATATGCAAATTCAAATATTATTTTAGCGAGATCCCCTCCCTAACTAAATATCATCAAATGACTTGTTTTATGACCAAATGTTTGGTTTCGCCAAGTTTTGACATGAAATCACAAGCAAGATACATGTGCGAAATCTTTAAGGAATGACCAGATGGCTGCAAGTCCTCCACTGGGATTTGTCTTGTAGAATTCCCTTACTACAGAGAAGTATTGATACAGTTGTGTTTGTTTGTTTTTTTTAACACAAGCAAGAAACAAAATTCAATTCAGTTCATTTAAAAATAAACAGCTAAAAGTCAATCGGATTCATGGTCTAACTTTTTCCTACCAGATTTAAATTTTTAAGAATTTGTGTACTGTGTTCCCTATACTTTTACTAGCCTCGGTCCGCGACTTTGCACACACTTCATCGGGATAATAAGTAGCCTATGTACTGACATAGGCATAGCTACTGAGCAAGGATACCGTCTACTTGCCAAATTTCATTAAGATGCCTTTATTCGATTAAGCGTGAAAAGGTTAGTAAAACAGACGAACAGACAGACAGGCAGGTACATAGAGTTACTTTCGAATAATAATAATAGTAAGAATTGTATATTGAGGTACCTAGACTGTAATACGCAAAGAAAAACGTGTTTTGTAATATGACAGACAGATTGACCGATATACCATTTACTCGTAGAATTTTAAATATAGATAATATCACTTGGTATCCCTTGAGTACGAAAGCCTTAACCAATCACTGTGGGATCATAATTCTAAGTATGAGATATAACCATAGTAAATAAAAATGAGATTGAGAATCAGTTCATCTCTCCTTGATTACATTATTTCAATTATCTCACAAATCATTCAAATTTTGAAAATATTTTAATTGCATTATCTATCTTCGTAACGGTTAGACAACTTTACTTTTATGTATATGTAAGTTTATTTTATTGTTTGTAGGTTAGTAGTATAAGTATTGTTCTGTTTTTTTTCTAGTGCCATCGCGCATCGTTAATTTTGTTCAACATGCCCAGTCGATCGCAAAATTATCTGAAAAAGATCGCTCATAGCGTTCTTCGTCTACTCATAACATTTATTTCTGTAGTGTTATCTGTCTTTGTGTGGTACAATATTGTATTATCTTTCTATCTTTACAAATTAATATGCGTACTATGGTCTGCAGACAGGGGCCTGAGTCCGTCTAGCTGTGAGATACGAGCCAGGATGTTAGTCTGTCTCGTTCTTGCAGATGAGACGGCAGATATCTGCAGCGTCTCATTCATCTTAGTTGCTGTTATGAGTTTCATTGTTTTCATTCCGTGTTCTAAATTAAATAATAGGAGGTCTTAATAGGAACATTACTCAAGTTGTTAACTTCTTTTTGTTCTGCTTTATGTTAAGGATTATACTAGTTTACGGGTTCAAGATAATCAACTTATTTCCGGATATTAAGTTCAAGATATTTTATGTAAATAAATGTATGAATTAAATCTTTATTATAACTGATAACAGTGACAGAAAACAACATCAAGGTAACAACTAGATTATCACAAAAGATGATAAGAAATAAAAACAATATAAAACCGGCCAAGTATGAGTCGGACTCCCGCACGAAGGGTTCCGTACCATTATCTATAAAAATCTATAAATACAAACTTTTCCTCGTAAAAAACAAAAAGTCAACGTGACACGGTCACCCATACATACACCCGCACCCGACGTTGCTTAACTAGTCTAGCTATAACGGTTCAGAAGGTACAACCTGGTGACAGACGAACAGACGGACAGACGGTCAGCGGAGGCTTAGTAATAGGGTCCCGTTTTATCCTTTGGGTACGGAACCAGAAAAAGGGGTTTCTTAAGAGTGACAAGACATCCCCGTCCCATAGAATTATACTTTGAATCTACTCGCTTACAGTCTATTTTTTATTGCAACGATGGGACACAGATCAGATTACGGCCACATTGAAACCGTTTTTCATCTGTCCAACCGACTGTACATTTAACATCCAAGCCGTCAAACAATTGCTGGATACGTCAAGCTTAAGGCAGATCGTCATCCCACCTGGCTGGAGGGTGTCGTACACTACGGTAGTGTAGGACGCCTAAGAACTTGCTTACACCAGCGCTGCAGCGGCTGTCGGGTCTTCGCGAGATATGGCCGACCCACTGCCACTTCAGCTTGCTAATTCTTTGACCTATGTTTTAGTTCATTTTTATGTTGTATTCACAAAAGCTTAAAAATACCAAGATTTTTTTAAATTAATTAATTCACGAATCATTAATAAAAACATCTAATAATGTTTGTATTTGTTCCAGGTCTTGGTCCACTCCCGGGGATAAACCTGCCAGAGAACTCGCGACCAGAACGACCCTACTTCGATGACGTGTCGCCGAGAAACGTGACGTCGGTCGTCGGCCAGGTGGCCGTGCTACGTTGCAGAGCCAAGCACATAGGAAATAGAACCGTAAGTACAAGACAACAAAGCCCATTGTCTTACTTTGGGGACGTGTCGCCGAGAAACTTTACGGCAGTCGTCGGCTGCAGAGATAAACACATAGGAAAGAGAACCGTAAGAACAGCAAAACAAAGCCCATTGTCCTACTTTGGGGACGCGTTGCCGAGAAACGCGACGTCAGTCGTCGGCCAGGTTGTGCTACCTGGCCGACGACTGACGCTGCATAGCCAAGCTCATAGAAAATTGAACCGTTAGTACAACGCAGTAAAGCACTTTAACCTACTTCAACAACGTGTCTCCGATAAACGTGACACTGTGGTACGGCTGCAGTGCTAATCACATAGGAAATAGAACCTGAAATTTAATTACATACATTAAAGATCATTGTGTTCTCTAGGGAATGTTCTTGGTAGGCAGATACGTGGTACAGTTTTCAGCGAATCGATAGTAAAATTATAGAATGTTTAAAATGTTGTAGGTTTGTCATTAGGAGGTAATCTTCTGAAGTGGATACACTATCTCTGTGTCAAACTCAAGCTCAAAAATGCTTTATTGCCTTACATACAATACATGTACACTTAATAAATGAGAGACGTAAAAGTTTATACGGGTTGGGGTACGTTTCCTCCTCATCTAAAATCTTGGTTTTTGATTCGGACGGGTGAACGGTACCATGCGGAAGTGAAGCCACCACTAGTACGAAAGGAATTGTGGGCACCTGCCTACACAAGTGATGAAGAAATATGCACACGAGTAAAATATGTATAGGTACCTAACCTAGTAACAATGACGTCATGCTCTCTCTCTATACCTCTACCTATTGTGTGTCCAACAGGGACTATCATCATCAGCCTATACTAGTTCACTCCTGGATATAGGACTCTCCTAATGAGCGCCACAGCGCTCTGTCTTCAGCTTGAAGTATCCAGCATCTGCCTGCAGTCTTTCGCGTCGCGGTCTCCATTCAAGAACTCGTTTACCCCAGCAGTTGTCGGTTCTTCGCGAGAAATGGCCGGCCCACTGCCACTTCAGTTTGCTAATTCTTTGAGCTATGTCGATAACTTTGGTTCTCTGTCGGATGTATTAGGGTCTATAGTGATACTTTATTATATAAATTACTAGCTGCGCCTCGTGGCTTCGCACGCGTTGTTCTTATGGAAACGTTTAATGGTGACTTTTTATCCCACTGGAACTGATTTATGGGATAAAAAGTAGCCTATGTTTGATTCCAGGATTAGAATTACTTGTTTGCAAAAAAATAACAATTTCAGCCAGATCCGTTCAGTAGTTTTGGCGTGAAGAGGTAACAAACATCCATCCATCTATTCATCCACACATCTATACATCCATTCAAACTTTCGCATTTATAATTATTAGTGTGATAAACACCTTTCTCTAATAGAATGCAATAAACGTATTGAATAAGATTTAGTATGTAGGTATCTAGTGAGTAAGTAAGTATCATCATCTCGTAGTGGTAAAACTCATCCGCGGACGAAATATCAAGTTCACTTTTGAGGCGGGGAACATTCGTCCGAATCAAAAATGTCATGAAGGCGAGTTGTACCCCAATGCCTATCTTCGATACTTTTAAAGGGTCTCTATCATAAAAATGCAGCTACAAATACTGCTAAATTTCCAAAGTTACAGTACCTACTCGTCGAGAAAGTGTTTCAAATACGACTGAAAATACATTGTTGTAAGAGTTGAAATCTTCAAAGAAACATTAATAACTTTCAAAATACCTTTTATTAATCAGCACCAAAGACTTTGTAAATGTTTTAGAATCGAAATATTACGGAAGCCAAAGCAACGTAAAGTAACAAATTAATTTTCATCTCGAAGCGGAATTCCTTAGAAAGTAGAAATAATCGCCGGTTCAAAGGGAACTATTGTCTGGGTCGCAGCCGAATCCGGGATCATTTGTCTATGCCATTCAGGAATACCTACCTCTGACGTAGGCTGGCACCACTCGGGTATGAGGGTACACCAGTATGTACGAGGGTACAGAGAGATCAGTAATCGTTGAAGTTTATATATCGTTGTATTTAGAAAGAAGAAAGAAAGAAAGAAAGAAATGGTTATTCATAGCTTAAAAAATACACTATTACATAAATAAACTGAAATGAGTTTCTTAATGAAGTTGTCCTACACCGTTTTACTATTACGTCGTACTTGAACTTGAAAAAGAAGAAAAAATAAAAAAAATTTTAAAAATCTATAAACCGATTTCTTTTTTATAGTTTTTTCATGGATTTTCATGGATTCCACTGTCAGAACTGGTTCAAATTATGGGACCATACGGAAAGCACCAGCTTTTAAATAAAAAAAAGGAATCATGAAAATCGGACCACCTTTAAAAAGTGAGGTAACAAACATAAATAGTATAAATGAGAATCTGCTCTTTTTTTTGAAGTCGGTCAATGAGAGGACGTATCAAAAATACCGACACATACGAGTGCATTTAAATTTAACACATTGAGTATGTTAAAACTTTTAAATCCATCATGGTTATTAATACTAAACTTATTTACAACGGGATATTTACCATGATTTGAATTTTGAGTTTTCCAATATTTCGGCACAGTTTCATGCGCCATGATCACGGAATAACTGAATGTCTTGCGAGTGAGTTATTATTGGCAGATATATCGATCTACCCTCTTTTTTAGTCATTTGCTACGAACGTTACCACTACCACTGGTTTCATTATCGAACGCTACTCGATCACGACACACGACACTAACGGTATCACAACGCGGTTCGGCTAGTACATCACTTCTTCGTTTTTTACAAATTCTCACTACAGGATTCCAGGTTCCGGATAGTTGGAAACCTTCTTCTCGGTTGAAGTTCCTGTGTTTGGTAATCTCAATGGCCTCCTGTACCAATCTTGGTATGTAATGTCGCTCTGTTGAGATTACTTGTGGATTGTGTAATTCGATCCAGTGGTTTGAACCAGACTCCAGAAGATGCTCGGCTATGGCAGACTTCTCAATTGCCCGATTCTTTACTGCTCTTATGTGCTCCTTGACTCTGCAGGCAATAGTGCGCTTCGTTTGGCCTATATAAGAGCTTCCACAGCTGCAGTCGATCTTGTACACTCCTGGTTTTTCTAGTGGGAACGTGTCTTTAGGTGTGCGCAGGTAGTGTGAGATCTTTTTCAAAGGCGTGAAGAAAGTTTTGATGGAGGATTTTTGCAGAATTTTTGCAACCTTATCCGTCACTCCTTTTATGTAAGGTAGGAATGCTGGCTTGCGCTCCACCGTACTCCTATGCCGTGTAAGCTTTGTGCCGGAACGAGTAGGCAATGATCGCACCTTATAGCCATTATTCATCAAAACATTTCTCACGTGGGCCAACTCACTCTGTAGGCTTCTATCATCGCACAGGTCATAAGCGCGGTTCGTGAGAGATGATACCACCGAGTTAAGGTGTCGAGGATGGTGATGTGAGTCGGCATGGAGGTATCGGTCTGTATGTGTGGGCTTCCTGTAGACAGAGTGGCCTACGATTCCATCTTCTCTGATCTGTACCAACACGTCCAGAAATGCTAAACGACGATTGGTCTCCATTTCGTAAGTAAATGTTATCTTATGATGTACTCCATTAAGGTGTGATAGCAGAAGTTCAACATCCTGTGTCCCTCCTCTCAAAATACAATAAACATCATCTACATATCTCTTCCACAACTTAACTTCTACAGGGGCAGACGAGATGGCCACACTCTCGAAATACTCCATCCATATGTTAGCTAGTACGGGGGCGACTGGACTTCCCATTGCTACTCCGTCAATTTGAAGGTAGTATTGCCCTCTGTATATGAAAAAGTTTGTGGAGAGAATATGATGTAAGAGCTTGGCGTACTCCACAGGGATACCGTTTTCTTGTATTTTGGCCTCGACAACCTTCATACAATCTTCTAGAGGGACGTTCGTGAAAAGGGATTCTACGTCAAAACTGACCATCACTTCAGTGTCATCTACCTCTATTTGCTCCAATATCAGTATAAAATGTCGCGAGTCTTTTACAAAGGCTGTTGTTCGTCCTACAGTTGGTTGCAACACTGCTGCTACATGCTTCGCCAGATCATAAGTAGGGGAGTCTATTTGACTCACAATAGGTCGTAGCGGAGCATTCTGCTTGTGCACCTTGGGGAGACCGTACAGTTTAGGAGGCTGGATGATCCTAGGCCGTAAAAGAAACGTGGTTACCTCTTCTCCCAAGGCATGTTGACAATCTTTGATCAACTTCTGGGTACTGCGATGTGTTCGTGCAGTTGGGTTGTAGTTGACGGGCTTGTATGTATTCAGTATTGTATACATTCAGTTATTCCGTGATCATGGCGCATGAAACTGTGCCGAAATATTGGAAAACTCAAAATTCAAATCATGGTAAATATCCCGTTGTAAATAAGTTGAGTATGTTAAGTACTTAGGCATGCCCATAGATCGTCGTCTAACCAAGAAGAGGCATCTTCAAGTGAAACGCGAACAATCGCGCTTAAGGTGGCCACGAACGTCTTCCAAATCTCAGCGGCCGGCCCATGCGCATTTGTTGTTGTTTCACGTCGAATGAAATGGGGCGCGCTATGAGTGAGAAAGCGCATCTAACCATCAAATACAAAGCTGTGGATGTGTGTGTGTGTGAGTGTGTGCGCTCGTGCCCAGTGTCGGCACAGAATAGGTTCTAATTAGTACGTAGTCGGTTGATGCAATCATTTACAAAATAGGTAGGTACATAATAGAATAGGCAAGTATACTGGTCTACCAACTACTAACTTTATTTTTGTGATATGTTTGAGACTTTTTGGCGGAAACTTGATGAGTAGGTATAGGTTCCTAACCTATACCTACTCATGAAGCTTCCGCCAAGTTAAAAAGCACTCGTTAGGTAGGTAGGTAAGGTACCTACCTAACGTGTGCTTTTTATGCTATGAACAATTATATTCCAATTGTTTTTTTTATGTATTTTATACTTACCTAGGTACTTAGTTCCCACTCCAACCTACCACTACGTATCAAATCAATCAAGTGTAGGAAGGTAGAGATAAACCAGATGGG
This sequence comes from Eupithecia tripunctaria, assembly GCA_955876795.1. NCBI lineage: Eukaryota > Metazoa > Arthropoda > Insecta > Lepidoptera > Geometridae > Eupithecia > Eupithecia tripunctaria. The sequence goes on from OY041615.1 coordinate 15,376,801, forward strand.
GCGTGCATTTTTACAAAAGTTTATCCGTAGGTACTACTAAATAAAGGTACCTAACCACCCTTACTTACCTAGCCAGTGTTTTTGGTTCTTTTGGTTTTTTCCCTTCTGGCTGAAATTTTGCATACAGGTAATTCTTCAACGCGTGCGAAGCCGCGGGGAGCAGCTTATAAATAAAAATGCATCGCCGAACGACTGCTTAGCAGGCTGCTGTCAACATTATTTTCCATAACGTTTTGCGAAAGACTGCAGGCATATGCTGGACGCGGCAAGCTGAAGATAGGGTGCTATGGCGCTCATTAGGGTAGGCCCAGGGCCGGATTTACCATAGAAGCTGAAAAAGCTAAAGCTTAGGGCGGCGAAACTAGGGAGGCGGCAAAATTGACCCCAAAAAAAATTAAGGTTGCGGACACGAGGTTGGGTGGCGGCGGCGGCAGTAGCCGCTTTCCCCACTCTTGCCGCCTTGGGAGGGCCTGCTGCTGCCGCTTCGACTGTTTTCGTGTCCGTTCGTTAGGTACTTAATATACATTATAATAGTATACTAAGGTTGGGTGGCGGCGGCAGTAGCCGCTTTCCCCACTCTTGCCGCCTTGGGAGGGCCTGCTGCTGCCGCTTCGACTGCCTTCGTGTCCGTTCGTTAGGTACTTAATATACATTATAATAGTATACTAAAAAAATTGGTAAGTAGGAAAAATTACTAAACATTATAATTATTTAGAATATGGTATTATTTATATAAAAAAAAACAATAGATATTGTGTTTACTAATGAAGTTTCAATTTGAAAATAGAAATTAATAATTTAAGTACGTATTAGACATGTGCACCGGTGCTCATTTCACCGGCGGCGGCGGCGGCGCCCGGCATCGAATTGATTGGCGAGGGCGGTGTCATCAGCGTAATCGGCGCGTATGTGAAAATAAGTAAAAGACGCCTAAATCCTTACTGAACTTTTAATTAACCACTCATATCAACAGTGGCGAATTGTCCACAGGCAGGAGTAGCAAAAGCTACGGGCCAAAATAATAAAAGTTTAAAACATTTTATGTTCTAGCAGATACTCATTGCTATTTAAACAGTCCTAAATCTTTCAAAAACATCTTCACAAAGCACCTTTAGCATCATCCAGCGCAAGTCGACTTGTGTTTCATTTGACGCACCATTGTACATTTTTGGATGCATACCTACCTGGAATGTTTTTAGTTGGTAGCTCTGCCTCAAAGACAGATTTTAATAAGTAGTTATTTTTAAAAACCTTTACAATAAATCTTACAAAACTTTTATTTTTACTTTATTTCTAGAGCTGCTACCATTCTTGTCTTAGAAGCGAGTAAAAAGTTTTTTTATACAAAAGAATTAGTCTCAATCAGATTCAGATTTGTGCAGTTCACTTTGCTCACCATTGTCTTAGCTATTTTATTTGCTGATTGCCGTACCCAAACTTCTCATATTTTTTTTACCGATCGCCCCGCTCGCCGTTCTTATTTTGTGTTTGTTTCATTCATTATTGCTAGAAAAGTGTGCCTACAAGTCGTTATCGATAGACGTTCACTAAAATCTCAACAAAAATAAACGCCTTTTTTCGCGTTATGTGGCTTTCTTTTTTTTTTGCCAGCAGCTGTAAAAGTCTGAAACTTGTGTGCAATTTTGCTTGTCTTGGTCTTAGATACGAGTTAAGCTAGCTCCGCTCGTTATTGTGTTGGTTCTACAAGCTTTTTGACAACATCCAAATACCTAGGCACACAACCTATGGTTTGTCCACGTTGAATGGAGCATGTTAGTAAACAAAATACGACACAAATAACAAAATCTCACTTGCTTGGCGTCGAGTTTCAGATATTGTAAGCAATTTTTATTCAAGGGAGGATCTAAAATCGACAAGTAATGTAAATTACGTATAAAAGGAGGCGCCAACAAAGTGAATTTTAGGTTAAGTATGGGCGGTTTATTAACGTTTATGCCTCATTTAAAATGGACATGGTATAGGTAAAAAACACGTAAATTTTGCGATAACATTTGCTTCCGCCTTTTGCCTCAAATTCGATCAAATTTCAGTTCATTCTTACTACTACAAATAAAATGTACCTAAAAGAACAAAAATGTATCTTTCCGCCTGCCGGTACTAAAACTTGCCCTGGTTTAAAGTAACTTTGCACAAATTTTCATTTTTGAACTAACGTTAAATTTGAAACAGTAATGAATTCGATGGCCCCCAGTTCACATTTTGCTACGGGCCCCGCGCTGGCTTAATCCGGCCCTGCATATCAACAATATTTGGCACGCTTGCATCATAGCATAATAGACGTGACATCAAACAAATCACATCTTTAATTATGACCGACAATTAATTACATTTGTAAAATCTAAATTTCAAAAACTTAAAAACCTCTACGTCATGGCGACAAACTAAATCAAACCACATAGTACAATAAAATGTCAAGTGCGATTCGGACTTGAGCACCAAGGGTTTCGTATAATTGTAAGACCTGGTTTCTTGCCAAATATCAAGATTCTAGCTCAACGGGAAGTAGGTATAGGTACCTCTAACTATAGTGATTGGACTATGGCTTGAATAAAATATTTGTTTTTTGTGAATAAGCTACAAATTAACAAATTTTAGTCCTAGCTTCTACATGATTCACTTGTTAACTTCAAAATATTCGGACATAAACGGTTGTAACGTTTGATCGCGTTGACATAGAAGTTTTATTTATATCACGGCTCCCAGAGGTTATAGACTTGAGTTTTTTGAGACCAAGTACGAGCAACTTTTGGATATTTTGACGTTGACAGGTGCATGCTACTTATCTTCCTTAGCCCACCACACCTTATAAGTAGTGTAGTAAAAACAAACCTTTGCTTTGCTTTTCTTAACTTAAAATTAAACCCAAAAAGGTGTAAAAATAATGCAAAAACAATATTTTTTCCTAAAATAATTGATTTCGTTTCAAAAAACTTCAAACCGAATCCGGTTTGAATTATATAGTTTTTTCATTAATCCCATAGTCGTAACTGGACGAAATTAAAATAGGACCACAGTAAAATAAAAAAGAACATGAAAATCGGACCACCCAGTCAAAATTATAATAATAATAATAATGTTGGACAATTCACACAACATTAACCAGTCCCAAGCTAAGCAGAGCTTGTGTTATGGGTACTAGATAACTGATATACGTAATACAATACACTACATAGATATATTTTTTTTGTACATAGAAAACATCCAGAACGCCCTGAACAAATATCTGCAGATCGTACAAATATTTGTCCCGAGGCGGAAATCGAACCCGCAACCTCCTGCGTAGCAGGCGGACCTTCGCCCACCGCGCCACAGAGGTCGTCAGAATTATTAGGTAAGAAACTTTTAAAAAAATACGGTCGAATTGTGAACCTTCTCCTTTATTTGAAGTCGGCTATAAAATGAATTTACTTTATTGTGAACAGTGTATCTAGTTTTAGAAAACTTACACAGAAGTCGGTAGGAGCGGCAAAAAATTTAAAGCTTTGGGGCGGCAAATGTGTAAATCCAGCACTGGGTAGGCCTATGTCCATTGGTGGACTAATATAGGCTGATGATGATGATGATAATTTATCGTTAGAGGAACACTAGAAATACGCCCTCAGTCAAAATTTATAATGCCTAACCATTGATTTAAAAAGGGCGCGTTTTTAATAAATCAATGTGCCTAACTATCACGATTCATAAAATGCAGCCCGCTGATAGACAGGAGGCTTAGTAATAGGTACAAATTTTGAGACCCTTACGCGTACAAAACCCTAACAATATCATCAGCCCAGAACTGATCTTCCTTCGTTCTATGCTATCCGTCTTCATTGATACTTTTTGGATAGGTATCCTCGCATCAATTTTATAAGCCTCTTGTTATTACGTCCGTTGCCATGGGGATCATAGAGATAAATTATTAGTAACTAGCTTTTACCCGCGGCTTCCCACGCTCTATTCAAGTAGCCTAAGTCCGTTCCCGGGATACTGTTTACCTCCCTGCCAAATTTCATCAAGATTCGTTCAGCCGGGAACAAAATGTCCATCCTATGTCCGTCTCCTGGTTCTAAGCTACCTCTCCACCAATTTTCAGCCAAATCGGTTCAGCCGTTCTTGAGTTATAAATAGTGTAACTAACACGACTTTCTTTTATATAAATAGATAAAGATAGATCAGTGAAATTATCATGAGAAGAGGATGTTTTAGATACTACCTACTTTTTATGTTTCAAACTTTAGATAGTAAAGAAAGAATTATTAAACTTCGATCAGACTTGGCGAAGATGTCACCCAAAATGTAGTTTTTCTGAAGTAGGTAGGTAGGTACCTACCTATTTGGTTGTTTTTTAAGCTTGACGGGATAAATACTAATCCTTCGATTGTAAAACTTTTATGTGATCAATTCAGAACCATTTTCTATAAAACAGCAAAATAATTCGGTCCATAATCCATAGTAGGTTAGATAGGTAGCTTAGCTAGGTACCTACTTACTGGATGGGTCCATTTTTGCTGGTCATTTGCAAGTATGTTCGTAGTTTACCAAGTCAAAGGCAAAATCCAAATCCAATACACAGGCCAAGTCGTAAGTTTTCTAAATAGAAATAATAGGTACCTACCTAGGTATCTCGTTTGATTACGTCTAAATAAGGCAAAATACTAATACGTGTAGCAGAAATAAATAACTAGCACAGAATAGCCGACGACGCCCGACCGACTACGAAAAGATTCGTCGCCGCGTCGTCGGTCGTCGTCATCGCATCGTGTCGGCTATTCGGCGATGTTCGCCTTTTTTCGGAATTTCGCCCCCTGCGCCCCGCATCGCCCCCCGCGTGCGAGCGAGCGGTTGCAGAAACTAGAAGGAATTTCACCAATTTTTGATAGTTTTTCGAACTTCCCGATTCATTTTGAAGAAACGACTGATTTTAGAAATATTTTTGATTATTTCTAATTGTGAATATATATTATTTAGGATGTCTGCAGCGTGACAGATTTTCGAATAAAGGTGTCTATCATGCATAAAAAATAGCTTGAAAATGACTCGATTTGGTGGTCAAAATATGGCAAATTAGTTTCGCTCTCATTTAAAGATCATAATGTTTTTTAAAAAACGAAAAAACTACAGACATGGCTATTTGCCATCCGATTATGTATGAAAAATTTCAATACGATCGGGGACGTAGTTTCCAAATGGAGCGGGAAGTACGTTTGTATGGGGGCTAAGGTATCCGTTCTGTCCTTAAGTATAGAGGACTATACTGGCTACTAGACAGGAACTATAAGCTATCTACTGATAATACTATAACAAACTACTCATCTACAAAACTGTCCTGAAACCAATATGGACATATGGAATCCAAGTTGAGGGTCACCTTGCCACTCTTCCATCAGTATCCAAAACTACGAAAATGGACCTCAAATAATTTTTCGCGGACTGTAATAATAAAACTGTATAAGTTTTGACATTTCATTTTATTATTTGACATAATCTAATCATTTAGTTATTTTGTACGGACCAATGTTTTTTTTGTGTTTGGAGACTGACATTATTTTTAATAATTTTTTTCGATTTGCATGTCTATTTGCTATTATTACATATTTTTTGCACACCAAAGCTGTCTAGCTGGTAAACCATCGCAAGGGATATTAATTTTCAAGTTTGCATACCAACTTGTATCCCGTTGTCTGCAAATAATAATTTAGTTTGATTTGTCATTAATAAAATCCATAGCAGGTCGCTATCAAAATCTAAAGCAGGTAATTATCAAAATCCATAGCAGGTCATTATCAAAATCCAAAGCAGGTCATTATAAAAATCCATAGCAGGTCATTATCAAAATCCATTGCAGGTCATTATCAAATCCATAGCAGGTAATTATCTAGCTTCGCTTCTGTTGCTGCCGCACTGTCGTGCCTCCAGCCGGCCCAGGCCTCACAGGACGGTATTCAATCATCGTAAGCCAGGGCATAAATTACTTATTATTGTACGACTACGGCGGCTTAGTGGCTGTTTGTGTTAGCGCAAAGCAGAGCAGGTTCTAAATCACTCATTACGTTACCTGCAATATATAGTTGCTGTCATTTAATATATATCTAACTGGCTCTATACCATAGTTTTGCACGTATCTTTCGTGATTAAATGGCTCATAGATGTTATTCCAGGTTAAGAACTACGTGTCGATAATCAAAATTTAGGCCAAATCAGTTCGGGGGAAACAAACATCAAATTATCCAATCATTATAAGAAGATAATTCAATCAGTATTCAACAAGAATATAATTCAAACACAATAAAATAATGCAGAAGAAGTTACGCAATTCTGTATTATTTGTTTATTCTAATAAAATCCATCCATCCATCTCTCTCTCTCACTCTCTCTCTCTTACTGTTGCGCAGCGGGTGAGAAGCCGCCTGCGACTCGGGAGGTTGCGGGTTTGATTCCCACCTCGGGACAAATATCTGCAGATATTGGCGTATCTGCAGACAAATATCTGCAGATGTTGTTCATGGCGTTTTGGTGGTTTATTATGCATTAAATAAAATATGGACGACGACGCCGAGGCAGGCCAAGGACACGCTGGCGAGACGATCTCGACACATTTCGGGTATATTAGTGGGACCTGGCCAACGAACGCGATTCCTGGACGAGTTTGGGGGAGACCTTTGTCCAGCAGTGGGACAACTTATAGGTTAAACAAAAAAAAATCTATTGAAGCTAGTGTATTATATTAAGTACCTATATTAATTATTATCAAGTACCCACAACACAGGCTCTGCTTAGCTTGGTTAGGCTGGTTTTGTATTCTTAACCTTAGAGACACAGAATTAGTAAGTATTGTATCGTCTCTACTAAGATTATTCTTTGTTTGGATTATTTAATATTTACTCCTGCAGGTTATTACCTGGTTACTTTCAGGGATATCCAAATAATACAATAAGATAAAGCCATTAACTTATATTCATGTGAAAGAACTAGTATTAAAAAAATTTTTGAATAACAACCGCATATTTGTATTTGTATTTGTTTGTATTTGTTTATTTATAAAAAACTTAATCTAATCTTAAATTTTAACATTCTCTAAATCCATCAGGATTTGTGCAGAATGTTACGTTCCTCGGGTTAGATACGAACGTACGTATTAGTGGTAAGAAGTGTACGAACATAATAGGCATCTACGTGCCATCTTCATAACCATTAGATAGGTACACTTATTTTATAAAACTAGAAACAGGCATGTAATTATACATTAAACAATTTTTTAAGGTAAGTAGACCTACTTTAGATTAAACTTACATACACTATCATTAAAATTAAAATTTACAATAATTACTTGAGGCGAGACAGTTTCTCGATCAGTTGAAGCGAAGGATTAAATAATCGTTGCACCCGTAAATATAATAACAGATAAATTAGCAACTTCTAAGCGATTTTCAAAGCTGGGCTAGACTTTAGGCTCGCATATCGGCCTAAATAAATAAAAAGAATAAACCAGTTAACAGGCACTCAATATCCAGATTAATTAGCATAGCTAACAGGATGATCTACCGAAGCATTGATTTTAATATTTTATGATCATGTAAAACTTCCCAAGAATGGAGGATAGTGGTGTCGATTCTGTTGTTTTAGGATTAGCTAAAATTAGGATTTCAGCATTTCAAATACATGAAAACGATTCTATGGTTGAAAAATTTTACTGCCACGTTTAAAATAAGGATGACAGCTCTAAAATTAAATGTTGAAAAATGTTCTAAATAGGTATTTTTAGGCCCTGTATAGAGAATACCATAATTTTTAGGTCTAACTAGCATAGAAAATTTAGAAATCCTAAAATTTGGGTTAGGAATCCTAAAACAACAGAATCGACACCATTGTATTATACTCGTACGAGTAAGTTACATTTTTAAATTCAACAATAAATTATATTGTTGAATTCGAAGCCTTAAAAGGTAAAAGTTCTGAAATAACGATCATCTGAAATAATCAGTATTCCGGTATTTATTTTCAATAATGTGGATATATTAATTATTGCTACATTTCAATCCACTGATATTCCATTGTATTACAGACAATCACATATTCCGATTACAATCCTGTGCAGCGAGATATTGGTCTATTATTGCAGTCAGCTAATGCCTTAATTAGACGCCATCTTGGCATTGTGTTGTAAGTCCCCGGGGTTACTGTGACTAACAATCCGGCGATATTGTTCGACGCGACAATCATGACATCGTCTCATGTGTCATATAGCACAGGTCCGATACATCAGTACTGCTAGTATGAGTTATTTCCGCTTAAGTAATCGTTAAACGGAAAAGTTTTTCTTGGTGTGAAAGTTTACTGCTACTTATATTACCAAAAGCAATTTATTTACCTTTTTATTTATTCAATAAAGGTTCACCAACTGTATACATATAATAGCTTAATATAACTTAATGTAATGGCATATAAAGCAATAAAAGTGATCTAATCCAATTCCTAGTTACACAAATAAATTAGAACAATTTTTAATTGACAAATGCTACGAGTATTATGACGTAAGTGAATTTTTAGTTATTTGATTACCTATTGATATTATTTGATTGTTTTAAACTAAACTTGAGTACCTACATTCCTTACCACAATTCTTAATTATACGTGTTGTCCTTACTGTTTTACTTACCAACTTTAAAATTGTTTATTAACTGTAACAAGACAGGTAGGTACCTACTTACCTAGGTAGGTACCTTACCTACATAAAATTACCAAAAACAACCTCGGTCTGCCTTCCACTTGTTGATACGCCCAACTGCATATTGTGATACTTAGCTATTAATAATTACCTGCCTACCAATGTGATGACAACAATAAATATAATTATTGAGTATTGAGTACAACCGCGTTGATACGTTGGTACCACTGCCAAAATGCTAAAAACCACTGAGACTCATCAAATAATCGAATTCATATAAAAATACGGAATCGTTGTTGTACAACGATGTTGTTCCTCTCGGCATCCAGTAGGCGCGTTGTCAAGGGTAGAAAACCAACACTCTAATGGCTGAAGTCTTAGATAATACGCCTGACCAGGCACAGTCGGCCAAGGTCTTCGGAATCAGTTCTCACAGCATCATTCCATCTTAATAGCCAGTTAAAGTTCCGCGTGACGTCACACTCAGTAAAAAGTGTGATACTTTTTACTGAGCCGTGACTCGGACTTCTCAAAACCATATGGGAAGCCGCATGGAGCTAAATTTATAGAAAGAAACGTAAACTTTTATAATTTTCGTGAACTACTAAACTACTAGTTTGTGCAAAGCTCATACTAACGCCTCTGACTGTACGCCGTCTGATTTGTGTCACCGATCCGGTAGCCTATCACAGCTACCACCTGGATCGCATACACTGAATGTGATCCGGTACAAGCTGTTCATCGCTCAGGTGACTGATTTACCAGATTGATTGCTCAGCTTTCTAACCAATACAGTTACTATTGGGCGTCTTGTGTACCAAGACACCCAATAGTAGCATCTTGTCTAAATCTAAGATTGGCACTGTCATTGGACAGTACCAAAATCAGATTTAGACAACATTGTGACAAACAAGTGATTTAGTAACAATCCTTATGGTCTGTAACTAAATCACTTGTTTCAAGTGTGAGCAAAGGATATCACACTAATATTATAAATGGGACAGGTTGGATGTATGTATAGATGTATGGATAGATCGCAAAGAGGTAACTAACACCTCTTCACGCCAAGCTACTGAACGGGCTGAAATATTGCATACAGGTAATCTTAATCCAGGAATCAAACATAGGCTACACATAGACTTTTTATCCCATAAATCAGTTCCCGTGGGATATAAATAACCTTCATACGTTTCCATAGGAACAACGCGATCCTAGCCGCGGCGGCAGTCAATATGCAACATTTAACATTCAACATGACCACGGAGTTGAGATTTAAATACTCACGGTATGATTGTTCCACCAGTTCAAAGCATAACTCTTTCCATAGCTTGAAGAGCTATGCTTGAAGTTTCTCTCAAGGATTCGTAACAAATACAGCTGACAGAGAACCAAAATTATCGATAGAGCTCAAAGAATTAACAAACTGAAGTGGGAGAGGGCCGGCCATGGCGGCCATATCTCGCAAAGAACCACAAACCACTTTCTTGACTGGAGACTGCGACTAAGTAATCGTAGTGTAGGACGCTCTTCAGCTATGAGGGTTTTTGAAAGACTGCAGAAAACGGCAAGCTAAAGACAGGGCGCTATGACACTCATTAGAAAGAGGCCTATGACCACAGGCCTATGTTCACAATATGGCCTGCGAATAATGATCAAAATAAGAATAATAAATCTTTATTTATAACATGATAATTTAAACTTAATCTAGTAACTTAACTTAGGTACATAGCACCCATCTCGTTAAGAAATGTTTTAACAGAAAGTAAACTTACTTACTTACTCTATTTAAAATGAACAAAACGGCTGGTTTCTTCCTCTCAGCGATCCACGTTTATTTTTCCAATAAAGTACAATCTTGGAGTCTTCAAATCTAGGGTAAATAAGATCCATCTCGAAAAACGTACTCCATCTTAGGCTACATCTTCGCTTTCTTAAGGTGGCCCACAGAGGGGGTGATCAAACGCTTGACCATGAATGTATGAATGAATGAATGAACACTTTATTGTACTAATAGTAATATACATATAATATGTAATATACATTAAAGTCTTATATCTAAATAATAAATAAATGTAGTACAAAAGGCGGCCTTATCGCTGAGAGCGATTTCTCCCAGGCAACCTGGCAACCATCTATACTAATATTAGAAAGAGGAAAGGTTTGATCGTTTTTTCGTTTGAACTGATAGGCTTCGAAACTACTTGACCGAAGAAAAAACATCATTAAAAAGCTTACTTTTCAGGGAGTGACATAGGCTATATTTTATCCCGGAATTCACACGGGAATGAGAAGTATGCAAGAGGCGCGATGCGCTGCTAGTCATCAACAACTGAGCTCTCTATTCGTGAATTTAAACTGTACATAAAACGAAATCTTATCAAGAAAGCCGAGTAATAGGCTACATTAATAATGTTAATGCTTGGCCGGATGTCGCCCAGTTCCACACTGACAATAGTATGTAAGAACAGTTAGACTTAGTTATGCTAAGATTGTATTAGTTGATAAGCGATAAACTTGCTAGTGGTTTCTTTTTCACTTCTTCCGCTTGTAAACAAAAAAATTGAAGTGAATTAGAGTCATTTGCAGCTTATTTCTTATTTGATAGTAACTACTAATTATCGAGCTCTTTTTAAAGTAAAAATATGACTTATCTATGTGCTTATTTTGTTAGTCTAAAGAAATAAACGATTCGACTCTGACTCTGATGCTAAAAATATATACAAGTCGTGTTCCACGGCCTATCGTAGATAACGGAAACCCCCATAAGCCTTTCCCCACAGAACAACCCGACTCCAAAAATGACAGTTAATCCGCGCGACGGCGATATATTACGGATGCACCGCGGATCCGTCAGCCCCCTATTTATTCAGGAACGGAGGCCTACTCCGAAAAATAATAATAAACATGAAAAAAAATGTTTCATTCACTGTTTATAACACGAACATGCTTCGGACGAGTCATGAGGTCTACTTTTGTTTCGGATCGTGAAAAAAACTATAGCTAATCTAGTTTGTTAGTTTTTCTTGGGTGTATTTTAGTGCAACAAAGAACTCCTCATCATTATCATCAGCCCGTATACGTCCTCTGCTGAACACAGACCTCCCCCACGATGCTACAAACAGCGGTCCTGAGCCGCGTCCATCCATCGACTCCCTGAAACCACTACAATGTCGTCGGTCTATCGAGTAGAAGGTCACTCTGTTTCGCATTGCATCGCGGTCGCCACACCTTTACTTCCCAACGGATATCGGTTAGCCGGGTGGTGCCGGCTTAGAATTTTGCACCACCCTATGTATGTCTTACCGTGGGTGCTGTAAGAGATGACTAAGAGATATCCACCGGGACTGGGTAGCAGCGCTCCTGCAGAACAATTTGACCATCTGACTGAGATCCCCAACTCACATGCTAGCGTGGGAAATTTGGGCATTGAGTGAGATATACCCATGAGATAAAAGCTAATATAATATAAAATAAATTAAGGAAGAGACCTGCGTCCAGCAGTGGACCAATATAGGCTGTTGAGGTTGAGGTTGCGGTAGATGTAAGCGGTTCTGTGAGTAACATGGCCTGCTCAGCACAATTTCAGCCTGCTAACTCTGAGAGCTTCTCGTATACATGCATTATACTCTGTTTTATTTTTCTCAAAGAATTATTAAACACCTTATAAGATTCAAAGCTACAGGTTGGTCGTAAATTTTCACTGAAACTGATTTGTTACTACGAAAATGTATTAACCGTTATTCGAAATTTCGTATTTCGCTTGTCGAAGTAGGCCTCCTGGACCCGGGACCATTAATATCGCGATCACCGGAGCGCTACTTGATACCTCACATCATCTCACTGGAAAACAAGCTTTAACGACCACGACGAAGGTTCAATATAGCTTACAGGAATCAAGTACCGGGAAGACACTTATTTTTTATTGCGGAGGATAATAGTTTGATCCGAAAGACATTTGGAATACTTGGATGGTCACTCAGCTCGATAAGGGCTAAAGTTTCATGGGTAACGTACTAAAATGTATATTAATCGAGTGTTAATTTAGCTTTTTAAATGTTTTTTTTTTATCATAGAAACTTTCATAGTTTGACGAATTCATTGTGAATGTAAGCGGGTTAACTACGAACCTTATTTGTGTAGCCTTATTCGCGCGCGTCTAGAACCGCACTCGTCCTAAAGATGTATCTCGTTAAAATATGAAACGGTGGTACTCTTTCAACACAAATAAGGTTCGTAGTTAACCCGTTTAAATTTTAAACGTTCCCGGGATTATTAGTGGTCTATGTTCATTCCCGGGAAACCATAAAAGACTTGACCAATTTTCATAAAGGTCCATTCAGCCGCATATTCGTGAAAAAGTAACAGACTGAAAGAATTCTCGATTCCTCATAGTGTTAGGCTCGACCATACATGCTCCCATGTCAAAGAGCAGACCTGTATATGATGCGGATAGTAAGCTTCATACAATTAAAGAACAATAATCGACAGTTCAAACCGTAGTTAGGTTCTAAGTATAAAATGTTTAACGATCCACGCAGACGAAGTTGCGGGCAAAAGCTAGTTTTATTATAAGTATGGATTTGTTACATAGTATCGAATATAATAAGATGAAGGTTTAGATAATTAATTTTGTTTTAAAAAACTGGTTTATGGTAGACTTCAATTTAAGTTTTTTTTAGTTTTTTCATGAATTTTCATGGATCTTGTTGTCAGAACTGAACAAAAACGGGACGAAACGGGAAGCATCAGTAAAAAAGATACATGAGAATCGGACTACCCAGTCAAAAGTTATGAGATACACAACAAACATAAAAAAAAAATGCGGTCGAATCAATAACCTCCTCCTATTTTGAAGTCTAGATGAGAAGATATTTTATGCAAAGGAAATGAATCTATGTTTTTTTACTTTATGGTTTACAGAGGGGCTTAGGGCTCGATGTGATGTCGACAATGAAAAATGGGCCCTTAGAGGTCGGTCGGCACCGGCAGGTGGTCGAAAGGGTACCGGCTGACTCAAGTTTCAGATTAAGATTAATGAATATGGTTAGGAAAAGCTTGTAAGCCACTTAAGGTTATAGTAAAAATGTTAAACTGAAATTAATGAATACCACTTCGGATAATTCTGCAAACAACTTCAGGAAACATTTTAATGGCGCTGTATAATTATAATTAGATTTTACTTCTTTCACAACATTTCTAGAGTAATAACGTACCACGCCAGTGCTAGACTGTTATAATTGTTAAACTTTTGCAGTGATGTATTAGGATTTTAAACAACAACAAATCTATCGTAAACAGAATTTTCGTTCACTTTATGAAACTGAGCAATAATAACCGTATTGTGTGATAATTAAATGACATTGTAGCTAAACGTGTTCAAAACCGCTAAGAAATAAGTTTATTTTGAGCAAGGCACTTCGAAAAAATGTACACTCTCGGTAGCTTGAAAAAGATGAGATAAAAATAAAAAATCAAATAAATAAATGAGATGATTAGCCAGCTACACAATGGTGTCCATGGATGCTTTTTATCATTTCGTTGAATCAATAATGAACTTTTCACTAACAACAACTATAATATAACAGTTTAAATCACTGAACGAATAACCACTGATGAAATTAAATGAGATATAACGAATCTATCGCATTCACGTTTCGCTAACTGTCGCGATCGTTAAAACTAAAAGATAGTAATTGACTTCGTTGCCTCGTCGTTTAAAAATAGATGGTTATTGAATCGATACTGCACGTTCTTCTAAAGGAGTTCCATAAACCGTTCATATATCTATCTAATGCAATCTTTATTAGTCTTTAAACAGTCCTTTTATATGAATGAATTGTCTACCGAATCAGTAAAATTAAAAAAAACCTGATGTGATAAATACATTAACTATAATCATTATGATCAGGTTTAAAGATTCTTATTCATACTAAATAAAACAGATGATTTTTAACAGTAATTTTAATTTTCGTAGGTTCAAGTGTACAGTTTAAACGTCAACTTAATATTAAACCACTCGGTGCTTAAAGAACCGCTGTTTATTCAAATCTCTAAAAACGCGTCCGTTACTTAATTATATTTAACGGTATTATTTTAAAGGTTGTAAACAGCCCGTCCTCCATCTTGCTTAATTACACCGGCCTAAATCGGCTCGCTCTAATTATGGACAAAAACAAAGAATTCAGGAAAGAAGAGAATTTATTTTTGTAATTCCATGAGAGTATCGGATCTAAATGTTCTTTGTTGATCAAACGCTCGCTGAAAGTGCTTCTATGCCTTATTTATTATTTACAAGTATAAAAGCTTTAAGGCGCATACTCGAGCCAATCTGACAGCAATTCCTATTTTATCATATTTTTACGTTTATCATAGGAATTTTTAAAAATCCTACGTTCAGTTTGTGGTATCTATTATAAGCTATTTTTTAATACCTCTTTTATAATTTTATCTCATATAGTTTAGGAGGAGATGCAAAAATAGAGTTTGGTGACCAAAAAGCGCAACTTCGTATCTCTTCCTAAGCTTTACAAAATGAAACTATTACAGAGGCATTAATAGATAGCTTATAATAGATACCACAAACTGAACGTAGGATTTTTAAAAATTCCTCCGTTCAACGTAATAATAAGATATAATAGTTGGGGGCGCCACCTTCGGTGGTGTATGGGCCTTAAGTGAGACACTGTTCTCATAAAATTAGATTTCATATGTGACTCGGGGTACCGCCCCGAGTCACACTAGCGCCGTCACCTATTTAATGTTATTATCCCCTTGTGTCTATAGTACCATCAATGGTACAAGTGATACTACTATATGTATATATGTGTCCTTAGAACCATCAATAGTACTACCGATACTAGCACGTGTCGCTGTCCCATTGCATCGAAAACATACAAAAAATATAAACATATAACAGGCGCTTAATATTACGTTGAATGAATTTTCAATTTATAGGGTAGTTCGTGATACAAGCTTTTTCTGACTGGGTAATTCTAAGAAGTTCGTCATGCGTCGTTAGATTATCAGAAAATATTAGACACGTATTTTTTCTTCTGTCGATTAATCAATATAATATAATATAAAGAGTTTACCTTTAAAAGCTCCACTTTATAAACCTAAGTGGCAGACGATATTTACGACCTAGAGCACTAAAATGCTTTTATCAACAATAAACAATAAAAGATATTTTTATGATTTAAAACACTAATATTATAAATGCGAAAGTTTGTATGGATGTATGGATGTTTGTTACCTTTTCACGCCAAAACTACTGAACGGATCTGGCGGAAATTTTGCAGACAGGTAATTCTAATCCCGTAATTAAAAATTGTATAAATACTTTTTATCCCATAAATCAGTTCCCGTGGGATAAAAATCCCCTTTAAACGTTTCCATATAACGTTTCTCATTTGTGTATTTATTATGATTTACGGCCAACCTAACCAAATTGAAGGTATTAATTAGGAGTCTCAATTTTATATCGTGTTTACCCTTTAAATTCCTGGAGTTTCACGTGACGTCACGGCTTAGTAAAAAGTGTCACACTTTTGTCCGTGACGTCACTAGCTCCTACACCCGAACAATAACGCACTTTATTTATGTAATTTTTGTTTGATTGACAAAAGCAACAAAAGAAAAAATACGTGTTCAATATCTTCTGATAGTCTAAGTTCAATATCTTCTGAGCTTGTAGGCGGCTAGCATCTGTCCAGCGTTTTTATTTTTTTAACTGACTTCAAAAGAGTAGGAGGTTCTCAATTCGACTGTATTTTTTTATGTTTGTTACCTCCGAACTGTACTTTTTATGTTTGTTACCTCAGAACTGTTGACTGGATGATCCGATTTCGATGATCCTTTATTTGAAAACTGGTGCTTCCCGTGTGGTCCAATACATAAAAATTGGTACCATTTAAATTGGTCATGTTCTGACAATGGCTTCCACGAGAAAACCATAAAATGGAAGTCGGTTTATATAGTTTTCTAAAACTAACCCAATTACAATATAATGATTATTTATCGGGTATTTATCGCGTACCAGTTTTTATTTACCCTACGTTTTTACCGCATTTCTACCGATAAATTAACATTAAATTATGTTAACAAATCACGAAAGTTTAAAAAGTTTTAAAACCAATTATTATTCGTTAATGAATATTTTATGGATAAATTCTAGAATAAGACTTTTACATATTATTAATAACTAATTTAGATATTGACATTGTATTAATTTGAACACTGTATTTATTAGAACATTGTATAACATACATTTACTGTGACATTGCATGCTTTAAAGCTGATCATGGTTGTGCTCATTCTATTTTAATCTAACATCTCTGTTACCCATGTTTCGCAAAATAAATGAATTTTATTTGATTTGATTCGTCCATCCTCCGCAGGTGTCCTGGATGCGCAAGCGCGACCTGCACATCCTCACGTCGCACATCTTCACGTACACGGGCGACGCGCGCTTCAGCGTGCTGCACCCGGAGCCCTCCGACGACTGGGACCTGAAGGTAGACTACGTGCAGCCGAGGGACGCCGGCGTCTACGAGTGCCAGGTCAACACAGACCCAAAGATCAACATGGCGGTCGTTCTATCCGTTGAAGGTAATGACTGAATGAATCATTTGTTCAAGATTAATTAAGCAATTGTGGTTGAAATTGCTGAGTAGTGCTCTAGCTTATAATTTGTATCACCCCATCCAGGTTGTCTGGCAGAGATCGCTCTTGAGCGATAAGACCGCCAATTGTCACTTAGTTTTAATTATTTTATTTGTAAATTGTTTCTTAGCTTAAAGTGCGATAAAGTATTTTCTATCTATCTATCTATCTCTTCCAAGTCGTAAGAGTCGTAGGAGGTGACTTAGGGATATTCACCGGGGGTGGTCTTCTACAACCGAACTGCGATCCCCAACCTGTATGTAAGTGGGGGATTATGGTTATTAACCCCCAATGAGATATGCCAATATGGCGCTCTTCATGGGGAGGCCTTGCGTCCAGCAGTGGACCTATACAGGCTGTTAAGGTTGAGGTTGAGGTTTGAAAATGGTTAACATAAATGATCATGCAATATGTAAGGTGAATTGTTACATTGAGAGCAGTACGAATCTGTTAAATTACACTTATCCAATTATACACTAAGTATACAGTTCCAGTTAATTTTGACCGTGTAAAAACATCCTTTCAACAATTGTGTTTGACTAACGTGGTACAGACTAACTACCTACACTATTAAGTATAAGGAATGTCCTTCACCTTCGCAAGAGTAACCCCACGAGGCAAAATCACAACCTTTAGCCTCTAGCCTTTCGAATCAACACGAGACCCTCGCCTGTGGGCGCTGTGCCTAGAGGGAGAAGTAACCTTTAAACTATTACAATAGTAACATGCTCGCTCACTGACATGATAAGATTTCAAACGACAAGGACCACATCACACGACCCAGCAACAGTTAACTGAGACAGCCTACTTTGCGTCATAAAGCAAAATTACATTTGACATTAAAGTAAAATTAGGTCATTCTGAGATAATGTCTTTATGATTTCATCAACCCTTACTTAAATTTGGGGTCGTTTGCGATTCACCCCTCATAATACATGCACGGACAATTTCAATTCTTCATTATACATTCCGTTTCTGTTTGGGTGTGGTGGAGATAAAATTATAAAATTTTCGCCAAGTAGGTAGCTGATGTATTACGGAATATTCATGATATCATTTTGCTTAGCTTTTAGTGGCTTCTCTGAAACTGCTGCTGGCATCTCATTACTGAGTACTTTTAATCACATTTTAAATTACTTAATTTCGAGCATTCGCTCGCATATCTTGTGGATTTTTAGACTGATTAATGTTAATTTTGTTATCTTGTCAAGAAAACATTATGGCGCATACCCGAGCCAATATGACAGCGATATCTATTCTAACATATTTTTACGTTTATCATAGGAATTTTTAAAAATCCTACGTTCGTGGTATCTATTATAGGCTATTTTTTAATACCTCTGTAATAATTTTATCTCGTATAGTTTAGAAGGAGATGCGAAAATAGAGTTTGGTGGCCAAAAAGCGCAACTTCGTATCTCTGGTTAAGCTTTACAATAACTTATAATAGATACCACAATCTGAACGTAGAATTTTTAAAACCTGCTGCGTTTAACGTAATAATAATATAAAATAGTTGGGGGCGTCACTTTCACTGGTGTATGGGCCTTAATCCGAATCAAAATAACAATCTCGGCAATATAACTTTCAAACCCCGAGCCAAAGATTTCTCCCCGTCTTGAGTAAATAGCAATGTATCACATCCATCGCCGGTGCGTGCCGGGCCTCGTGTGACGCGCCAAGCTAATCCAGCATTCGTCACGCGTCATATTACGAGCCCGGCTAATGCCGCGATACAAAGTGGAGGCCATCCCTCACGGCACATGCTGGGCCACGGCCAACAATGCTGGAAAAATGCCCGCTCTGAAGGTAATTTATGGCTGAGATGCCCAGCAGTTATAATTGAGATAAGGTATGGACTTAGGATGACGTAGCTTATGGTCGATACACACACGGTATCAATGCGCAAACAAACATAAAATAATAACTATTAAAACTATCGTAATTTGACGAATTCATTACGGTAAGCGGTTAAAATACGAACGAACCTGTCGATGTTCTTCGAACACACACAGGTTCGTTGTTTACCTGCTTTTATGCGTAACGAATAAAATAAATGATACAAATGATAAAATTCTTTGTTAAAAAAATAAGGAATAAAATAAATAATTTAACAAAGAGCTCCGTTTAGCAATGAAATTCAACAACCTGATATTTTTGTAGCTTTAAAATTCTCATGTGTTTTGTTTAGACTCTCACAATGTAACAAATCGTATGTTTCACAAACGTTTTCTTGCTTCCACACAAAACACACGACTTCACGAAGAATAAAATCAGTGGAGCGAGACCGGCTGCGCGATCTGCGACGCGCGGCGCATGCCGATAGCGTGTGCTCAAATATTTATACAGATTTGTGTGAAAATAAATGCTTTAAAGGAAACGGGCTCGATGGCTTATAAATAATTTAGAGATTGGACCTCTTTGAAGCAGACATCTGAGTCTGGGTACAGGCCTGAACTAGTAAGCTGGGCGTACCTCTTCTGGATTATAGAAAAAATATTCTTTTACTCTTCTCGGATTGGAAAGATCAAAGGTAAATAAACTATTTCTGTCGTTATAGAATCATAAGAAATAGTCGTGGACAAGTTTATTTATTATAATAATTATTTTGCTGTCGCACAAGGCATGCCTGTGCGTCTTTCTACCATATAGAAAACAACCTTTAAGGCCCATACAGCAGCGAAAGTGGCGCCCCCAACTATTTTATCTTATTATTACGTTAAACGCAGGTATTTTTAAAAATCCTACGTTCAGTTTGTGGTATCTATTATAAGCTATTTATTAATATCTCTGTAATAGTTTCATTTTGTAAAGCTTAGGAAGAGATACGAAGTTGCGCTTTTTGGCCACCAAACTCTAATTTCGCATCTCCTCCTTAAGCTATATGAGATAAAATTATGAAAGAAGTATTAAAAAATAGCCTAAAATACCACATAAAGATACCACAAACTGAACGTAGGATTTTTAAAAATTCCTATGATAAACGTAAAAATATGATAAAATAGGTATCGCTGTCAGATTGACTCGGGTATGCGCCTTAATAGAGAAAAACCAGGAAATTTTTGTTATTTTAATAAAATATTCACGAAGCTCGTCAGATAATACATTACAGCGACTATGCCTCCTCCGGTCGTCCATCGATCAAGTCAATGATACATCCACCTCCTCAAATTCAGAGCCGCCAATTACGACGCTTGTTACGATGAAAAATGTCCGTTCATGTTGTACGCAGCGCGGCGTGTTCCACTATTATGACAAATCTCTGCTTGGGTTTCATGAACCGAACACTGATATTGTTATGCTCCTGACATGTTTCATTCTGTATGGAAAATTCACAAATGAGAACACACGTTCATAAATTTAGAACTCTAGAGAATAGATCCATTGTTAATAAAATAATTTAATAATGTTGTACAATTTAAACAGTATCATGTAGCCCCAAAATTAGTAAACGAGCGGATATGTTCGTAAGTAAAGGAATTTTGGTGACAAGAGCTATTGCGGTGCTTATGACATGTACGATTAGACTATTCTACTGCTGGGCATAGCGTCCCTTCACGTCACATGAATGAATTTTTACTTTGCAAAATATACATATGAGAAACATTTTCCCAGGGGAAATATTAAGGGAGATTAAGAAAACTGGATCATTCAATATTTGTCATATATCTGATTTGCTATGCGGTGCATATGTAATGTATTTTGTTGTATCTTATCAGAAAATATTTTACGCGGAATTGTTACCTAATTTTTCATCCTCATATTTCAATATTTTCTCATGCTTTGGTCGTAAGCAATGATAACAGCTGGAAGGAAAAATGTTCTAATTATTTTAGTCGCTAGTCACGAAATTAACGTCTTCTTTATTAGAAAGTACTTTCTTTGGTATATTTGTTTTTTATGTATCTGTTTAACAATCGACCATAGTCTTATTTTATCAAATTAGAGTAATAAACAAGGGTTCCTTATTTTATATTCTCGTTACCTTAAATAAGATCAGTCAACCCAAAAAATGCATAAAACTCCGACGTCACGGAGCCTATCCTCAACAAACATTATTTAGGCTCACAATTAGCAGGTTGGAGCTTTAATTAAGTTTCGGTTAGACTTCACACAAATCTTTTTATCAAATTATATTAAAACCAGAGAAATATTGTCTTTGGCAATGTCACATAGGTATTATGTAGTTAGTTAGCTTCTCTGCTAATTAAGACCTTAAGACAGATATTTCCATTGATAATTCATCAAATAAATTAATAAATACAGCTTTATCAAACCCACACAGGTAGGGCATTTGCGTTTTGCATCAATTTGTAGAACCATATAACAAAACACACTTATTAGACTTCTTCTTCTTTTATCTTTGTCTCTATTAGTTTGGTGGTTTGTTTAATGAACTATTAGGTATGGCCTAGGCCCGTACTTAGGTACTTATCATGGGTTTGACATAATTAGACCACTTTGAAAATTTACTTTGACAAGGTTTCAAGGACGGTGTGGATTGTGAAAATGTTGTAGTTATAGAATGGGATAGAAAATGTAAGCGAGACAAAATATAATTATGGTAAATCTTCTCATCGAATGAATAGTGCTTGACTGTCAAGCTAGGTAATATGTCGAGTTCTTTGGCGGTTTCAATGTGTCCCTTGCAATCCTGTTAATTACTTTGAGAAGGTTCCCTACCATTCTGCGCTCGAATGAAATCTCCCAAACAGACGCATACACAGATAATACCAATATTTTGTCCCCATCGCTGGCCACGCCTGTCTGGACGACCCATTCCACCCGCGTGTATGTTCGGTTCAGACTCAATAACCGCGATGTGTTGTATCCTCACTCTCCTGTAGCCGAGATGAGATTTCATTTGTGCGGGTACCTGGTACCTGCGAAGGCCCGAACAATCTGCCCCGTGAATAATAAACAACACCCTTGTTACGTCTACCGCGACAATTTAGATTATTGCTCGTACGAATACTAATTTATTAGCATCTGGGGTACCTTCTGTTATCGTCATCCTATCAGCGGCGAGCTATGTTTGAATATTGTAGTGAGCCTCATCATTATCATCATCTGCGACTGGATTGCATTCACTGCTGGGTGTGGGCCACCTAGGTAGCTAGGTTTGTGTGAAATTACTAGACCTGTATACTGTTCGCAGCTTCGTTGCATTTTACCGGGATAAAAAGTAGCTTATTCCCGTCCCTGGAATACCAGCTACATCTCATAAAAGCTATCGTATTTAGACAAATTCATTACGGATGTAAGCGGGTTAACTACGAACTTTATTTGTGTTGGAATATCACCAATGTTGGTGTTCATCCAATACAAATAAGGTTTGTAGTAAAATCGCTTTCATCCGTAATGAAACCAGCTACATCCTTGCCAAAGCCGTTTAGGCGTGCATAGTCAATAGACAGACAGACAGGCAGAGTTACTTTTGGATTAATAATATTAAAGTTCTTATGGATGGTTTTATATCTTCTAATCAATACCTCGATATAGTTTACTTCGGTCAAATTCAAATCAATAACTTCCATGGTAATTGATTTGTGTCGAAAAATGTATAATCTCCCGGTAAGTATAATTTCTCACAGAAATAAATAACCTATAAATATCCTCATATCTTAATATAACAGAAGAGGATATATCTTGAATCCCGGATACCAAAAGGTTAAATGAAATCCCAATATAATCTATCAATTCGTCTGTCAGTCGCGCGCTCAGCCGCTCAGTGCGTCACTCATTGAACACGGCCTACCAGCCTGCTTGATATTCCTCACCCCTTCCTAAGCTGTTGTCTTCTGAATTACAGATGAGTCCCACACCCCGGCGACCCCGGCACCTCCCCGCTCCTCAGGTACTCGCCTTATTTCTTGCATCTCGTTTGCATACTCCACGACTCATCTAGAATCATATCCCCGCTGACCGCTTTACCTATCTGAAACTAACACTTGTCTCGTGTACTGGGGACGCTTGGGGGCTAAGGGTCAACGCAGACAAAACTCGGATATATTAGCAAAACCTATTGTTTTTTAACAAGGTTTCAAAAGTCGAATATTTCCTCAGTGTAGAAAACTACAAAATCGAATGCGGGTGATATTGACCCTTGTATTTTTGAAAATGTGTGCTGCTTGCTTCTGAAAAAAATAAGAGTCTTTGTGTTAATAAATGAACTGCACAAAATTTTAAAACTACACTATGAGACAATTAATAGAAACGTTAAGTCCCAGCTCGTTGCTTGCTGGGAAGTCACCTTGCTGCTTAGAACTTGCTCAAAAATTATTTGTTTTTAGAAACTTAACACCTATTTTCCAGTTTATTCTGCGTTGAATTTAAAACCAGGCACCTCCGCACTCGATAGGCAAAAGCATTGCTGCGGCATCGTTATCGACTGAAACGCTAGATTCGAATTCCCGAATGCACCAGCATCGCTTTTGAAGAAAATCTCAGCATAATGAAATTGCAAATTATTTTTCTTATTTGTTTGCGCTTTTTGATAACTTGTGTCTCCGTTTCTACGTAGTTTTTGAGCAAAGAATGCTAAACATTGTATGCTATTTCAGTGTTTGCCTTCTGAGCGCCATTTTTATTCTGATTCGAAATAATAATCGAAGCAGTTTTATTTTTGAGAACAAAGGAGCCACATTTATTATGTATTTTGTCTTTTATATCAAAGGCGACTTCTATCTTATCTAACTCCGTTATTGTACTCAATAAAATAACTTTACTTATTCGTTATTTATGTATTCAAGCAATAATGTGCGTCGACTGCAGAATGCCGCCTAGTTTAATAATTCACAGTAGCCTGGATGTTGTCTTTTGATCAAAATGCATGTATTCGAGTGTCCTCGACGTTGTTTGTCCAAATCATTTGTACAGCTATCTCCGTAGATTTGGCAAGTAGCCGGGCGCAACCGTGAGTCTGCCCGCACCAGCAAATATTGCATGAGCTTTGTCAGGATCTAGGTTGCACTTATCGGTGTTCTTGAAACGGTGGAGATGTTATATGTATAAGGAAGGTTTTTCCTTTTAATAACGATTATATTTATATCAATCCGAGCACGTTTATTGTGGACGGTTTTTAGAGTTATCTGCCAAAAATATGATCAACAAAACTGAATTCAGTTTGATCGAGTTCAAATTTCGGTTTTCTATTGTGTGACAGGACACCTACTGAACTCAGTTTAGCGCATGAAGGTAAAATGCAGTAAACTCATTGAAAGGGCAAAATTTTGTATTAATTGTGTAATATGCAATAGAATGGATATGAGTAATTGGCCATTGTGTGGGAAAATAAAGGATCAAAAAATATATCACTAAGCAATATTTTAGTCTGCCTTTGTATGCCGCAAACCGTTACCCTTTACTATATGTTGGTGCTGCAGTATCATTGTTTTACATTAAAATTAAGGTACAAAATAATAATCAGGACCATAATAATTAGCTTCTGCATGTTTTACAAACGATATCCATAACTCAGTACACACGGGGGAAAACTGGATCCCCCTTGAAGTGTATTCCTCAAAAGGTTAAACTGGACTTAAAAAAAAAATATTCCAGTTTTCCCCCTTAAGAAGGATTTGTCGAGGGGGAAAACTGGAATAACCAGAATAACCAGTAATTTTTCTAGAAAAACTTATTGGGAGAGAGGTTGGTCTAGAGGGTTATTCCAGTTTTCAAAAATAACTCGAAATATTTAGAATTATGCTCGTCTTTGCCTTTGTCTGTTACTTATAGTGTTACTTTAAGGTTATTCTGTTTGTATATTTGTAGCTCGGTAATTAATTATTAAGAACAACTCTAAGAAAATTAAATGCATGCGCAAATAAAGATAAGTATTCTATGTTAATTGTGAACAGTGAAGAAGTTGGCAGAGGCCGCGTCATCAGAATGCCTCGCAGCCGTTATCTTCGGCAGTAAAAACAAACGGTCCGAGCTCTCCAAATAGTTTCACAAATACTCATTTTTGTAGGCTTTTCTATTAAAGTCGAATTTGATCGCTCTATAAAGAGAGATCAGTATAATTTGATTTTGAATTGCGCATCATGTAGGTTCGTAGACTTTATTTGAATAATCCAATTTAAAGTATCTTTTTGGGACTAGAAACTTACTTTCGAATACTTACGAAATCCAATGTTCATCAATCAAATTATTTTGATTTAAGTATGTCTAGGGAACATAAAAACTTAATGATTTTTGAACGAAAGAAAAGTATAGCATAGTTGGCTACGAGTACCTTATTATAAATCTAAGTTCATTCTTACCAAGCACCAAACCATACCTAATTTTAAAATTTTATTTTTAAAGCACTAACTCGAAGCTAATCCTTTCCAAATAGAAATAAACCGAGTTCGTTCTAAAGAGGGCAATCCATTTACCATCGATTCAAACAACATTCCTCTTACCAACGACCACATGCTCCGTACATCGCATTGTAAACTGAGTTTTCCCCATCAGTAATAAGGTATATTTTGTTCCAGCGGCCGCGGCCAGCATATGGGGCTCGCAAGACGTGTACGTGAAGAAAGGCAGCACGATATCCCTCACGTGCTCCGTGAACGTGCACTCCTCGCCGCCCTCCAGCGCCTCCGTGCTGTGGTAAGATAGCTCACTAGTTACACTACTGGCCCACCGGTGGACCATCTGTGGTCCATCGGTGTCGTCCCTGTCCGCACGATAGAGAACTACGCAAATGTACGCTGCACCAAGTTGTATTGAATAGAAGACGTCACGATCACGTCTCGTCACACTAACGTCAAATAAACTCGCTCCTCGGCCTGGCTCAAGCAGGATGGTTCTTTTAAATAGATGATAAATTACTTTCCAGTATTTTGACCAACGCGGTGTTTCATGAAGTCAATTTACTTTATTGACTGCACAATCTACCTACAGCAACAATAAAATCTTTATGTTCTAGTCAAATCCCGAAAGAATCATAATTTAATGGCCGGCTGTTAGAAAGTATGGGCGTGCGCAGCGAGCAGCGTTGATTATGGCGCGATAAAAACTCACGGCGTGGAAACGTTGAGTTACGCCGCCAGTAAGTTTTTAGTTTCACCACAGGAAGTTAATTTGATTATACTCTTAACTTTATGGGCGTGTGTGCGGGATTGCTTTTTTACTGGTTGAGAATTACGAACTGTTTGTTTTAGTTTTGATTTTATTTTTAAACGTTTTTCAAGGATTGAGCATTATTTAAAAAGTGGCCATTAATTCAGTAATTTGTGAATTCAAACCTATACCTACAGGGTTATAGTATTTCAATGACACTGCGTGCACTGCAGGTTCTGCCCATTATCGCTCCCAATGCGCCCTTTTACGATTAGTTCTACTAATCTTTGAGTGGTTAAAGACCACTACTCGACGAACTCCTTGTGGCATGGCTGAGTCTAAGAATTGTTACCTTCATGCCTTTTCCTGCCACAAAGTAGAATTGCCTGTGTTCTTAAATAACTGGCAAATAAGGCTTATCATCTTTAACTGAGATAAACTAACGCGGCCATTGCATCGGAGAGAGCACTACTAGCGTATGAGCCGGCCAGGTGTAGCATAAAGATTATCCTTGTACTGCCTCATCGAACCACGAAGCAATTTAGCATGAAGTCGGCCATCTGGCCATATTAGCCAAGTGGGATATACGATGCTATACTCTTCAATCTGTATTAAAATGCGGGTTTATTCATTTAAAAATTAGACTTTTTAATTCAATTCTCTTTAGTAATGCTGTATTTTGCGACACGAGCCCCTCGTAAAGAGGAAGCTGCATAATGCAACAGACTATTGTCTTTAGATAAATATTTAACCATCCACGTATCAGCGCTTTGGCGTGTACTCGCAATAGTTTTACGGTTTTTAGCTTTTGCGACGGTTTTCGAAGCCAAATTGTAGATTTACTAGGATGCCTTCACTTGTAGCGGTATTTGCATTCGCCGTGGTATTTGCAAGTATAAACAGAATGCCTGATGTTTCTACAAAAGGTTATTAGTTTAGCCAGTTTGTTTCTTTCTGGGAAAGGCAAGTTTTTTTGTTTGTGGCAAATTCAACTTTAATGAATTTTCTTTAGAAAAGCTTCGGGGCTAATGTTATTGAGACTTCCAAATATCTAAAAATTTCCATATTCTAAAAAACCTTTGTTAAAAGTGTAACCTTTTATAAATCAGTCGATATGAAAGCTGATTAGTGTTCTACCTAAAAAACGTAGAAAATGATGAACATTTTCCAATAAAGTCGTGAAAAAGCAGTATTTTTGGGTATTTGTGAACGTTTATGAGGATTTCGGGCGTTTCGCGTAATGAAGCCGCTGAGGTCGAGTGGTCCTTCGCGCTGAGATCAGGACGTCGCAGCCAGAAGATAGGGAGATGACATTTGAAGAATAAGGTAATTTGTGTGATTTTTGATTATTTAAATCAGTGGTCAATTTCTTGAAGCCGTTAAAGGACTTGTAATTTAAATTGTAGACGTGAATTAGATCTAGCAAGATTTGTTATTATTATTAAAAAAATGAGTATGCAGTTCAAATTGTAAAGACTAGTTCTGATTTGTTTCTACCATCTGATTGAAGTTTTCTGTATTAGAAATCTTTGCTTTCGCGCATTACCAATATAAATGCTAAAACTAAAACTGAAAAAGCCACTTCTCACGAGAACAGATTGTTAATTACGGCGTCCCCCAGGGGAGTGTGCTAGACCTCTGCTATTTATTATCTATAAAAATGATCTACCAAGAGCGACCACACACCCAACATCACTACTCGCCGATGATAGTACGGTTACTGCAGCTTGTGACAACACTGACACTTATAAAGATGGCATTAATTAAGCTTTGACATCAATTATAGATTGGTTTAATTATAATAATCTTAAAGTAAATTATAAATAAGGCAAATATCATACATTTTAGACAACGCGATAATGCAGCTAGAAATACAACTGATATTTATTACAACAATCACGCTATTGAAGAGGTAGAGGAGAGAGTACAAAATTTCCGGGGTTTAATACTACTACTACTACTACTACTCCGGGGTTTAAAAATAAATTATATTTATATATAATTATTAATAGGAAACTAAATTGGAAATCGCACAATTTGTTTTGTAAAAAATTAACAGCCCAGCATATGTCCTACACAAATTAGCACCAATAGTGGACAATTAAATACCTTACTTAATGGCGTATCAAAGTATTTAAATATCAGAAACACTACGCGAAAGCAGTAGTTTGTTTTTTGAATAAGTAGGTATTCATTGTAACGTAGTTTTTATTTTTATTTTACACGAACCAAATTTGTTGTCCATATCTTTGACTTAGTTTTTTTCTGTGGAAACTTTAGCTTTTAGTTACCCATCATTTTTTCGGTTATTCTGTTACCTTGCTGTTAGTTTTCAAAAAAATGAAAAATAAAATAAATTATATAAAGCACCTGTACCTACATGTATTTCATGCAATAAATGATACTTTACTTTGCATTCTTATAATATCTAAGAGAGTGGTGATTGCATACAATCATAGAGGGTCTACAAAGTACTACGGCGTAGCAACTACGTAGACGCTCTACGCGGCATAGCAAGTATTATCACATGGTAAATAATTTAAAATAGATGATTAAAAGAACTTAACAAGTGAAGTTCAATCGCTATTATATGAATAGTTCCATTAGTAGAAGATAATTTTTACCAGGTAGTGCTTGTTCTGTTCGGTAACCAAACCTGCATGCTTTAGAGTCGATAAATTTTATCGATTACAACACTAAAACACCGTCCCAGCCCTACCTCCTCGCCAGCAGAACGCCATTCTTTTTAGAGGATAGCAAAAGCAACCAAAAACTTGAGCTGGGATGTGGTGGGTGGGTTCTTGTGTCTTCTACTAATGGAACTATTCATATAATAGCGATTGAACTTCACTTGTTAAGTTCTTTTAATCATCTATTATATTTCATAGTTCCATTAGTAGAAGATAATTTTTACCAGGTAGATGTTTAGAGTTTAACTATCTACTTAAGTTTTTGGTACTTTGGAGCAGTTACCTATTCTGCTTAATTTGTTGATTTTATACACACGGATAAAACAATTAATACGTGTTTTAGATCATTATCTTACGTGTATGTTGGTAACTATAAAACAAAATATATGAGAAACATAATAATGTATAATGTAGAAGTACTTTACTGTTTAGTCAGTGCATAGCAATTTCTTATGCGTAAAGTTTATTAAAGTCTATTTCCATTGTATGTCTATGGTCTTGCAAAAATAATAAATAAAATCCAATAAAATTGTATCGTTATATTAAATAAGCCAAAGGCTGTTGTGTCCAGCCGGCTGCCTTGCTGACTAGGCCAGCAGCGTGGGCGCTCAGCGTATCGGCGTGGCGTGGCGCGTGGTTTGTGCGACGAAAGTTCCAACGCCGCGGCTTGCTCTCAACTGAGCAATAATTGGTGACTTTGCTTGCTCATGCGGTCCTTTATCGGTGATGACTAAATTACTTATTTCACTTTTTATGTTACTCGTGGCAGACATATCTATAACGATTAGCTGGCTGGCAGATGTACCTAAGGCTTTAAGTATGATAATGGTATATTAAGTATACCTATAATAATACCTACTTCATAATTCGTTGCTGAGGTTCTTAATAATTTTTAATAATCAGCATAAAGTATATTTATACAATTTTATATAGTTAGCTTCGTAAATAATTTATCCAAATGTAATTCAATATTAGTATACCAATTTTATTGATGAAATCTAGAACTGCAATGTTTGCGGGTCAAATATTTGTATTTATATTATTAAATAACACTGTATTATGGTAAACTCGACAGCTGCTAAAGTACGAGTACGTATATACTCCTTTTAAGGGGGAGGTAATGTGTTTAGCAGAACCGACTTTGTGCCATTAAAGGACCCGATCGGTGACTTTATACTAGGTGAACTATAAGAAGCTCTCATGTGGAGTTATTCTGTTAAATTATACTACCACTATGATATGATTGAGCTATGTTTGAAGCAATTTAACAAATGCACAATAATTTTAATGTAAGTGTTATAAGTTATATAAGTGTTATAAGTTAATAAGTGTTATAAGGTTCCTCCAAAAAAGGTATAATCGGGATATCTGTAAAAAATATCATATCCGGTTCCTCACCGAACCGGTCGCAGTATAAACGCTCCCTGTAGACGACCGTAGCCCTCTGAGGGTAAGATCTGTCGGACGGTGTGCTATAATTAAAACGCAAAACTTTGTCTACGAAAATGAGTTCGGATTCGGCTACATACCATCGAACTATTCAATAGATAAAGAAGGCTAGTTAGGGAATACAATGATTCCAGTTGAGTGCTTGTTATTCATTTTTGTAAACATTTTAGTATAATTGATGACGGTGAAACCAGTAAAGATACATTCATAATTATGTTATGGTATATTTGTCAATAGAAGAGAAAACGGAATCAGGCCTCCATTACACAAAAGTGTCACAGTAGGCGTTAGCGAGATGCGAAACGTTGAATGTAAGGTTGTCCAAAGTGATGTACCTACTGAGTGAACTACCAAAGTGGACACAGGTGAGTTATGTTCTTATTTAGTGCCTGAAATAATTTTCCTATCTCTATTCTATTGGTTTGTTCCCGTCGTATTATCTGTGACCAATTCTATTTATCACGAGCAAACTCTTAGGACCTAAAAAGCTACTTGCTGTAGGTAAGTTATTAATGTGAAATTGAAGGCACATTCATTTCAGTGTCTATTTGACTGCGCATATGACATTGCAAGCAGCAACCCATCCAGGACAAAGTCTTCAGTGAATATTTTATGGATTTTTCTGGTAGGTAGGTGTTAGAAATTAAGGATTTCACCAGACCAGTATACATCGGGTTTTTTGTCTGTTATCATCAGTTGATTATTATTATTAATATTTTTATTATTTTTAGCGCATTATTTCTCCTAAAAAATACCTTTGTGCCAAGCTATATTTAACAGCCCGGCATGCTGCAAAACTATCTCGAATCGTGTAGGAATTTCAAATATTTATGTGACAACTGTTCATGTTTTTCTTCAGATAAGGCTTAACTCGTAAGGTATGAAATGTAAAGCCTTAAAACTTGAAGGTCGGCTTAGGTTAAGTGTATTTTGTTTATAATTATATATAATGCATTTTTCATAGATAGTTACTATGATCTAAATTTGAGACTGAGCAGTAGCTTTCAGTCGAAAACTTGAAACGTTTATGGTTTACGTGTCCATCACCTGATTGGACACGTAAACAGCGGCAGCGAATCTCGGCGATCCGAGAGGCGGCTGCGACCCGCCCCCGCGGGTCGCATCTCCGAGGCTGGGCAGTGAATGTGATAAACTAACAATTTCATGGCCCACGAATCACATTTCCATCTCCATCGTCGCCGTCAGGCGGCGGCGGCAGCGTGTGCCTGCGGGTTGCGCCGTCAAGACTGGTCAACTGGAATGCTATATATTAGGTATTATCTACTACGAGTAAAAACGTCGTTTTATAATTTTGATCAATTTTGATGAAACAGTAAATATAGGTCCAATAATATGGATCAATTTTGTTTTACGTACATATCTGTAACATAATAGCCTTGTTTTGATAATTACAAGCGGTCTCATGTTCTTCTAATCTGATTGTGTGTAAAAAGTTAACTTATGTTTACCGTTAGGCTTAGGTGTCAACAATGTTGTTGAATATGATTGTATTCTATGGTACATAACATACAATACGGTATTGCACCAATATGTAAAAATCTTCTCAACTCGAGTAGAAGTAGAATATTTTTAGGCATGTATGACTGAGTAATATTGCTAGTCAGCGAAATTCTGTAACCGTCTAAATCGGTGTCGAAAACAAAATTGTTTTGATAATAGAGCGAATAGTTATAATAATAATGACGTAATATGCCTTCATGTAGATGGATATCACGACTCTCGAAGTGGAGGATGTCGTTGGTTCGTATTCAGATAATGGTGTTAGATTCCCACTGGGGTATGTACTATGTACTCTGGGTGCGCCATGTACCATACCCCCCCCCCTCCCCCTTGTTCGACGCGGATTAATGCGGAGGGCCTCCCGTTTGGAGCTTGCGGGGTGGGTTTTGGCGTAGGTACCTACCAAACCCTTGTTTTTCAATTGTTCTGGCAGTTTTGATTTTATCAGACTATGTTGAGTCAACATACATTTTTAAATCAAGAATTGAATTAAATTGTATTGTATTACAATTTGTATTGAATTTTGAGTAAACAGTGAACAGGTATCATCTCGAATTTTGGCTCGAATCAGTTTCAGGAACGTTTCATCAACATTTGCTGTTATTGGCCCCACTGTGTGTTTTTATTGATTTGATCTATTGAATGAATATTCAGATCAGACAAAATTCGACAACTTTCGTTTTGCTGGACGTGAGTGTATGTATATTCTCATCGTAAACACCTGGAATCTATTCAGTCGAGCCCCTAGTTTCTCGTTATCGGGTTTTCAATATCATTATTATTTTATACCTGCTTCATTAGCTACATAGCTATATATAAGTAAATAAAGGTTCATTTCCGTAAAGGGGAACCCAAATCCATATTAACAATAATTTTGCAGGTAGTGCGAAATATTTTTCATCGCCACAATCTTACGAAATGTTGAGTTCTAGGAATATTAAATCCAATGATAGCAGAGTAGATGACTACCTTCCTGCTTTATGATTATGACCTTTGTGAACGACCTTTTTACTGATAATTTTTCGTCTTCGACACAATTTTATGGAATTGTTAGTTCTAGGCATGTAAAATCTAATGGTATGCCAAGTTGATGACTACTTGCTTTATGGCCTTTCTGGATGACCTACACCGCTAGGTTTTCAATTATTTTTATGAGATGATGAGTTCTCGTGATGGTACGAACCATTGATATGCGCAGTAGATAGATGTTTTTTTTTTTTTTTTTTTTTTTTTTTTTTTTTATTCTGTCTACCGTGAAGTACCCGCAGTAAATCCTCCAGGCAGATTTTTAGGTGATACAGTATATTAGAATTGTAAAGAATATAACGTCTAGATTATTCTAGGAAGTTTGAACGAAGTATGAACCATTGATATGCAAAGTAGATAGATGTCTATTTGCTTTATAACCTTCGTGAGT
Organism: Eupithecia tripunctaria; assembly: GCA_955876795.1. Lineage (NCBI taxonomy): Eukaryota > Metazoa > Arthropoda > Insecta > Lepidoptera > Geometridae > Eupithecia > Eupithecia tripunctaria. The sequence goes on from OY041615.1 coordinate 15,410,258, forward strand.
GACCTTCAGTCAAACCCCCAGGTTTTGATCTCATCCTGTCTAGCCTTCGTGAAGTACCCGCAGTAAATCCCCCAGGCAGACTTTAAGATGGTATAGTAGGTATGGTTGAATTGTAAAGATTTACATCTAGATAATTCTAGGTAATCTACTTGCTTTAGAACCTCCGTGACTGATCTACAGCCAAACCCCCAGGTTTTTATCTCATCCTGTCTAGCCTTCGTGAAGTACCCGCAGTAAATCCCCCAGGCAGACTTTTAGATGGTATAGTAAGGTTGAATTGTAAAGATTTACATCTAGATTATTCTAGGTAATCTACCTGCTTTATAACCTCCGTGACTGATCTACAGTCAAACCCACATGTTTTTAACCCATCCTGTCTAGCCTTCGTGGAGTACCTACAGTAAACCCTCCAGGCAGACTTTAAGACGGTATGGTATGGTTAAATTAAAAAGATTTATAACAGATCCAAATCGATTCATGAAAACATAATAGAACTTACCTGCATTTTTCGAGAATTCAATAATTCGACAACTTTGACTGGCTTTTTTATTTTGTTCAAGCTTTGATTTCTGCTTGACAGGTACCGCTGAATTGTTTGGTTTTCACTTTTGGTAAATTCACTAAATATATTGTAAAAGTTCGTAAAAGAAATTTGTAACGTGCAGTGGCTACCGTGCACAGAAAAAGAATGGCGTTCTGCTGGCGAGGAGGTAGGGCTGGGACGGTGTTTTAGTGTTGTAATCGATAAAATTTATCGACTCTAAAGCATGCAGGTTTGGTTACCGAACAGAACAAGCACTACCTGGTAAAAATTATCTTCTACTAATGGAACTATGAAATATAATTACATGTTCATTACAGTCTTCTATTTGCGACTACCTTCCAAGTTAACGGGTTCACGACCTTCGACCTTCAGCCTCGGTCATTTGACTTGGATTAATGACGCAATGTGACAGAAGTCAATACGAGGCTCTAGACGTACTAACTTTAACTTATCTTCTTGCCTCTAGTGAGAATTCATTTCGATTGACGAGTTGGGCTCACATAACGTCTTTTTTACTAAAAGCTTTATTATAAAAAGAAATAATAGTATAAGTCAAGCTTTAGTAATATAAAATATATTTTTCAACGATCATTAAAACACATTAATAAAAGTTTTGTAGAATCAATGGCTAAAATCCACTATGGTAAATCTAAAAACTAAAAACTGTAACTGTTTTATTTGATCTATTTTACCTATATCCGCAGGTTGACATAAATACAACGTTAAAAATTACTACTATTATTACTACAGCGTTAAAAATAAGCCATTGAAAGTTTTGCAAGGAGTGATGTCATCTGGAATTTTAACTGGCTATATTTTCATAACTTTATGTTTCATCGTCAAAAGAAAAAATACATATTCTATATCTTCTAAAAATTTAACTGACGGAGTAATTAGCCTTTTTAGGACACTATCTTATCGCAGGTAAAAAAATCGTTGTAGATAACCTCACCGCTCATCCTACGCTTCAAAAGTCTTTGCCCTATATATCCAGTACTTACAACCTTGTCAAAGTGAATGCCTCTCTTTGAGCGACATAATTAGCGGAAGCCATCGTTAGCTCGTGACTTTGAGAACTCCTCAAATGTTTGTCTGTCTGCATGTCCTCGTGTTTGTGAGCTGAGTTACAGTTTGCTAGTTATCGGACCTTTGAGAGCATCTTGCGTTCTGAGTACAAGGATATATATCTAGTGTTAATTGGTCATGTTGAGCGAGATAACTTTAGTAAGTCAATAGCCTGGAAGAAATCGTTTCTACGCGATGAGGCCGCCCATTGAACTTTTGTATTTTATGTGAATGTATATGTTTTTTGTTTAATTTTGTGGTGTACAATATAAAGTTATGTAATTGTAATCTACTTACGACACACTAGCCAAGCTGGATGTAGAATACTTGTAAACAAACTGCCCATACCTAATCTAAAATTCACTACATTGCCACGTCTGCTTCTTATACGGAATTCGCATTACCTATTTGTCGATTTGTGATTCTTCTTTCAATAAATTTTCCTTGCACAGTTTTGAGACTCAACGTCAATGAGTTTTATAATAACCCTGTTTTTCCTTGGCAGGTACCACGGTAGTTCAGTGGTGGACTTCGACTCGCCCCGCGGGGGCATCAGCCTCGAGACGGAAAAGACAGAAGGGGGCACCACAAGCAAGCTGCTCGTCACGAAGGCGGCCCTGACCGACAGCGGGAACTACACGTGTGTGCCTAGCAACGCGCATCCTGCCTCCGTCTCTGTGCACGTGCTCAATGGTAAGCCAAATGGAACTAAACTGCTCAAACTATAAGGTCTAAAGTTACTTGACTGGGGCTCTCAGCTCGTCATAAAGGCGTCTTCATTGAGTAGTAGTTTACCGCATCCTGCCTCCGTCTCTGTAGCACGTGCTCAATGGTAAGCCAAATTAGACAGTGCTGCTCAAACAAGAAGGTCTACAGTTTCTTGGCCGGGTATCTCCGCTTATAAAGTCGTCATCATTGAGGAGTAAGCTTACTAGCTGACAAGAAGTATTTTCTATGGGACTATTGATACTTGCCAAGTAAAAGTATCATTTTTCATAGCTCTTATTCATTCTCGTATCGTTCTCGTAACAATTGTTTGGTTGAGTCATCATTCTAGGAACAGCACAATTTGTATTGTACTGGACATCACACATAGCACATTTTGCCCCAAAATGGGTTTTGTGTAATGCGAACCAGGATTGATTAATGATGTCTACCTATATCAAATTAAATTCTTTATATCCAGACAACAAAGGTCCATAGAAAACACAGAATTACAGGCAACGTACAATAAGAAACAAAGAAAGTAAAACGAAAATTAACCTAGGTTTTAACTAATTTCACTCAGTTGTGCATGCGGTATAGGACAGATAAACTTGGGAGATGAGAATTTCAGGATGCTGTTGTAGGTACCTCTCACTCTAACTTTGCTCATAAATGATGCCAGTCTCTTCCTCAGAAGCCATCAGTGAAGATATGCTCGAACATATCTGATGATGGCTCTTTACGTCACTATTCGGGTTTGCGTATTCGTCTTTTAGAGTAAGAGCTTTTTAGTATTGAAAGAAAGAAAAGAAAGACAAATTCACGAACAAGCATCACGCATTGCAGTAACAAGGCAAACCTAACAGCATAACGAGAATGTTGTTATATTGAACACGCAAGACTTTAAGAAACTTTGCCCTCGAAACAAAGCTAGTCTTAAAGATATACGAGAGGCGAAAGGTAAAACAAATACTGGGCAAATTTATAGGTTTACGGAAAATATATGCACACACGCGAAGATGTACCCACCTGAGGCTTTAAATGTATTAATTTTCTGTAGATAATTTGTGTTGGTTTGACGGCTATGATAAGGTTTCATTACCTTTCATTTCAGTTCATAAACTTCTATATTTGTCGTGGTAGGCAGGAATAAGTTGTAGTACTCTCTTACGGCTAACTGTTGGCAGCGAAGCTCTTTGCCAAATATCTCATACTTCTTGAGTTAATATTTCGGATATGTCATGGACCGTCGGTTCTTTTGTTGTTTTGTCTGTCTTTAATTCATTTTAATGAATAAATAATATATCATAACATAACATCATTATAAGTACGCAATTGAGATACTGGTTACTTCTCTGGCAAACCATAAAATAATGATAATCCGCGCGCGTGTGTTGACTAAATGACGTTCAAACAACGTTTGATGAGGGTAGTGAAATTACCTCCCCCGCGTACCCCGCGTACTGCACACCGATAAACACGTCAAAATGTAAAAATTTTCTATCATAAACTAACAGGGCAACTTTCAGAATATAATTTAGCGGAAATAAGACGAATGTACTATTTCACCAATTTTCGCGAATTTCTCTAAAATTAATGAAGTTGGGGGCACCTCTAAATATATTAAGTTTCAAACAAAATTTTTTGTGCATATTTGTAAATTAGAAGAGCAACTTTTTACAGGTATTCCAAATTGATTACGAAATAAAAAATAACCGCTCCATCCTAAGCCACATATTGTATTTTAACAAGTTGCCAGGCTTTTCTTGCAACCCTTTTCTCACCACTGGCTGCTCCCCTGTCGTAGGAGGTAACTCTTATCCAGACTATGTTTGCAAGGCTTTAAATACTTCCTATAGTCAAGCCATTTTCCAGAAATAACAACACAATACTCCTCAATAAGGCGTCGCGTTTAAAATTATAATTTTTTTTGGAAATGGCTCAAACTGAATGGACATGCTGTCCAAAAATCAACAAGGAGAAGGTGTTCTTAAGTGTATCGAAATGTTTACAAACATTTTGTTTTAATTCATTATGTTGGAAGAACCCGCCTTCATTCATAATAAATTCGTCAAATATTGTGTTAAGTTGGGCCGAAACAAAGAAGTGTACTTTTTGGCTACTACGGCTTGGAGCATTTTTTGGCGTCAATGATGATAATGATGATGAAAATTGCTTCGTTTAAAAACATTGTACTGTAACTCAAAAACACTACCTATAGGTGATACATGTATATTAATCACATTGTTCATAGTCTTAATTTATTGCACTATTCTGATAACTACCCGAAAGCGTTTGATAAGCTTACTGGTTTATCAATGTAACTATAACCATCTGGATTTCCTTGTATATATAAATAAATAAATAAGTGTATTTGAGGTGTCTGTTTGTCCCAGGCGAGCACCCCGCGGCGATGCAGACGAGCAACCGCGCCTCCTCCTACCTCACGTCCCAGCTGAGCTGCGCGCTCGTCACCTACCTCGTCTCCTCGCTCATCTGCAGGTGATCGCTCCACGGCGCCGGTGGGGCTTTTCTGCACAACCTGCTTCACTACTAGACCTATACACGCGTACTGCAACACCACAGCCTACCTAATACATGTTTGCATACAGTACTGTATTGTACATAGGTAGGCTGTGGCAACACTTTGGACTCTACACACCGAGCCCGCGACACAGCCAAGTTGTCCATAGGATCAGAGTCTTTTCACGAAAGTTTCCAGACAATTAGTAAAAGGAAATTTTTTAATCGCGAAATTTTTACTAATTGATAAAATTTATTCGGTCGCACTATCTAAAGCGACTAAGGGATTTATTTCGAGAAAAGCACTCTAGTACCATTGGTTTGGTTGACGCTATCGTCCTATCGTCACGATGACGTCTCGATACTACGTATATTATCGAGACGTCATCGTGACCTCTTATTCTTATCGACACACCGAGCTCAGGGCTCTGTGTTTGAAGATTCTGTAGTTGCCAGTGTTTTGCCAACTTGTCGTCGGGCCGGCCACTTTGTGTCGACTCTTTAGGGCTGCATAGTATGGATACACAATTTTCATACAGGTTGCATTTTACTGTTGCTTAACGGGATCGGATCGTCATTTATTCATGTCATTGGATGTACGTGATGGCCTAGTCATGCCGAGTCTTGAAAAGCTTAGGCTGTAAAATCAGTACTCGGATGAACGTAAGGTTCCAAAGCTTATAACGTCTATATGATTCATACTGTTTTGTGTTTTAAAATAAAATTATTATTTCTTTTTGAGTCCACCAAAGTCACGTAGAGAGATCGCGCCAACACACACGGTAGTGTCGGCGGGTGTGGTGTGTAGACTACTTTAAATTATAGTAACTGGTAAAATAAGACATGATGTACTCGTAGGTATGAAATGGTTGTGATGAAAAGTCGACTCCTGGAATTGGTTTCCTTCCTAAGGTTTCCCAGAATTGGCATCAAAAGCTCCACCAAGTATTAAAAATTATTCATAGAATTAATCATTAATTTAGAAATAAATTAAAGTAAGCGAACGTTAGAAATTGTTATATAATAATGATAAAAATTTTCGCAAGGGGCAAATTCGTGATTTGATATTTAGAAAAATGAAATCTTTAAATTAACAAACGCATGTTTTGATTTTATGTACGGAATAGTGTTGAGCTGTGATTTTATTTGATCTCAGGTAATGTTGTAAATGGAATTTTTGTAAATAACTGACTATACGTAACGTAGAATAAAATTTATATCAGGTCACAGTGTAAATATTTTGGATCATTGTAAATATTATGATTATAATCGAGTTTATTGTACTAAAATAATTTATTAGTCGTTCCACCATTCAAGTGGTGAAAAACTCTTCTTCTGTTCTTAGAACGTTTTTGTTAACTTATGTTTTATCAGAAACAAACTGGAAAATTTTAAACTAAAAATAGGTTTAACTTAAGACAAAGATTCCATTATTAACTAGGTATTTCTAGTATCTAATAGATTTTCCAAATTTGCTTCTGATAAAATCAAAATAAACTTTTTATCTAGGTTATATTGACAAATAAAGTTAAAGTTTATCGACTGTTTTATACTAAACTGAAATCGCTAATACCTATCATTTATCTTGTTACACACGGACTGGAACTTTCCACAATAATCATAAGTTATTTTTTCAAAACTTTAATGACAGCATTGAGGTTTCCCCCCCCCCCCCCCAAAAGGGAGTTTATTAAACTAATAATGTCAATCGGTCGATGTACCCAGTGATTATACCTGTAAAAATTAATAAGCCGTGAAAAGCCACGTCATTTCAATGCCGTGTGACATGTGTCAAATGCGTGAAAGTGAAAAACAACCTATAAAATCGACACGTTTCAAATGCTAGATAGTGTTTTCATTGGCTACCGTAGGTACTCGTATTTCAATGCAATGTGATGGCTCGGTCACTGGTGACAGTGCGAAGCCTTTTGACAGCTGCCTTTATTACTTTTCACTCTCTAAATATTTGACAGCGACTTATGGTTTAAGGTTGGTTTAATTTCTATTAATTTTTTTCCTTCTAAAACATAACATTATTGTTTATGGAAAACTTAAACCTAAAACTGATGAAAGCACGAATAATATTAATTGGACTATCCATATTTTACAAACAATACAAATAGGAAACACTTAAAGTTTCACATTGTCTTTGTCACTTTAAGTTAGTAACACTCAAAAACAAAACGAGTTTATACTATTTTCTGGGTTTTACAAGTTTCCAGATAGCAGATAAGAAATTTTGCACACATTGAAACTTATTTCCTAAATACTTGCTGAAAGAAACTTTGAATCAATTGTAGTTTTGTCAATGTTGATTTAATTGAAAAAAAACTAAATGTCAATAGACTACAAAACTACAAATGATTCGTAGATTCAACACCAGGGTGTTCTCCCAACATAAACAAGGTTCGTAGTTAACCCGATTACATTCATAATGAATTCGTCAAACTACGAAAGTTTCTATAGAAAAAATATTCGTAGATTGTTTTTACGTGGGTCCATAGCAAATGGAACTGTGCGCAAAACTTCTAACAAAAACTCGTGTAATTTTTCGAGCGTCGCTCACCATCTTCAAGTCATCCCAGTGGTTCGACCCGGTCGGTGTGTAACAGAGCTCGCTTGATGATCTCTTCTTGTAATGATACGTAGTGACGTCATAGTACCGTAGTATAGATACGTTCCTTAAATTAACGTAGAGTGTTGTAACATGATTATTTGTATGAAACGAACCGTTTTTAATTGGATAGGGAGGGATGAGTTGTTTGTTTTCTGTATTGTTTTGTAAATAATGTTTCAGAGAGAAGGAAGTATTAATAAATATTATTAAAAAATTACTCTTGTTTGATTGTGGTTTATATTCCATTTGTAATTTCCGGCTTGTCGATATTCATTTATTAAAACTTTTTAAAGATGTTTGCTTAAAATTGTATTATTACAGCTTCAAGCTATATGCTCCTATGTCGAAATTTCCATTATTTGTACCGCTATTTATCGATTTGGTGTATATTTCGAGTTAATGATAATTAGGACTATCATTAGTCACGGCCAGCCGCTTGCTTTTAATTAACCTCTTGAGTTAATCACTGATTAAACAAGCTAATTACAAGATAGCGATCACATTATCATAATATTCCTATTTACATACGCTCACCGTCGAATGTGAATGTTTGCGACATCAATAAAAAAAAAACGGCCAAGTGCGAGTCTTACTCGTGCATGAAGAGTTCCGTACCATATATATAAAAATGGTGACAGACGGACAGACGGACAGCGAAGTCTTAAAATAGGGTCTCGTTTTACCTGTTGGGTACAGTACCATTTTCTTTTTTATCTTAGTTTTATCTGCGATCAGTCTCTGTTATGAACTACTAGCTGCGCTCCGCGGCTTCGCACGCGTTGTTCCTATGGAAACCTTAAAAGGTGATTTTCATCCCGCGGGAACAGATTTATGGGATAAAAAGTAGCCTATGTTTTATTCCAGGATTAGAATTACCTGTATGCAAAATTTCAGTCAGATCCGTCAAGTAGTTTTGGCGTGAAGAAGTAACAAACATCCATTCATACATCCATCCAAACTTTCGCATTTATAATATTAGTGTGATGTGATGAGCAGATTTTTTGTGTAAACCATGGTACAGTACCATGAAAACAATTATGTCTTGAACCTCACAGCAACGGCTTATATTGGTCCCCTGAGAAGCGCCTTATTGGCTTTTATCTCATGGGGTTAAGGTAATGCCAATAATCCCCACGCTGAGCATACGCGTTGAGGATCGCAGTTCAGGTGTTGAATTGTTGCAGGACACACAAATGGGAATCAGTGATTTATGCCTTAAATTTTAAGTTTTTGGACTCTTACAATAATCATTGACGGTTTTTCACGCCATAGCTTAGTTTAAGATAATAAATAGAAACACTTTCATGCGTTAAAATCATATTATTATCATGTATTTGCCTTTTTAGTATCTCCAAAAACATGAATTATATACGGCCAGCAAATTCACTAAAGATCACACTCAAATTATGAACGCTAAAGTTTAGATGTCAGTGTTCCTCTTTACGCCAAAGCGACTATAAACCTACAGGGCTGAATCTTTTTCTTTTTCACTTCTTCCGCTAGTGGACAAAAAATTGAAGTGAATTAAAGTCAATTGCACATTATTTCTTGTTGATAGTAATAACTATTTATCAAGCTGTTTATATAGTAAAAATTTGACTTGTCTAAGTACTTATTTTGTAAGTCTAAGGAAATAAACGATTTGACTTTGACTTTGACTTTGACTTTGCATATATTTTCTAAGCCCGAAATCAAACAAAGGCTACTTTTTATACCATAAAACAGTTCCCACGGGTTTATAATAATCCTTATACGTTTCCATAGAAACAAGGCGTGCGAAGCCGCGGGTAGAAACTAGTTGTTTAATATCGCACAATCCATTCGCAAAACCCAAGGTTTTTATAAACGACGTTTTATAATTGCGGTAAGATATCGTCAAAAGCGATCCCCATTCGCGGAGAAATATGAAGCGCAGGCAGAAAGCCATCCCCGGAATCAGCGAGAACTTCGTTTGAAGTCTCACCGATCTTGGAAATTAATATTTTTCTCGCATAATCCGTATATTACGATATTTTCGTTTAAATCGTACTTCTGACGCAATCGGGCGTGTTTAACGGGATATTTTTTTACACATAACCAGGATGTTATTGAAAAATAAAATTACTATCAAATAATTAAACTCAACTAAAAATAGTAAGTATTTGAAATAATTGAACTAACTGCAGACTGTTGCGAAAAACCTACAGGTAGCTCAACTGATCTATATGAATACCAGTCGGAAGCGTACGGTCGGTGGCTGTATTGTCTGGCTGTGCTATGGCAATGCTGATGCGCTGCGCCAGATATTCACCAGCTCTCGGGTCACGCGTCACTTCGACGAGACGCTCAGATAATTATTCCAAAACCCGAGCCTCGGGTTTCCAAAAAAAAATATTTTATTAATGTTTTCTAAAAATAACGTTTATTTGATCGATAAAGCAACTTCAGTTGAATAAACTGTTAACTTTTGATATTATTACATATAAAATTCTTTATAAACTGTGCCTTACTCTATCTAAAGACAAAGACTCAGCTTACAAAGAATTATAGAATGTAAACAACTAGTCTGCATAGCATCGAAGTAGATTTTGAGCTGGTTTAGCAATAAATTTTAGGAGTTTTTAACAAAATCCGAGTTTTTCGACTCATGAACCGTTTTTCGACTTTTTTCTTTCCTTTTTCCATATAATGTGGTAAGTCCGTGGGATTACGCAAAAACGAGTGTATCTTATCCTTTATTTCAGCGCTTTGCAACTTACGTAATCTATGGTTTATCGGAGTTATGCTCCGAGGATTTTCTTAATATCCATATTTTCTTATTACCTTATAAACAACCTTTACTAAAAAACAGGGAAATTTAAGAGGGGCTTAAAGTGATTATGTGTTTTTATGGAGAGAAAATTAGGTCACGCACGTCACTGGGCGTCGAGAACAGATGGCTGCGTCGAAAGCGGTTGGCTTCGTTGAAATTTCAACGTGTTTTAAAATAGCTCAGTGCTCCTCTGTGACATTACTAGTTCAGCTGTAACAAAGAAGCTATGGGGACGCTCAATAAAAATAGGTGTACATTTAAGGCAAGAAAAACTTATTATGGTTATTCTTGCCTAGTTGCGCAGCGTTGTCAGTGTGGCGAAACCGTTGATAAGTTTGGTCATGATGCACTGGCTGTCTTTACGCTGTGCAGGACGTGTGTCCCATCATAGTTAAATAATGATAGCATCCGTTGAGCTACTACCCTCAAACAACATAGCCTTATGCGAGACGATGGTAAAATGCCTGCCGGACCTGAGGATGATGAGTCTCATTCCCTGGAAGACGGCCTTTCGTTTGGGACGCCACGTGTGTAGATACCCTAGCGCCTTCACATCTTGCAGGGGTACATCGGTAAGGGTTGGTTCCGTAGCAACATCCAGCAGAGTCCCAAGCATCGAAAATACTTCTTGACCGAGGACCTATTTGAGGTGGAAACCTGATCTATGGGGTCCTAGGAAAAAGCGATTTATATAGATCTCACCAAACTTCTTATAGAGTCCACAGGTGATCAGAATGATGGCCTCTATTTCGGTCAATAAATTAGCATGCTTATATAAAAGTTGAGGTAAAAATTAGCACACCAACCTCCTGTAAAAACATGTTTCTGGTTGCCAAGTAGAAAATGCCTCGGCAGTAAGCCTACCCTTTGTAATTCAGTGCAATAATGTGTTTAAAAAAAACTAGGCCTGAGGCTTTTGAGGGTTAAAAAAGTTGCCAAGATATTTTCTTTACCTTACCCCCAGTTTTCATGGGAAACGTTGTACCAAACACCCTGTATACTACATACAATGCAGGCTGTACAAAGTAAACGTCTTTCTACGTCCCAGTTCTCAGTCACAAAGGCATATCTTCAGTTTCCATTCGGTTGGCGGCCGGCCGAGGTCGAGCCCGCTCAAGGACTGCGAGGTGGCCGAAGCAGGCCGGCCAATGCCCGGATTATCGGACTGCCACTACAATGGGTAACGCATACCTCTACGGATGCAAGCCATTCGATTGAAACATTAAGCTCTATATGTATACCAGCCGAACTTAATGAAGAATATTTGTAAACAAAATACATACACGAAAATGCACTCTGTTGCCGCGTATAAGGAGTTTAATTTACTTATCTACTTTTGATCAAACTTCCTTCAATAAATATTGCATTTTAATGTCTGAAACCATGAATGAGAGTTTTAGTTTTTGTGTCGTGGCTTGTTTTAAAACTATCCACATAGAGTTTGACTAGTAGGTTTACTAAGGTATCTTGTAGTTTGGCTAGGCATTTCTTACATTAAGTCAAGACACAACACATTAACACAATTAATGCGTTAAAGAGATCTGATAATAATCATCGTGCTTCAAAATAAAAGTATTGTTAAACATCTACTACTATCTAGCTAGCTGTGTGGTGCTGGCTTAGAATTTGCAAAACCAAATCTCTACCCGTGGGTGTCGTAAGAGGTGACTAAGGAATATTCACCGGGGGCGGGCAGCAGCGCCTCCTGCAGAACAATTCTACCACCGAACTGCTATATCCAACCCGCATGCCCAGCGTGGGGATTATGGGCATTACCTACCATTAGATAAACGCCAACAAAGCGCTTATCATGGGGAGGCCTGCGTCCAGCAGTGGACCAAAAAACCCGTTGAAGTTGAGGTTAAGCATCTAATTAAGGGTTCTTACCGAAAAATCTTGGTTCAAAAGAAGAAAGTTAAATATAAATAGTTAGTTTTGTATATGAAAAAGGACTTGTTATTCATATTTTACCATTGATTTAAAAAGGGAAGATAGGTTACGTTCTACCAGCATTTACTCAAAAATTGGCATGTGTTACAACTGCACGCAAACACATACGCTCACAGTTATATTTCCAGTCCTGTGCAATACAAAGAAGAACAAAGATGGAAAGACGTATCTAGGACCGAAGTGAAACTGAGACAACAATATTTCACGCGAATCACGACCGCCCGTGCCGCCGTTCAGACGGTGACTGATGTGGGAGGACACAATTTTACACAATTTGAGCTTGCCACTTTCGAGCAACCAGTGCCTCATCTTCGTTTTTAACAAATCAATGTATTTTACTAATATTTTTACCATTTCAGCAAGCAACAAATTAGAATCAGCATTTACAATTTAAACTATTGAGCTAACTGCAGACTTTTACAAACAATCCGGAATTAGCAAAACTAATCCATATCACTACCAGTCTTCGCGTCCACAGACGCTGGCTGTATTGCCCCACCAACCCTCGGGTCAATTAACGTCAAACTCTTCTGATTATGAGACCAGGACAAAAACCCATCAAATAGAGGTAATTTGAACTTGAAAACGTAAACGGAGATTACAAATGAGCTTAACGTCGTACCTTGAGCGCTTGACGCAAGATCTAATGTAGTAATCCTCTAAAGTGTTGGTCTCGAGTTCTTACCCTCAAAGATTAGGGTAATGATGACCTGGCGGGGCAGCTGGGGAGCAGGGTAGTGGGGCAACAAGGGTAACAGGGTATCGAGGGTAAAACTGTTTTGTTGAGATGGCTTGGCTGCGGCTGAATCGGTTGGCTTATTGTCCGACATTAGGGCATCATGATTTGCGGGAACCAATACTTGAGATTTGAAAGGACTTTAGAAAGTAAAGGTACTAAGGCACTACTCTTTCGTAAATATTTTTTATATCTGAAATAAGTGATTTAATGAACAAAGTTTTTCGTGGAAGTATTTATGAAGAGGTGAGGGAGGCCTACGCCAAAAAAGCGACTTTATCAGTTTGAAAATAGATAGCTACCTAAGAAGATATTTAGCACAAGAAGTAAGAAGTAAAGGCTATTTTTATATATTTATTATATATATTATAAACATGATTTGTCAAGTCGTGCTAATGTACACAAATGCGAACGCCAAATCTCATGCACGTAAATATTTTATTAATGAAACTGTTTTTAGGGATCCGTACCTAAAGGGTGAAAATGGGACCATAATACTAAGCTTTGCTGTCTGTCCTTCCGTCAGTCAACAGACTGTATCTCATGAACCGTAAAAGGTAGGTAGACAACTTTTTTACTACCGGAAAATGTGAGGGATATAAAAAAATAATTCGTTAGAAATAGATTTTCATACATTTTTCTCTCCCGCTTGAAATAAAATTCCATAGAGCTTTTCCTCCCACGATTTGGTACGCCGCCACCGGTAATGATGGATTTTCTACCATATTATGTTTGGAAAAGGAATCAGCAACTTTCCGAGCAGGTATAAAATCTATTTTGCGAAATAGTTTCAAACGATGGTCCGACACCTTCCGTGTGCGATTGTATTTGTTTGGTTTAATTCATATTTATGTAATTATTCCTTAAATCTGTTGAAAATGTAAACTATCTATCGAATCTGTTGTCAAAATAACTATCAACGTTTTGCCAATACTTTCTCTATGCTAAAATATAATAGAAAAATGAGCCTTTTACGATGTTTATGAATATTTGATCTGGGATAATGTTAAGCAACCGTTTTATCTTCGACTCGTGCAGCGTAGACAGCGTAGGTTACTTGGAATTCCCTGCACACAACTACATTATCCCACATAACGGGGTACTTAGAATCAAATCTCGCAGACGACGACTTCTCTCAACAGACAGCTGGCAAACATAATAGTAACTAGATTATGCACGTTATTGTCTGGTTGATATATGTATTTCTTTTGGTTTAAAAAGCAGTTATTATTTTAACAGATATTTTTAAGTTAGGGTGCGCGACCCAAACCAGTGCCCCACCGTCTATGTTTACCGGACTACCAACGGAGGTTAGAGGTTGACACCCTATGTTTGTATGTTGTGTTCCCACGTAGCGCTGAAACTACTAGTTCGATTACAACAAATGACATATCGTTTGATTTGTCTCAGTATGCTGGTGGTTATAGGCTCAATGACATCAGACAAAATTGGGGATCTTACGGGATAGCGGGATCTATATATTGTCCATTTTGAATGAGGCATAAACGTATACAAACCGCCCATACTTAACCTAAAATTCACTTTGTTGGCGCGTCCTTTTATACGTAATTTCCATTACTTGTCGCTTTTAGATCATCCCTTCAATAAAAATTGCTTACAATTATATCTAAAACTCGACGCCGAGCACGTGAGTTTTTGTTATTTGTATCGTGGTTTATTTACTAACATGCTCCATGCTGGATGGATAAACCATAAGTAGAGAGTGAAAATTGCAATGTTAGTGAATATGCCCGTGTGGAGTATCGTTGTAAAGAGCGCAGTTGGTAAGTACAGATAATAACATCTTTATACTTTTTACTATTTTCTGCCCGCGGCTTCGCACGCGTTGTTTCTACGGAAATTTCAAATTGTGATTTCTATCCCAAGGGATTTATGGGATTCAAAATTAAGAATAGGATTGATGTCAGGATTAGAATTACCTGTATGAAAAATTTCAGCCTGATCCGTTCTGTAGTTTTGATGTTAAGAAGTTACAAACGTCATCCATCCATCCATCCATCCAAACTTTCGCATTTATAATATTAGTATGATGTAGCCTAAATGCTTGTGATTGAAGATAAAATAAACGAGGCTAACACTTATTCACTCATTTATTTTACTTGAGTTTCTTTTTTATAGCCAAGAGACCTTTTGACCCCTCACCTAATGGAAAGTGAAGATGTGGCTGACACGGCGTATCACGAAGGTCTAAAAGACCCGTTCACTCTTCTTTTGAAGAAAACCAGAGAACCAGACAGATTAAAATGTAATTGACTGCATTGTAGTTGTTTTATAATGATACTAACTGCGTTCCGCGGCTTCGCACGCCTGTTCTAACTGATTTATGGGATAAAAAGCCTTTGTGTTATTCCAGGCCTAAAACTTCCTGTATGCAAATTGCATATCTCAGCCCGATCCGTTTAGTAGTTTTGCGTGAAAGAGCAACAAACATACGTACAGACATGTTTACAAGCTTCCGCGTTTATAATATTAGTAGGATTGCTATTTTTATTGTTACATGAATATATATTTTATTAACTGCGTATCTCTGAATTACAGAACCTACCTAGTTTTACACAAAGTTCTTAAGATGTTCCTATTAAACTATTTTCAACGGGGCAACTTATCGCACTTGATAAAGGTACTCAGGAGAACTTGAAACTTGAAAGTTTGGTTATACTCAAATAAGTTGAAGGGAGTGGAAAAATAAATAAAACAAAATAAAATTTTCTTCTTTTAATCTCAGGATTGAATGTAATTTGGAGATTGCTACTATTTCTTTGGAATTTGCTTATTGGATCGGTTTTATGACGCAATTGTTATTTGATAATAAATCTATATACAAGAAAAGACCAAATAACATCAGAAACTTCAGAAATCATCTGTCACTGTGGTCATCATCTCACTTTACCGTATCCATTTTGAATGTATCATGTTAGTAAACAAACTACGACACAAATTACAAAATCTCACTTGCTTGGCGTCGAGTTTCAGATATAATTGTAAGCAATTTTTATTGAAGGGAGGATCTAAAATCGACAAGTAATGTAAATTACCTACTTATAAAAGGACGCACCAACAAAGTGAATTTTAGGTTAGGTATGGGCGGTTTGTTTTCTAACATGCTACATTCAAAATGGACACGGTATAGGCTAGGCCTGTATTAAGAAAACCTTTTTACGTCAATTCCAAGATGACGAGATTCTCAATCCCACTCCATAAGTAAGCAGGTTATATGAGTAGGTACAATAGGTAACCATTAGGTTTTGTCAATTTAAGGGGTTTTGTACATTCGTAAACTTACTAGGTAAAATAAATTAAGGAAAAAACACTGCATTTATTCATTTTAGACATTATACAATCGATATATAAATAGTGTTAGTTTTATTTTAAAAAACGTCCGGGTTTGATTCCCGTGCTGAGTACAAGTTTTTAAAAATGTATGAATGTAGTCCTTCTTATTACTAAAATCGATGACATGGTTTCTAAGAAAAGATCTTCGTATGTATTTTAATTTCAGACTCCATACTGACCGTTCTAAACGTTGGTGTTCTTCCAAGACAAATAAGGTTCGTAGTTAACCCGCTTACATCCGTAATGAAGTGTACAGGGTGTATATAGTTTCTAAGCCCTTGCAATAACTTTTTACTCCATCAGTGTAATAGACCATCGTCAGTAATAAAATGTTAACTTTACCTACCAATCCATTAAGTGCCTAATATATTTTGTAATCTGATTGTTTTTGCTACGAATAAATATTTTTATATTACGTTACTTAAGTTACTTAATTCAAAAGTCTATAAATATCAAAGGTAAATGTGAAAACTCGTGAATTTTTAATTCTAAACGATATCACTTAATAAAATTCTACCAAGCACCTGCATCTATCTAAGCCTCGGTCCCAGTAGGCCCCATTAAGCCGCTCCCCTCACCCCTCACCCCGCACCCCGCACCCCGCAGAACAGCTCCACACCGACTCCAGCCCAATAAAAGTCATCCACCAGGAACTTTCGTAATCACTGCAATAACAGTAAATACGCCCTTACGACCACCACATAAAGCCCATAATGCCCTATCACATGACGTAATGCAATCATAATTCTTATATCACACTTGTGAATAAAGAAACGGGATCAAATATTTATGTGGGTTTTAGGGTTCCGTAGTTGGAGGTGAATAATAAAACGACGGAAGTGCTCAGCGTTACTGCCGCCATTTTAATGTTTATTAGCCGCATTCAAAAACTTTCTCTGCGGACATTAATGTTATGTTTAGAAATGTGTAGGATTTAGAAAACAGACATTTTAACACTAGGTATATAAAGCCCGAGCACATTAATGCAACAAGTGTGCATTCGAATTCAGAATTCAAAAAATCTTTATTTTAGAGTCAGTCAATTAATGTAATAATCTATGGAGTAATAGGCTTTCTTGATAAGATTTCGTTTTATGTACAGTTTAAATTTACGAATAGGGAGCTCAGTTGCTTCAGATGAAAGTTAGTTGTAGAATCTTACGCAATTGCCCACAAATTATTTCCCTACCTTTCGTAATCTATATGATGGGATGTGTAATTTTTATTGTGAACATCACACCTTTTCCATAAATACAATAAATGTAAACTTAGAATGGGTAAATAAAGTGGTATTTTTTATTTCTGTCGCTTCGATAAAATAAAGAAACGACGAAGAAACCTGAAACAGATTAACTTACCGAAACGGGCTAACTGTTAGCTGTTATTTTTCGAGTTGAAGCATAATCCGTCCTTTTTTCACTGTAAGGTTTTGTCAATTTGTATGAATTTATTGATAATTTTTCCAAAATTAATGGCCTAATCTAGTTAATTTAATTAGGTAGGTATATTGCATTTACAGTGACAAAATAGCTTAACACAAGATCTAGAGCAAGCCCGAAGGCTATCTGTCATTAAATAATATAAATATAAATCTGTCATTTGATGACGTCATCGTAGATAATGTAGGCATTCAATTCAATTCAATTCATTTATTCATACTATACAGGGAACACCTAGTCAAGTCAAATAGAAACACATTAAAACACAAAATAAAAACTAGGATACAGATTAAATACAATCATGGCTGAAATAGCATTGTCAAAATGTAAAATTTATACGCATCTACATTATCTATGTATTCTATACGTTTTGAGTTTGAGTTCGACGAGATATACATATACCTAGCCCATACGGATGCTTGGGCTGTGTGGAACGCCCTTTTTTTTAGTTTTTATAAGGGATTTTGCGTTATTGCTGACTATGTCAGTCCCGTATTTAAAAAAAACGAACCACTTACATACTACTAAAAACCAAATTATATCTAAAGTAACTTAAATAATTTGATTGCTGCCCCTCTCAGTGCAGCGGTTAAAACTATTTGGACCAGTATCCGAGAGGATGACATAGTGTCAATTTTTGGTAAGGACCATTTTCGAACCATGGCCATTTATTTTGCAACTGAGCTTACCTCTATTTTATTTTTTTACTAAAAGTAAGATTTGTTTTTCACGATATAAAAGATTATGTTGTGTAAGTTTTGATACATTTGTTCTATGTTTATTTTTTTTATTTGGGTATTACCTGAGGTACCTACCATTTATACCACGAATTGCTTTGCAGGAATTGCATTATTTAGGAGAAAATCTCTTATCGGAATCAAATCAGAAAGGACGTAACTAAGCTCCTGCTCTCAGAAATTTCATGACCTGATCACCATCTCCCTACTTCCTACTACTTCAGGACAAGCAGACGTACAGCGCCATACCATCCTAGAGAATTTGCAGCTTCCTTCTGTTTTTCCGGTCAATTACAACCTGTCTTTATGACACGAGAGAATAGGTGTTTTCTAGACCGTGATACACTTCGTGATACACTGATGGTCTCATCGTCACTTATCGTCAGGGAAGGTTAAGGTCAAGCGAAGGTTTATCAAGCATTCAAAAATGCTTATATAACGCGTCACTTTCGCCAGCCGATTAATCCAGGTTCATGAAATAAAATGAAACAGGGAATCTCCGCGCGATCGAGTAGAAGTTATGAAGTATGGTTATTTGCATCGTTCGGCGACCGGCCGCGGCCTAACGAGCCCTTTTTCCTCTAACTCCTCCATTACCGTTATCTTTAAGCATCCTTTTCAATTTACCTGCTGGGCTGGCTTACTTTAGAATGTCTTGTCGAGAAGTTCGCCGTTAACGGACTTTTTAGAGTCCAGTTTAAACGGATATTTTGAAACAAGAAACAACAGAAACAAAACACGGTTTAAACCTTCAATAACGTCCATTTGTTTATCCTATACACGACCCTTACTTAAGGTGCAATATTTGTAAACAAATCGTTCATACATAACCCAAAATTCACTATGTTACCGCGTCTTCTAAACAAAATTAATATTATTTGACGATTTGTGATCCGTTCTTAACTTTATATTGCTAACTTTGTTATGCTTTTTCTGAAAGTCAACGCCAAGCAAGTTTTGTGTCGTGGATAGTTTATAAACATTCCACATCGAGTTTGGCTACTATACATGTATATGTATTATCAAGCCACAATGTACATAATTAGTATTAATTATGTACATTGTGGCTTGATAATGCTGTGTAATTCATCCAGTATTCATTATTTTATTCAATGTCCAGCATTTTCACTCCATGAAACTTTATTACTATGTATTTTAACGCTTTCACTGCCCGGCAACTGCAGTGCCACTGAAGGCAGTGATAGGATCACATGAACGTCGTCGCGACGTATACACTGACAGATGACAGAAGTAGGTATACATTTACATTCATTGAATGAAAGAGTTCAAGTTGATTCAGGTACTCTGCACCCGCGATTAGTTCACCAGTAAGCACTCTTTTTGTATGGCGTGCCTTTGATGATGTTTATAAGGTGGCATTTGTAGCATGTTAGTATCCAATACATTTAAAATTTTCAATCTATTACAAATACCTAATTCGATAACTAAACTAAAATACGTTTAGAAAACTCCGCCCGTTTTCATTAAACCCTCATAAAAGTTTTCAACAGTTCAGATCTATACCTCGATCAAGCTCGTAGCAGTTTTGTGTTTGATAAATTCACCATCTTCCAGCTAGATAGAATATGTCTATGAAATTTATGACGCACAGACGTGACCTGCAGCCTGAATCGAAGCCTTACGATAAGCCACTAATCTCAGAGGCATAAACCACTGAAACTTTGGCATATAGTCGTCATAAAGCACCTGTAAGTTTGGCATACAGTCCACGTAAACACTTAAACCAGTCAATACGACGTCAAGGCATAAAGCTGACGCTACTGAATGACCGCGAGGGATGAGGGCAGATGATCCACTCCAGATAGTTCAATCTGGGAGAACGTTCACCGAAAAATCTTACCGCTGCAAGATGGTGATAGGGAGGTAGACGGTCCCCCAGGAACGGACATAGGCTACATTATATATTTCCATTTTTTACAAATACAAAATAATTTATTTGATTTCAGGTTCCGTTGTGAAATATCTTTATTTATAAACTTAAATCATAAAAGTAATATTCAGTGTACGTTCATCCTAGACAATACTAAACATAAATTAAAACTTATTCAGGGAAAGAAAATATAAATAAAATAAATACAAAATAAATAGCCTTAATAAATTGAAGGCAGCAGTAGTAGTATTATAAATTCGAACGTAACTCGGTCTGTCTGTAAGGTCCCTTTTCGCGCCTCAACGGATGTACGGATTTCAATAAAACTTGGCATAGAAATAGATGATATCCTGGAAATGGACATAGATTGTTTTTTTATCCCGAAGAAGCGTATGCCAAGTCGTGGGTAGAAGGTAGTATTTAAGAAGAGAGAATTAAAAAAAAAAGTCTAATCCTATAAACCTTTATCTTGCGCAACAACTGAAACTTTGATTTACCGAGAAGGCACACTGGAAACAAAAACCCAAGAATAAAAGTCAAGAAAATCAATAATTAACAACTTTATTTCCATATAGACAGTACTTAAATATAAACTAAGAAAAGGTCAAATTACAATATTAAAGATAGACACATAAACACTCGCTTTGGAACGTAGACTAAGGAAAAGAAGCGCCGGAAAAACCTTTAGCCTGTTAAATAAATAAATAATGCTGGACTATTCACACAGCATTATCTAGCCCCAAGCTAAGCAGAGCTTGTGTTATGGGTACTAGATAACTGATATACATAATACAATACACTACATAGATAGATATTTTTTTATTATATATAGAAAACATCCAGAACGCCCTGAACAAATACCTGCAGATCGTACAAATATTTGTCCCGAGGCGGGAATCGAACCCGCAACCTCCTGCGTCGCAGGCGGACCATCGCCCACCGCGCCACAGAGGTCGTCAAAAGTTGAAGAAGTTTAAGTGTTAGTTGTTACCGTTAAGCGACTAGGCCGAGGAATGGTTTTTGCTGCCTACTTATAACTGTACTAGCTGTTTGCAGTACCCACGACAATGTTAGCCACTGGATATGATAGAGACATGGCGTCCATTAGAGAAAAATAAAAGTTTTTATTGACAGTCCAGTACTCGGAGTTCTAAGAGCGGGCGAGGGATAAAATGTTATTGTTTTATTGCCGATAAACGCACGGAGATTGATCTTTCACTCGTAAAATTGGCTAGTTAGTGAGTTGAGAGGAATAATGTATTATTACGATCAGCAGATTATGATTGTCATAATCCGCAACCCGGAGTATGACTTGGTGTCAGGTTTTATCGCTTCTTTTTGGTTTCATTCTACCATTCAACTATTTCCTTAATAAAATCTCACAAATTCTGATTTTTTAGATTTTTATTTATTCACCATTCTTATAACATAATATGTGTTTAATACTAGGTAAGCCATTTACATTTATTACATTTTACACATTTTCATTCCATAACTAAGTTGGTAGGTATACAATGACAATAGATTAGAAATAAATGAATAGATTATTATAAGTAATTGTAAGCAATCTGAGACTCAAAATATTACTTATTTGTATATTATAGGATTCATATTTCTTTATTATATAATTTTTTTTTTTTTTTTTTTTTTATATATTTCTTTAATATGAATATTTCTTTAATATGAATCCTATTCGTTTAGGCTGTAAAATGCATTTATCCCGAAAAAGATTTTCGAAGATCGAATTCAGTAATCTTTGTAGGTAGTTTCCTTGTTTTTTAACTTTCTCTAGCCTTACTTGTGGTGTATAATTTATTGATGTTTCTGTGCATGTCTTTTCGTTGTATGTATTTATTTGTATTTTTGTATATTTCTACGAGGCTTATCTTCTTATTATCTGTTAATAGTTAACTGAAATAACCCGACAAAACTAACGTACAATGATAAAGAACACTACCTACAGTTTTTCGATGTTGTGAGCTTTCGGTATTCCGTTTCCGGATACCGTTCTCCGGTATTTTGACTTCCGGTATGACGTAGTACAGTCCAGCTTCAGGCTACTGAATATTTTTCCATTTTGCTGTTGTGCAAACTCATATCAGCCGCTCTATAGCCAATTACCATTTATGTTGCCATGAACAAAAAAAATATTATGTATAAGAAAATTTCAGAAAGCTATTTATCAGTTCGTAAACCAACTTGCTAATAAAACATAATTGTTGGATTGGTCTGCCGAACTGCATAATTCCCTCAAATAATATTTTAGAGAAGAGGTAATGAACTCTATTCGAGACTATCATCGTCAACCTATATTAATCCACTGCTGGACATAGGCCTCCCCTAATGAGCGCCAAAGCACCCTGTCTTCAGCTTGACGCATCCAGCATCTGCCTGCAGTCTTTCGCAGATATTCATCCCACCTTGCCAATGGGTGTCTTACACCACGTTTGCCGAATCGCGGTCTCCACTCAAGAACTCGTTTACCCTATCGGTTACCGGTTCTTCGCGAGATATGGCCGGCCCACTGGCAGTGGGCAGCTGGGCAGCAGGCACTTCAGCTTGCTAATTCTTTGAGCTATGTCAATAAATTTTGTTCTCTGTCGGATGTATTCGTTACGAATCCTACCCTTCAGAGAGACTCCGAGCATAGCTCTTTCCATAGCTCGCTGAGTGAGTATATTTGAGCTGGTGGATCAACCCTATCGAAAGTGTCCCCGTCTCAGCTCCGTAGGTCGTGACGGGTAGGACGCACTGATTAAAAACTTTCGTTTTCAAGCATTGTGGTATGGATGACGAGATCACTCGACGTAGTTTCCCAAACGCTACCGAGCCTAACTGGTTCCTCCTTTAAGACTCCTTCTCAAAATTGTTTTTCCCTAACTGCAGAATCTGCCCATTATGCTCCGCGTGACTATATGAGTCTACTAAACGTAGTCGAAACTATACCAACCTTGTAAGTTTGATGCTTATTTTTTGGTAATCACAGCCTACCAAAAAATAAGCATTATATACATATAACTCAATCGAACATACTATATCATAATATAATCATCTCCTCCATACTAGAACACAAAGTCACAAACTCCTAGTATAGGTTCGATATCAGTAGTTTCCCTGAACTCATTTTAGTTAGTCGAGGAGTTCACAATAGGTATCCATTTCTGTGCCGCTGGAACTTTGCTGGGTGTCAAGTTGTCGGTTGTCGAGGATTTGTTCGAACATCACCGTCTAGATAAAACGTTTGGATTTGCTGCAGTGATGGCTTTTTATGTCCGTTTTAAATGATAGTTTTCGATGTTGACGTTGTTTGTGTCGGCACGGAGAGTCGATGGAACCGTTTTAAAATGTGTCGTCAGAATAAAGTATCTAGACGACTGACGTGGCTCCAAGGTTCACCTGCGACGCAAGAGGTTGCGGGATTGATTCCCACCTTGAGAAAAATGTTTGTATGATCTGTAATTATTTGTTCCAGGTGTTTTAGGTATCTTCCATGTGCGTAAATTGAAAAATATCTTTATATGTAATGCGTCTTGGGTAAACGCTTCGGTCTGGTATTGATATGGATCAGTTGTGTTTCCTGGAGTGTTTGCAATTTTATTTATTATTATTAATTAACATATTATTTTTTATAAATATTTAGTTATATAATTGATTGTATTGAAAAAAATTACTAAAGACCGACTTCGAATCCCATAGTTTTAAACTGTTTTTTTCTCAAGTTTGGCGGCATAAATCCTAATCTTTCGAAAAAGAAATTTTATGGAGACACTTCCAGATTCCAGATCATCTTTTTTACAACTGCAAAAGAAATATCTGAATCGGTCAATAAAAGACGGAGATATCAACGAATATACATACAGCAGAAATAACATAGAACCTCCCCCGTTTTGGAGGCTGGTTTAGAAAATTAATAATTTTAGTTCCAATAATTAACTACAGTTGTGCAGATTACCTATGTGAAAAAATTCGTCTGACAAACAACGTATGTACACAGTCTTTTCATTGTTAGCCATCTAACCAAGCATAAAGTCACCTACAAAACCACATATGAGAAAACCCAGAACTAATAAAGATTTCGTAGTTATGGTGAAAAAAACAGCACAATAAGGTAGTGAACATATGCGCGGCGCTACAGCCCGGCGACGGCGATATGTGCCCAGTTAACATGCAAATGATGCGCAAATAAAGCGTTCGAAATATTGCACGAGTATTGCGAAGGTTCACAAGGGATGTTACCTACTCGGGATTAATGAGTTTTTTTTATAGATAGAACTGAAATAAAATTTTTAGTTCTTGCAGTTAAATCCGTTTGACGTAAGTATCCCTTGCGGTTTTCAGAGTCACTTGCTTATTTAATTTTATACCACCCCGTATGTATATTACATTAAGATTTTGACACGAAAGGTCTATCACTTTTTTTCAGACATTTGTGCTTGAAATTATTTATTTACTATTTATTATTATTGGTCATTGTTTTATTATTATTCAAGGCAGGACTGTTTAGTTCACAAAAAAAACTTAAAAATACCTATATAAAAACAAAACACACACGATACATACAATTCTTTATTTCATTTATCACTGCGTTTGTGATTGTGACTCCATCGTTAGATCCAAGCAGTCACCTTGAGATTTAGGTAACGCCCACGGGAGATTCAATTCTACGCATGTCTCCCTTCTTATATTTACCTTAAGGGTGGGTCGAAAAAACAATATTCCGGGTAATATGACGATGTATTATGCTAAAATAATGCGGCCCGTCACGGCGTGAGTGACGCCCTCGGAATGTTTTGATTAAAACTTATAAAAAACACTTTCGTGGGCGCGAGCGGAGCGGATGTTCATTTGAATATTGGTGAAATATTTATAAATATCGCAATATTGCTTGCAAAAATATCAGTGAAAATATAGCACGATATTGCTTACAGATATCTGGCATAATGCTTCCAATATGGAATATGCATGTTCTTTCATTTTATGGTTTTAATTTGCACTCGTGCTTTAGTTGATGGAATTGGACATGTTTGGTTAATGATTTTAAAATATAAGAAACTTTGCAATTAATACCTAGTTTAAGCTTTTTCAAGCATATTAGATAACCAAAATTAACAAATTGGCATGTATTGTTCTTGTTACATATTGCATCATAATTTAGCGAACCATTTTCAAACACGTGGTTTACTTATTCTTGAATAAATTATTATGAAATAACTGAAAACTTCTCAGAAAATCAGACGAATATACGAATTTTAAGCTGTTTATGGACTTACGGGTCTGAAATAAATGTTTTTATTTTATTATAATTGTATTGGTTAATCAGGCCAGCTGAAGACAGCGCTACGGCGCTCATTAATAGCTCGTTGTAGCTGTTTACGTTGGACAATAAATGATATTCATTAAGGTATGCCTATGTCCAGCAGTAGACCAACATACACCGATGATGATGACTCGCCCTTTTATAAATCGATTTATAAAAGGTGGCAAATTTGCTCAATCACACATCTGAGTAGTAAAACAATAACAGAGCTACACAGTAACGCGCACTGGCGCTGGGACGCAATCAAAGCAAATTGTCCCAAACACATAAATACTTTACGGCGATGTTATACACGCCTAATGTGGATGGAATACGCGGGATCAACACAACGGCCCTTTAAGTGCTGCTTTACAACGGGAGAGTCACTGGCGCCAGTGACTCTCCCGTCTCCTTTACATGAAAACTCTGGCTTTGAACCAGAGTTTGTAGAAGCAAGCAACGCGCCCTTAATAAGATTATTTATTTAATACTAACCTATTAAATAGCTTATCTTATTGAGGGCGCTTTGCTCTCACATCATTTTGGGGAACCAAATGAGAAGTTCGATGATGTGAGATTCGATTAACATCGATAATATCTGTGTGAGTAAACGGTCCTAAGGCAATCAACTTTAGTTTTTACTTTTAGTTGAGCTGTTTCTACCCTTCTAGATTGTTTCCATAGCCAGCAGTTATCTTACTTATCAACTTATAGGGCGAGCTTAAAGAGCACCATAGCACTCTATCGTCAGGTTGTAGCATCCAGCTGCCTGCAGTCTTTCGCAGATGATCATGCCACCTGGCCACAGGTCGTCCTACATTACGTGTGCGGAGTCGCAGTCTCCAATTTAAGTTTACCCCACTTGTCCCGTGTAAACACGCCCCAGCAGTGTAATGCGTGCTGATATAAAAACATTTTACGAGTGATACTCACAGTAGTTTGACGAATGAAATAAGTGAACAGGCGAGTTATGAGATTTTCTTTATGTTTTATGAAGGTTAGTAAGTAACTCGCGATGACATTGTTATATTAAACTCGATTACAACATGGGCATGTCAAACCAAAAAAAAACTCAACCCGTTACCCGAGCCCGTTTAACTCGCAAATATAAACTATTTCCAACTGAAAAATACATACTCCAGTCATCCCGTGATCAGTGAGTAAACTTGACGGGAAAATAAGTACTTACCCGTTAAATATTAATAAAAATAAAAAAACGAGTCCAAATTTTGAGGCACATTTTTGTGTTGAGCAGTAGCGGCGTTGTAATCAGAGCTTTAAGCACCCTGTCCCGTTTTTCTTACATTGATGCTTTGGATCAGTCAGGTGCATATATCACCTGGCTTCGTCTGCTTGTATGATCTAACTAAACCAATTTAAAAGTGACCTTACCCAATTCCTGCTTAAAGGGTATTTCTACCCTCAACGAGTCTCTCAACCGTAGTAGTGAGATAAAAACTATATGAATTCTAATATGACTTGAATTGTAGTAAGTTGATTGGCAAGGGTAGTCAATAGATTTGCATTGCTCTCTAATATAAATAATTGATATGTTGCCCTTATGTCGTTTGCTTTACACGTGTACTTACCAGTTTCAAACATAATTGTATATTGTGTATGAATAAATGATTATTTGATTTGATTTGCTGAGTTGTTAATGGTTTTATTGGCTTATTCCAATAATCCCATTACGTTTACAATAACGATTTACCTTGTTAACAATCAATTCGAGCAATATAACTTTATTGCCTTATTTTCTTTCGATCTATTTTTTTTTGTATGTGTTTAAGTTACAAATACCTATACCTATACGTATCTTTTTCTATTTCTATATAAGTATGTACTATAAGAAATGGTAAAAAAGTAATACGATTTAACCGTAGAAAAGATTGTCTGTAAGTAAATCGAACCTGCACCGCTTGCCGCAGCGTTACAAGTGGAGTGTATCTCAGTAATGGGGTGCGGTCAAGCGGCGATGGAGCGACGTTTAATTAGTTTTACTAAATAATGTTCAGCCGGCTGCATAATTAATCTGGCGTTAGATAAGTTAATGGAGCGATTACCGCGGATTCATTACACGATTAATTGATATTTTAGTGATTATGCGATAAATTGGTGGTTATATGTCAGCTGGATAGGCACTCGGTTGACTAATAGACATCATCAAATCTTCCAATCCAATCCAATCCACAGCCTGTATCGGTCCACTGCTGGACGCAGGCCTCCCCCTGATAAACGCCTTATTGGCGTTTAACTCATGGGGGGGTAATGCCCATAATCCCCACGCTGGGCATGCGGGTTGGGGATCGCAGTTTGGTGGAAGATTTGTTCTGCGGGGGGCGCTGCTGCCCGCCCCCCAGAAGATATCCCTTAGTCGCCTCTTACGACACCCACGGGAAGAATTGGGGTGGTGCAAATTCTATGCCGCCGGCACCACACGGCGAAATCCATCAAATCTTAAAGTCTGATAATGTGCTGTAAGGTTTTAATTTTCTGGCAGTTATAGTGATCATTTACTTTGTTTGACAGATATTATTTCACTGCCACTATTTTAAATAGAAACATATTCGAATTCGTATTTCTAGATGAAAGAATTGAGCTCACTGCAAACTGTTGCAAGCAATCTACAGGTAGCTCAACTAATCCATAATCGTTATAAGTCGCAAGCGTCTCTAAAACATTAACTGCTTTGCCCCGCTGTATGGCAATGCTGATGCGCTGCGCCAGATACTCACCAGATCTCGGGTCACGCGTCGCTTCGACCAAACAACTTTAAAATCAAAATAACCAGAGAGGACCTAGGGACCTAGGGTTCGATTCCAAGGGGAACAAATCTGTAGGTTCTGTCGATACCTGATAATTTTATTTTTAACCTTAATTCTACAAGCTATACATGTGTGGTATGTAGTATAAGTTGTGTAATGTTTGTATAAACTATTTTTGTTTATGTATTTCAATAATATTTCATTATTATATATTATATTATATCACAAATTGAAAATAATACATTCACAGCTAAAACAGTTTCTGCACGTCCACATATTCCTAGAATCTCTGGATTACATTCGAAGCCAGTGTATTGTTAAATCGATTTTAAAATACCCTCATCGCAGTGTGAAAACTCAAATGGCGAAACCGACTGTTCTTAAATATTAAAACTAAACCAACACTGCACGTCAAGGTGCCTTAGATGCTACAAGCTACTTAATAATAAACCACTTTAGACTGAGCCTAATATTATTATCATACAGTCTAATTTTAGAGGTATTTTATCAAACAAACACTTTTGTCTCTCAAAATAAACAGAAAAAGAGCCGGTAGGCTACTCTTCTTATCAACCTAGTTCAAAAGATTTTACATCCATATTTATCGACTATTTTGTTCAAGCAAAGCCGACAAAGATCGCATAAAACCGAGCTAGATCAATCCAGCGTAACGATTTTATTTACAACCTGGTCGGTATCCTTTATTTTCCCGTTACCTTAACGTGTTATACTAAAATTTTATATCGATACCGTACGATAGGGAGGTGTATTGAGCCGTATCGGGGTTTAATAGCCCATTCGTTGCCTTAAATACAATAGACTACGCGACGCGCTGCGCGAAAAATCCTCGTGGAAATCTGGAACTTTGTTAGATACCTTTTTAAAGTTCATAGGTGCACAAGAAGTCAACGGGACTTAGCACTGTTTCCCTCTCTATCTCTCTCTCTCTTCCATCAGTTTATAATATTGGTCGACTGGTAAACTAGGCATAAGCCTAAGTTTATCTATCTCTATTTATTTTTACAAAACGTAGATACGAGTTTATAAGTAAGAAACCAATAAATATGAGTTAACAGGGTCTTCAAACAAAAGTTCCTGAAAAATTGGCAAGTTTTCAACAGCGAATAAAAGTCGATGTCTTCACTTCATACGTACGAAAAGTTTAATGTAGATACTTATCTAGTGATAGAACAATTTTCTTATTTTCTGGCTACCAACCAAAAAGTATAAAAAAAACTTACGTCAACTCATAAAAAAAATGTGCAGGCGTAAACTTTGAACATATCTAGATTTCAATTTAGTTATTTTTTTAGTAAAATACTTTATTGAAAAAAAATATCAAATATAATAAACAATAGAATTTGTATTTACAATTGAAGCATATGAGCTAACTACCGAATGTTTAGCTAATTATTTTTTTAAATTGGATTTATACTTTGTGTAAAAGATTGTGGTTGTTTTTATTTTTCAAGAAAATCTTAAGATTAGCCCAGAAAAGTCAGAAGTGATTCATGCCCTAGGAGGTCTGTTTACATCTCGCGGCTGGAGCGTGACCGTTCTTTGTGCGCTGCAATAAATCACCGCGAGATGAGACGAGTCCATTGCTGCGTATTACGGGCCCATTAGCGAGCGCTGGCTGTACAGCGCGTGATGTATGGCGTGCGTGATTTATGTGCCGGACATGAGTCGGTTTGTTTTTACTGCGGTTCCAATGGAAGGATTAGGTAGGTACGTCTTGTTCCGTGCCACAGTTGCCAAACAACGTCTTGTGGCGGGACGCGGCGGGTTGACCTGATTCTATGAATGGTCGACAGTTGGTTCAATTATGATTCAGCAAATATTTTACATAATAATAGTATATCGTATATAAGATTAAATTTTTATACCTTATAATTTTATTATTTTCCTCGAAGTTTTATCAGGTTTAATGTACCTACATTGGAGCTCAATTATGCTATGCTTTTGAAGGATGTCGTGGCCACATTTTTGGGTATTCATGGCTTAGCTACGGACAACGATTTCAAATAATCATCACTCAATGAATATTTCGTAGAATACGAGAATATTCGAAGTTTATTAACCAAGCAGGCCCAAGTAGTATTAACTCAGGGCCCCAAAACTGATGTTCGCCCCAGATGATTTTACAAAACGGTATCTGACTCCAGTTACGGAGCTTTTTCATCATGAGTCCATCTACCTTGGCCTCAAGCTGTCTCCACCTCCGATACATCCATCATCCGCGGCGGAGCAGCCACTCCCTGTTCCCGGCCCGAGGTATTCCCTATTATTTATTTATAAACTTTTGTTGCTCGAGCTCCATGGACGTGACTGGAATATATCATTATCAATACTTTTATATACGGAGGCGAATCGAACTATTATACTTTTTGGAACAACTTATTTGCGGAAGAATGTTTTCTGCTCGTGACCGGTTTTATAAAACGGGGAGATAATGTCAATTAATGCTCAATTTTTATTCTCGCAATTTCGTTACTTGTATTTTATCCACGTATAATGTCTACCTACGTGGATAGAAGAAGGCACGTGGAATTTCGGATAATGGACATGACAGACTAAGCCCCCGCTATTATAAGTATACTTTTAAGGAAAATTCAACTCCTCATTCAATTTAATAACATCCCGAAGCATAAAAGGAATGGGAAAAGCTCTCAAGATGTCACTAGTGTCACCAATTCCTGGCAGGAACAAGGGGGCACAGCTTAGCAAGCAGTCACTGCGGCCCGAAGACACGTCTGGGGATTACGACACTCGCACACATATTTGGGTATGAAATATGTGATTTATGCATAAGAAATAGAGACTATATTCGCTTGAGTGACTTCCGTATATTCAAACTGCAGATAAAGGAAATTGAATCGTGCGATGTCGGGTCCAAGGTGCACATTCGCAGGTAGCCGGGTAGTATCTCAAAGGAGCGATTTGCAACATGTTCAGATGGTGAAAGCTCTTGCAAGTTTCGTATTTTATTTTTAAATTGCAATTTATTTTGCGATGCGAAGGCGCGCAAGAGCTCAGATTTCTTCATTCAGGGTTATTTAAGTTTATTAGGAACTTGCTAGAAGTTGAGGAATTATACCATACTTAGAAGATTCTGCAAACGACTTAAAACTCTTTGAAAGAAAACACGTACATTAACTAATTTGGAATTCTGCAAATACTTATCTTACCAATTCGTCTCTAGTAGCCAAACTCATTTAACAAACGAAACTGTAAATCACTTACGACAGTAAACGCACTTTCATTTCAAACCTTAACCACTCGCCACAAGTCTTCTAATCAATTAGCAATAAGCGTCGCGTCGCATGAAGCCTACAGAGATTACGGGCCCATCAAAAGTAGCGTTACGGCCCAAAAACATTATACGCGACCCGCGACTATCTCCCGGCACATAAAAACCAGTTACGGCCCTACAACACAGTGGCTTGAACACAGCTGGTTGTATAACAACTACAAGTTTTGTAGTGGAAGGTGATTTTTAACCTGTCGTATAGCATAATTTCCAATATATCCATCTCGATTTAAATATTAGGATGACTTTTCTGTTTTTTGATTCTGGCGAATCAGTTTATTAAACCTAATAATAACTAAGAAGAGGTCAATTTTAGAGCTTAACTACTGGCCAAATAAGAAAATAGTACGTGTAATTATCATGTTTAACATAATAATGATAGAAAAAAAACACCTAGAACAAAAAAGAAAATAATGTCATATCTGAAATACGATTCAAATCGAGATTTAGTTTATAAAATGATTGAAATTAATATTGTTACATACTCAATAAAAAAAAAACAGAAAAGTCATCAATGATAAAACCAACTAAACCAAGAAAAGTCCATACTCAGTACATCGCTTGACCTCGTAATATTGTAGTTGGTTAGCACATATCCGTACTGAGGAAAAGATCCGGGATCAAGTCCCGTCCAAGTCGAAATATTTTAAGGGTATTATTTTGATCTTTCACAAATTTATTCAAACATTCCGAGGCGGGAATTGAACCCGCAAGCTCCTGCGTCGCAGGAAAACCTACATATACTTTAGCTTCGAATAAAATATATATTAGGTTTACATATGAAATTGGCGTTTTGTATGGGAGGTACAAAAAGTCGAATATTTTTTAATATAATATATTTAATTAATCAAAGTATGAACCATTATTTTCTATGCACTTTTGCCATCTTATAGGTAGTTCATTGATCCCTTTACTAAAAAAACCAGTCGGACGGGAATCAATAAAATCTTTGAAGGCGATTTGGACTGCCCCATCGGAGTTGAATTTTTTCCCTTGCAAGAAGTTATCCAAATTTCGAAAAAAATGGTAATCTGTTGGAGCAAGGTCCGGGGAGTACGGACTCGTAAATAATGCGATATTTTAAGTTTTCCATTTTGTAAAATGAGTGACGCAAACAGAAAAAAACAGAAGAAAAAAAACAAATGAATGACGATCATCGAAGCACAAATACATGAGTCTATAGCTGTACAAATTTGAATTTGGAATTCCTTACCAAAGAGGAGAAATTTATGATTAAAGTGGCCAGTACGAAAAACGCCAATTTCATATGTAAGGACCTAATACAATAAGTACATATATACACGTACCTAGATAGAGCTCACATCGTTGTATAACAGCTAGGTACTTATCCGTGAATCCCACCTAACACACAATAAATAAATACTCATTACTCAATAGGAGCTAGGAAAACATGCTATTGTAAAAAAGGTAGCTCAACCGAAAAATAAGAAATAATAATAGTAAAAGTAATTGTAACATTTTTCTAAAACAGCTAGGTACGTGTGTTACACACTTACCTAGCTGTTATCCAAAGCTATGAGCGTGGTGTTTGTGCCCTGTAAGCAGAATTCAATCAAATCGGAGTCGTTGCAGTAAACCCTGAGATATGTACACGTCATAATTGAAGGAGAAGACTTCACTCTGTAGAGTGTGTGAACCCTGTAGGGTTCTGTGAAAAGTTTCATGAAAAATAATACAGTTATTTTTCTATTATTATTGTTAGTTGAGCTACCTATAAAATATGTTTTCCTGAGTACTATTAGGTACTAAGTATTTATTTATTGTGTGTCAGGTGGGATTGAACGTTTCATATTATACTTGCAAGAGTTATAAACTTTTTAAGCACTGTGTTTTTCCCTAATTGCAGTTTGAGTAAAAATAACCGAGCTACAAAAAGTTGTTGCTACAGTGATCAATCAATGTAGAAGTCAAAACAGCTACTTTCGTAGCAGCGCTACGAAATTGCTACAGAGCTAATAAGCAAGCAAAAAAATTATTTTCTCGTACTTTACAAAACCTTGGATGATAAAAGGTTTCTGAAAATACAAGGGAACCCTAAATTAAGCGGGCAATCACTGGGTTCCGTGCCGTAGGAATACCAATCGCGCAAATTCAATTTCTAATAGCGCATGGAAATTCATAAATGTTGATTGCATTACTCATCATCATCATCATCATCCACAGCCGGATTTTACCCACTGCTGGGTATAGGCCTCCCGAAGTTTGTGCCATCCACCACGGTCCTGTGCTAACCGCCTCCATTGACGTCCCCCGACACGTACTATGTCGTCGACCCACCTTGCAACTGGACGTCCTACGTTTCTTTTGCCCATTATTGGCCACCAGTCAGTTGTTGTTTTGCTCCACCTATCATCACCTCGCCTTGCAATGTGTCCAGCCCAACTCCATTTAAGCTCCATGACTCGAGTGCCAACATCCTGGACCTTTGTTCTTTGTCGGATCTTGGTGTTCGGGACTCGGTCTGTAAGGTGAATGCCGAGCATGGCGCGTTCCATAGCTCTTTGTGCAACTCTCAGACGGTATACAGTCTCCTGTGTGAGCGTCCACGTCTCGGCACCGTAGGTCATGGTGGGCAGTACACATTGATTAAATAAGCGGGTCTTCAAACATTGTGGAACCTTCTCTGATTTTAAGATGTCATCTAGCTTGCCAAATGCAGCCCATCCTAGCTGGATTCTTTTTGAGATCTCCTTAGGCTGGTGTTCTTTGCCGAAGGACACAACATGTCCAAGATAGACGTATTGATCGACTCTCTCCAGTACCTCATTTCCCACCGTGATGTTGAAATTTGAGGGGCTGGAGAGGTTCGCCATAACCTTCGTCTTGGACATATTCATTCTTAAGCCAACTTTCAAAGAAGCATTATAAAGTTGTTCAAGCATTTTTTGGAGATCATCAAAACTTTCTGCGAAAAGTACGAGATCATCTGCGAATCTAAGATGAGACAAATTGACACCATTGATGTTAATGCCGCAGTTATCCCATTTTAGGGTTTTTACGACGTCTTCGAGTGCTGCTGTAAATAGCTTTGGTGAAATGGTATCTCCTTGTCTCACTCCTCGCTGGATTGGAACGGGATTGGTTAAATCGTGAACTCGTACCTGCAGAGTCGCTGAGCTGTAGAGCTCCCGGAGCACATCCACGTAACGGGAATCGATGTAGCAGCGATGAAGAGCGTGGAACACGGCCCAATGTTCGATACTGTCGAAGGCCTTCTCATAATCGACGAAGGCCATGACAAGGGGCTGGTTAAATTCGTGACACTTCTCCATCAGCTGGTTCACCGTGTGGATATGGTCGGTAGTTGAGAATCCGCTCCGGAAGCCAGCCTGTTCTTTGGGTTGCGCTTCATCAAGATCGCGGGTAAGCCGTATGGTAAGTATTTTTGCAAAAAGTTTGTATATTTGGGAAAGCAAGCTTATGGGTCGGTAGTTACTCAATTTAGCAATGTCGCCTTTTTTGTGGATGATGGTGACTATGGCATTCTTCCATTGCTCTGGTGTTCGAGCTTCTTGGAGAACTTTATTAAAAAGTTTTTCAAGAACTTCTACTACAGGTTTTCCTCCTGCTTTTAGCAATTCGACTGAAACACCATCAGCGCCAGGAGATTTATCCGCCTTCATTTTGTATAGAGCATTTGTAATCTCGCACGGAAGAATAGGTGGCAGGATTTCCGTGGTCCGATGTTCAATAGGCGGGGCTCGAATATCGTCCTCCAATGAGTCCGGTTCTACAGATGTCGATGTATATAAGCTTGTGTAAAATTCTTCAATGATGGTTGTTATTTTAGCTCTGTCGGTAGTTAAATTATTATTTTTGTCTCTAAGTTTAGAAATTTGTTTGGTGCCGGAAGTTGTTTTTCTACGAAATATTTTAGGGCCTTGGAACTGTTTGATTGTATTCATAATAGTATTGGTGTTATAAGATCGTATATCGTGTTTAATGTATTTATTGATAAGTTTATTAATACGATCTAACTCTTTTTTGTCTGAAGCTGATTGATTAGGTAATTTGTTCCGTTTTTCAATAAGATCTAGGGTTTCTTTAGTAAGTTTATTGACCTTCTTGCGAGTGGTTCCTAGGTGTTTCTTGGCAGTCTCGTTTAAAGTTCTACATAGTAACTGATTTATGTGATCCACGTCGAGGTTTAAATCCTCGAGACCCTCAAACATATTCTTGAGATCTAATTGGAATGAATCTTGGAGAGAAGCTACTTCCTGTTTTTCATACTTGCGCATTGATGATGAGATCATCTTGGTTCTTTCACTGTTAAAGTCAAACTTTAACGTAGCTCTAACCAAACGATGGTCGCTCCCAGTTTTGAAGCTTGAGAGGACGGAGACATCTGTGACAACATATTTGTGGGAGCTTATAATATAGTCTATTTCGTTTCGAGTGGTCCCACCCGGATGTACCCAAGTCCACTTTCTTGTCTCTCGCTTCTGAAAAAAGGTGTTCATGGCGTAGAGCCCTTTCATTTCTAGGAAGTTTACGAGAGTCTGACCTCTGTTATTGCGTATTCCGAGGCCGAAGCTACCTACAGACTTTTCATTTACAAGGGGTTTGCCAATTTTCGCGTTAAAATCTCCGATGATGGTATTATAGTGGCAAGGAGTGCAAGCTAACGCCTTTTCTATGTCTTCGTATAACTCTTCTACTTCCTCGTCTGGTCTGAGGGATGTCGGGGCGTATACCTGGATTACCTTGATAGCGTAGCGCTTGTTTAATTGTAGTATTAAGTAGCATACACGAGTTGATATACTTCCTACATCGACAAGTTTATGTGCGATGGTTTTCGACACAAGGAATCCAACACCTCCATAAGAAGAGTCTTCATGTCCTCTATAAAAGAATAAATCGCCTGAAGGTAACTTAATTAGTTCCTCACCAACTCGTCTTACCTCAGATAGTCCTAGTACGTCCCATTTAATCTTTTCTAATTCTAACTGTAACTCAAATAATCGGTCGTCCGTGCGAATCGTCTTGGCGTTATAACACGCCAAGGTCAGGGTCGTTGGGGATTGGCAGTGGGGCATCTTCCAGCGATTCTTCGCACCCTCTACCCCACCGGAACCATGGCCACTGCCGGGACCAGGAATAGTGGGGCTGCTGGGGACTGAGGGCCGTTGTGTAGTGGCACTTATCATAACAATAGGGGTTTAAGCCATAAAACGCCGCGCTGGCCAGTGCGTCGTGGCGAGTTTTTTCGTCAGAGCCTCGTTCGTTTGTCGGCAGGGGATACCGCGAGCAGGTGAGGTTGACTTGGGGTCCAAGAGATGTTGGTTGGACCCCCTTACCCCCCATTACTCAATGTTGAGATATTTGGAGCTTAGATTGTTGTATGTTATTTACTTAAGTAAGTACATTATTTCAGTCTTACATTAAAATACAATATAAATTACGATAAGAGTTATGAAAATAGACCCTACCATACCTGAAGAAGTTAAAATTAAAATTAAAGTTAACTTATTTTCTAAGCTCCATTCCACTCTGATCAGTTTCCACATTTTTTACACTCGATTAGTTTTGCTTTCGAGAAACTAGGGTTGTTATTTTTGATTAAGTTGTTTGAGTAGAATGTCTTATACGATCATCAATCAATTAGGTATATAATTTAAAGTACTCTAGTTAAAAAATAAGATCTGTCAAGTGCTCCCACGCTGAGGGTTTCTAAAGTTTGTCATATTTAAACGAATATGTATTTAATACGGTGGACAGTGGGTACCAACCGACGTTTCAGATGAATCGCTCTGCAAACTTTAAGATCAGAGGGTAACGAGTAATTTTCCCGTCTCCTTTATTAAAAAAAAAAATATTTTATATAATATCCCAAATATTTTCGGTTTCAACCGGACTCAAACCCACGTCCCCCACTTAGTAAGGGGATGTCGGGTTGGGTTTTTTGGGATAATTATTTGATTTCTTATTAATTAGAGTGAGAGGGCTTACGCACTATAGTCAAATAGTTTGTAACCGACAGAAATTACAAAAACTATTTTGAAATTCACAAACCGATAGCTACCTATCATTTGATACCCCACTCGGTGATTTTTTTAAAACTGTTCTATTCGCAACATCGCTTTATTTTCTCGTAGAACGTAGATCTACAGACGCCATATAGGTACATTTCGGATGGATTGCTCTGGAATCTTCTGAGATAGAGGGGGTAGTGGTTTTTCGACTTTTCAGGGTTTTGAGATCGGTTTCGAAACCCTTAATCTTAGTAGTGCTTGTTTGTACCTCATATTAAAGAGGGAAGGGCAGACAAAGAGCAAGAAAAGAAGGGCTTGCAAAGAAAGATCTCGAAACCCCTTAAAAAGAAAAAAATGTTATGGTAATATCTGTAGACGTACAATATAAATCAACTTTAAAGAAGCTCTAAGTTCTAAACAACAGCGCAACCTCCCTTTATCTTGCCAAATGCCAAGTAAATCGCGACGTCCGGACAGATATGTTTGTGTAAGGACGGAAGACGGCGTTCTTGCCTAATGTAGCCGGCCACGGCTGGACGCGCGCCAGACGCAAGGGGCGGGAGCCACCCGGGGACCACCTTAAGATGAAGTGAGTCCCAAAACTGGATTATACCAGTGTTCCCCCTTGAAATTCCTCCCTATAAGGAGGTAAACTGGACTCAAAAAATATGAATTTCAGTTTCCCTCTTATGAAAAATCTTCGAAAAGGATAGACTAGAATATCTTTTTTAATAAAAATAAAAAAAAATCCTTAGATGCGTTCAAAATTAACCTACCAACTTAAAAAAGTAGTTATATACGAGTTTAAATTAAGAACCATTGAATAAGTAATATTGTTGTTTTCACTTACTAATTTTTTCATAGAAAATGTATGGGAATTGTTTTTTTAATTAAAGAGAACGATTTGATTTGGTATGTTACTTTGGGAAAAGTGTTCCTGGTTGGAAATAGAGTAGATTAAGACCAACTTGTTTTTTTTGACAAATGTCATTTTTTGTTCGAACCGTACTTTTTTTCCAAAAACAAAAAATAGCAATATTTTTTCTTCAAAATAAAATAAAAGGTTTCTAAGAACAAAACCTTCTTACTACAAAAGAAACAGCAGCAACCCAAAAATTTTCCCCACTCTGTATAACTTTGTCGCGCTGTCACAATTTTATAGAAAATAGATGAACGCAAACTTTGTAAGCAGTATGGCAGTCGATGGCAGTTCACACTCACCATACTCAACCTCAACCTCACCTAAACAGCCTGTATTGGTCTACAGCTGGACGCAGGCCTCCCCAGGGGGAGGCAGGCCTCCCCAGGGTATCAGGATAAGCAACTTATCGACATTTGTCTCAAAGAGGGGAGTGTCCATAATGGTGAGAGCCCAAGCTGAGTATGCGGGCTGGGGATCGCAGTTTGGTGGTAAAATTGTTCTGCGGGGGGCGCTGCTGCCCGCCGTCGATGTATATCCCTTAGTCGCCTCTTACGACACCCACGGAGAGAGATGGGGTGGTGCAAATTCTAAGCCACACAGCTAGATAGTAGTAGATGTTTAACAATACTTACATTTTCTAGCACAACTATAATATCTCTGTAACGCATTAATTGTGTTAATGTGTTGTGTCTCGGCTTAATAAAATCAATGCCTTTATCTACAAGATACAATAGTAAACTATACATGCTAGCCAAACTCGATGTACCTAGATTGTTTAAAACAAGCCACGACACAAAAACTTACACTCACTTTCATTGCATCGAGTTGCGAAGGGGAGATCAAAAGTAGATAAGTAACTTAAACTTCTTATAAAAAATATTTTCGCTAATCCAATAAACAAATAACGCGGCAACAGAGTACATTTGCGTGTAAGTATGGTTTTTGTTTACAATTATCTTCTTGTTCAGTGTTGCAGTGTAGGTACTTATTAAACAGCTATAAATAATTAATTGTGGTGTAAAATAAGTAAATGTAGGTATTCTCGACACGTGCCTAAATTCTCTTAGAAAAATTTTTGTTCATCATATTATTTTAAGTTTTAGATGTTTTTTATTGTGTTAGTTTTAGATTTTTAGAGCTTATCATAATATTGTGTTATTGCCACGAGTGGACTGCTGCTCTGCCTTCTGTTGGTACACACACATTGTATTCCGGCCTCCCGCGATACAGGTTCTGAACCTAGTGCGGGGACCACAAGTAATCTGTTTAATTCATTTTTCTTATCTTAAGTAATAAATGCCTTTTTGTTTTTTTTTTTTCAACATTAAGTTCGGCACCCATGAGAAGAGTTGGGGTGATGCAAAATTTCAACCAGCATACTGATGCATACCGATGAGGAGGAATTGGAGTGAGTGGGCCGGCAGCCCGCGGGCTCCTCGCCTAGCCTTCCTCCAGAGCTGTCTACGTCTCACGCCTGATAACATTTGAGTCCGCGCCGCAAACTTTATTAGCAGGATGTCCCCGACCCCGACACGTTTGTTTTAACAGGCTGACTGGTTTGAACGCTCCAAAATATTTATAGAAATAGAAAATCTTTGTTCATGTGACATGGATAAATTAACATAACAATTACAACTAATATTAAATTATGTCTAACACAAAAAGGTCACTGGCTCAGCATAATGCTGCTATGGTACTATTGTATAGCAGCGCTGGTTTTCAGCGGTTCTTGAAATGGATTGTAATTTTAACAGAGCAAGTAAAGATAACAAACAACACTTGAAAAACGCTGACAAATATTCAATAATTGCAGTATTCATTTAGCATAAAGTTCTGCTTGTTAAAAAAATCAGTTTTTGGTACAAATTGTGCTTATAAGGGCTTAAAAGTGGGTTATATCATAATAATAGCCGAAGAACCGAAGAACGATGATTATAAATTAGTGTGCCCGTGTTTGTTGCTAAAGTCTAATCTCTCATTGAGCCACTAGTCTCGGCCACTAGACGCGACTAGCGCAAGCTGCGGGCGAGTTTTTTCATACATTTTGTATAGTATCTGCGCAAACGCTTACGTTCGAGTGGCCGCGCTCGAAACACCAGCTGCGTTAGTCGAGCTCGCTACTTGTGACCGCGTTTAGTGGCCGCGACTAGTGGCTCAATTTGCGGTTAGACTAAAAACATGAGTCATCAATGAATCATTATAATTCTCCCTCACTTCCTTAAATAAATAGTGTCAGTAATTTTTTAACCCTGAGTACAAATACTAAAAATAGTATTATCAGCAAAATTCTTCCCAATGTTCAGCAACAAATAACTCGCATCCTTCAAGTGCGAGTATTCGTATAATATTGGTTCGAGACCGACAGACATACAAACTAGTTGCCACTGAATAATATACGTTTTAGGTATTCTCAAAGAATATATTACGCCTTTCGCGGGCGTGATTTGAATAGCTTTGTATTGACGGGTGTAGTGAGGGCGCCCCAGTCGCTTTTATATCTGCATGGAAAACTAAAACTTCATAAAAACCTAGAAATCGGGCCGTTGTAACTCACGCCTAGTGTGAGTTATTTACTACTCATAATACAAGCTCTGCTAAGCTTAGGGCTGTATTATGGTATTCTTAATGTCCAGCATTATATATTTTAGTTTGATTTATTTATAATTTGTTCCGGCGCTGTAAGCCATACCATGGACATTTAAAGTTAACGACAGTGGCAGTTTTTGAAAGGACATGCTTGCTTATATTAACCTTACAATTATACACTAATTACCGCCATAGGCACAGTTTATTTGTCCCATAAAAACTATCAGTAATTGATTTCGTTTTAAAAGACTTTAAACCGGCTTAAATTTTATACTTTTTGTATGGATCCCATTGTCAAAGCTAGACCAAATTAAAATGAGACCACAGGTAAAGCATCAGCTCGAAAGAAACATGAATATCGGACCAACCAGTCAAAAGTTATGAGGTAAAAAAAAAACAGTCGAATTGAGAAACTTCTCCTTTTTTTGTTGTTAGTTCAAAAAATAAAGAAGATTTTATTATAGTGCTAAACCCGTTGCAGACTAGCCGAATTATACCACGGTGCGGTGACAAGTCTCACAGAGGCATGACATTATTATTTATTCACGTAGTGCACAAGTAAGTCTGTAGTTTTATTTAATAAAAATCAATTTTTTATTTACATCATTCCACTCTAGGTACACATGTCACACATGACGTTGTTAGTGATTAAAATAGTGGTGATTTTAATAATATTAAGTAATCCCATGAGAGTTATATCTGGCTACGGGAGCCCCGAGCCGCGCTGCTCACACTAGAAGCTATTCATGATATTTATGTGATGCTAATAATATTAGCTTACATGTTTCACGGCCTCCGACGCTTCAGCTAGTTTCATCACTTTTCGGGGAAAACTGAAAGGAATATTGCATAATAATATTACGCTCCGTGACTTTCTTTTTTTGTTGTTACCTACGTGTGCCTGGAAAGTTTAGTTCTTTAATTTTTTGATTGTCTATATCACGCAAGGCACAACATGTATTATAAATTTTACCA
The DNA here is from genome assembly GCA_955876795.1 of Eupithecia tripunctaria. NCBI lineage: Eukaryota > Metazoa > Arthropoda > Insecta > Lepidoptera > Geometridae > Eupithecia > Eupithecia tripunctaria. Next base: position 15,452,457 of record OY041615.1, read on the forward strand.
AAGATTTAAATCGTTAATAAGATCTAACGCCCAAAAACTGTGTCATTTTCTTTGAATGCCAAAACACGCATAGGTACTGTGAGTAGGTACCTAGGTAGATAAAATTAGTGTTTCTGTCAATAAACCTAACTAACTGTTATTATTGCTTTTTATTGTGCAATCACATAGCATAAACTTTTGTGAACAAGCACACCACAAAAACGCACAATTTATTGATTTCAAATGAAAATGACAAGTTTGTCAGCTCACAAACTTCGTTTGGCAACAAGCACGCTTATAATCTTTGCATTTGACGGATACAATACTGCCGGTCTTTACTTATGGCGCGGAAACCATGACCCTTACAGAAAGATCTGCAGAGAAAATAAGGGTGGCGCAGAGGGCAATGGAAAGAGCGATGTTTGGAGTCTCTCTGCGAGACCGAAAGCCCAATGAGTGGATCAGGGCCAAAACAAAAGTTAAAAACACGGTGGAACTGATTCGAGCGCGAACGTGGAGATGGGCGGGACATATTGCTCGAATGGATAAGGAGCGAGAAGAATGCTGGAGTGGAGACCACGACGGCACACCAGACCGTGGGAAGACCACCAAAACGATGTGTTGATAATATCCGACGACACACAGGCCATGATTGGATGTTGAGGGCTCAAGACCATCTAGAATGGAGGCGTTTGGAGGAGGTCTACATCCAGAAATGGATCCATAGCAGGCCGCGATGATGATGATATTTAGACGGACAGTTTGATATTCATCAGAAACTGATGTGATAACATAACAGTGCTCACGTAAAGGTTCGAAGAGTGACTTACCTTGGAGTGATTAATTAGCCTAGGATTAAATGTAGGTATATATGTTTTCCTATTTTTTTTGTATCTTAAGGCGCATACCCGAGCCAATCTGACAGCGATACCTATTTTATCATATTTTTACGTTTATCATAGGAATTTTTAAAAATCCTACGTTCAGATTGTGGTATCTATTATAAGCTATTTTTTAATACCTCTTTTATAATTTTATCTCATATAGTTTAGGGGGAGATGCAAAAATAGAGTTTGGTGGCCAAAAAGGGCAACTTCGTATCTCTTCCTAAGCTTTACAAAATGAAACTATTACAGAGACAGTAATAAATAGCTTATAATAGATACCACAAACTGAACGTAGGATTTTTAAAAATACCTGCGTTTAACATAATAATAAGATAAAATAGTTGGGGGCGCCACTTTCGCTGCTGTATGGGCCTTAAAAGATTTAAAAAAAAGACAGTGCGTGGTCTATTTTGTGTTTACATGTCCAGTACATCCCATGTTTTCCTGGAAGAGAAAATTAGCTTTCAGCAATACAGCTGCCCTTTAGACTTCCTATTTTATAAGCTTTTTCTCTGTATTTTTCCTGTTTTTGTGTGGTAAAATAATGTGTTTTAATATCTATTTACCCAGCCTTAATAAACGATCACTCGTATACATTTTATGTGTACATACGCTTCAGCCAGTACTGCAGAGAAGTTGTTGATAGTTCGGACGAATCTGTTTACTTCGAGCTGGTATCTCTAACGTTACAAAGGAGTAAAGCAAGAGCAAGTCCTTTTGTTTCAGTAGAACAGGTTCGCGGAGCCACCCTATCCCTAACGAGCGAAAGCTGCATTCATCCAAATAAACATCAGCCGCGCGTAAAGCTACGCTCCAACAACAATAAACAAAAACGCAGATAAATCTTCTAAATCTAAACAGCGAAGTGCGGAACAAAGCCCATACACGGAGCCTACCTAATAAACACGGCGATAAAACCGCAGCCAACAAAGTAAACAGGACATCCGCTTCAAAAACAATGCAAAGTACCGACGGTACGACAAAAAATGAATATTTGTTCACCAAACGAATTTCGCGCAATCCAAACAAACTTTTGAGCAGGAACCGCGCGGAAGCGGTCGCGCCAACGGATGGCTTTTCCGACGGAATTTTTCACGAAACGCTTTTTTTGGCGCGAGATAATTCGGTTTAAAATATCGACGCGTTCGGAGCGAGAACGGTTAACTGCATTTTTAACGATAGCGGGGGAAGGAGGCCCTGAGGGGCGCGGGCGGGAAGAACAGCTTTATTCGACTTCGACACAACCGACACTGTGACACCAGATTGTCATCGCGTGGAGCTGTGGGCTATCAACCAAGCGAATCGTATAATGCGCTTAAACTCAGATAACCATAAGAGATAATTTTGTTAAAGAGTAGGTACTCCAACTTGACAATGGTGTATAAAAAAAATCAGGTCACCGTAAGATGATCCAAAAATGTGAAATAAGGGTCAATTGGACTTGAAAATCTCCGACAAAAGGGACAACCTTTCAATAAATCCGACGAAAATTGTATCCAATCTTTTCGAGACCCATAATTTAGCGTATTCAACTCTATACTCAAAAATATCTACAACATTCGCTCCACGACTTAATCTGGACTCCGAACATTATCAAAAAAGGCCAAAGGATTTTTTCCTCGCGGGATCAGCGCAATATATTTATTTAAGCTATAGGTACCTATGAATCTTTGGGAGGCCATATTTCCACGCCGGGTACATTTACGAGGCGCTGAGTTAAATAAAGTCACACTCAATATGCCGGGATACGAAGGTAATTACTTTATTTTTCAGCCGCTTGAAGATAACTGGGTAATAGACTAACTCTCATCGAATCGGGTTTTGCCGAAATATGCGGATGGATGTTTGGAATTAAAGTGCATCCTTTTCTCGAGCTATCTCGAGGCACTACAGCTTTCGATAGGTATTCAATATAGTACAAAATCAAATATTTATTTGTTTAATTTTTTTTAATTATTATTATTATTTATTTATTGATGTAATTAGAACGGCTTTAGGCCAATAATTATATTAGTTAATAGTATATTATTAAAAGTTTATTGAAAAAGAAAATCACAATCAAATAAATTAAAAATAAAGGAATATCAATTACTATATTAAACGTTTAAACAATTCAAAAAACTGCAGACTGTTTCAAACAATCTACAAATAGCTCAACTGATCCATATCAATAGCATTGGGCAGCGTACCGCGTTTAACTTACAGTGTTTGATATTCCTTTAAAAGCTAAATAAATACCTGTGTTCAAAGAATATCTCTCATCCTAGACATATACCTACATACATTATGGAATGTTGTTTTTTTAAAACTAAGCTAATGGATTTAGAATAACATTCAAAGTAATTAAAGTGCACAAATGATTCAGAATTTAAATATTCGTAAAACGCGTGCAATATTCATGTAAATAATCAAATAAAATAATCACACCGAATGCACGTTATTCTGCCGTGAGTTTATCGACGTTGCGAATTTTATTCTGAGACATAATATGTGACAAAAGAAATAACAAAACGAAAACGAGAATGGATTATCATCAGTGGTAAAGGTGTTAGATAACAATCAACCGATAGCTCTAGAGATCGGTTAAAAACAATAGTTGTAACCTGACTCCGTCTACCGGAGTATTGCGTTACAGCTGCACCTCCCCCTGTCCTCCCCCCTCCCCAGGGACGGCCGTTGATTGAAAAAGAAAACAGGTTCCGTAGGATTGATTCTTGCGCCCTTCTGTATATCTCCTTATAGGTCAGGAGCTGAATTACCATTTTTATGATCCACTGATGTTATTTATTTTGTCGGGATAGGAAAGGTTCCTAGAAATGTTGAGAAAATGTTAGCTTGAATAATAAAAACAAATAATGTATGGAGTTTTTCTGGGGTAATGAAATTATTATTCTTTGGGGAATTATTCTACCTCTAGTGTTGTCTATTTTATTGTCTTGTGTTCGTTCATTTCTGAGCGAATTTTCTATGAAGGTTTGCTATTGATACGTGATATTGTCGCTGAGCCGCAGATTTTGTTCTGTTTATTATAAACTAGCTGAGCCCCGCGGTTTTGCACCCATGGATATGTAATGTCCCACGGCAACTGGATATCCTATGACCGTCTCCTTGTTCTAAGCTACCTCCCCACCAATTTTCATTCCAATCGGTTCAGCCGTTCTTGTGCTATAAATAGTATCTAACGCGACTTTCTTTCGCGAGGTTCTCAATTCGACTATATTTTTTATGTTTGTTATGTCAGAACTTATGACTGGGTGATCCGATTTTCATGTTTTTTTTTGTATGAAAGCTTTTTTTATATGATAGCTGTTTTTAAGCTATTGCATAGCTTCTATCGCGGGCCTTGAGCGCGGGGACCGAATCCAGAAATTCCGTAACGAAAAAACCTCACGCTCCCCACTCCGCCGGGCAAGGAGGTGTGGCTTGAAGGCCGTGCATCGTCTAACGTCGTTTGAGTTCGGCAGTCTTCGACACGGCGTTGTGTGCGTGCGATTAGACGTATTGTACGACTCTACGAAACTCGCACGAATCGAGACGCTTATGTATTCGTCCGATTTCGGAGCAGCTGCTCCGAAATCGGACGAATACATAAGCAGCTGTTTATGAGAAAGTATATAGGTGTGCCCGAGTGCCACACGTCTTTTTCTTTGTCCCAGCTCCCGCACTCGCTCCCGCACTAGATGACGTCGCGCAAACACTGTCCGTTCCGGTCTCCTCGTTACTGCCGGAACTAAGAACTAGCTTTGTATGCAAAAACACTGTATTACCCACCCTGTACTCTACCTACAAACTGTACACTTCATAATGAACCTTGCTCCGCTTGAAATAAAGGACATCGGCCTACTTCGGCAAAACAATTGCGAAGTATGTTTTCCAAATAGGGGCAATCTGAAACGAAGGGCGAATGCCAAATATTATACTACTATCCCGTCCCGGCTTCGGTCGGTCGGACATTTATTTATTAACATACATTTAGTAAAGTTACTCAGGGATAATGTAGCATTCTAATGGTGAAAGAATTATCGAAATCGGTTTAGTTATTTTTGTTATTTATTCGTTACAATACAATACAATGCAAAATACTTTATTGCACACCAACAAAAATACAGTAGGTACAAAAGAAAATTACATATATAGTACCTATGTAATTTTTTTTTGTACATAATATACACATACAATATTATTAAAACAAAAGTATAATGGGCGGCCTTATCGCATAGAAGCGATCTCTTCCAGGCAACCTTGGGATGGATAGTATTTTAAGAGTTTAGGAAAGTTTTGCTTTAGTTTTGAATAGACTTTTCCTTCTTCATCATCATCACCTTCAAAATATATATAAGTTAAAACGTGGAAGAGCGAAAGCACCTAACACAAGTGTTTCTATAAAATACTTAAAAGGTGTTTTCATCTATTATTATGACTATGTATCTTTTATTACTGAATAAAACATTATTATTATATTATATTATTATTATTATCACCATCATCATCATCAGCCTGTGTAAGTTCACTGCTGGACAAAGATATTCCCTGATGAGCGACATAGCAACCCGTCTTCAGATGTATACAGCATCTGCCAGCAATTTTTCGCAGATAGTCATTCCACCTGGCCGGAGGGCGTCCTACACTACGTTTGTCGAGTCGCGGTCTCCACTCAAGAACATGTTCCACTGGCCGGCCCACTACCACTTCAACTTGTCGGTATACAGTCGGTGTATAAGGTTAAATCGTCATTATAAAGGTCAGCGACGACTTAGCTCCTATAAACGCCCAATCATAAGACATTCCTTTTCACAAAATGGCGCGTAATTCGCCCTTTTAAACTTGCTCTATTCCAGTATGGAGTCGAGTAGGTTTGCAAACGCTAAGAAATAATTAACTAAGTAATGCCAATTCACTGAATTTTGCTTTCAATCCGAGACTCCATACAACTTGACCATTGACCATCCCATTCATCGTCCAGTTCTGAAGTTTCAATACTATGAATAAGTCTTACGAGATCTAGAATTTTTTTGAATACTTACCTATTCCAATATTTTACGTTAAATAAAATGATATTGTGTGGTGCTGAAACGAAATCATAAGCAATCTATAGGTAACACAAATACAATTTCATTACAATATTATGATAAAAAGTTGCACATTTTATTTTACTGACTAAATTTTTTGTCATCAACATCATCGGCCTATATTAGTCCACTGCTGGACATAGGCCTCCCCTATTGAGCGCCCTAGCGCCCTGTCTACAGCTTGACATATCCATCTGCCTGCAGTATTTCGCAGATCGTCATCCCACCTGGCCAGAAGGCACCCTACGGTGGTTTGCTGAGTCGTGGTCTCCACTCAAGAACTCGTTTACCATCGGTTGTCGGTTCTTCGCGAGATATGGCCGGCCCACTGCAACTTCAACCTGCTAATTCTTTGAGCTAAGCTATACATTTCTAGTAGGTACATCATAATGCCAACATGTAAGTTCTTTAAGTACTTACATGTTGTAACGCATTGGTTTTTTTGTTAAACTGTAATGTTACATTATGATGATAAATAAATAAACTATAAACTGTAATATCTTTTTTTATCTTTGTATCTATATAATGTATTTAATTACACACCCAGGATGGGTGCTTATTTCCGTGTCAGTGTATTTTTTAATATAATTTGACCTTTTCTAAGTGTACATTTATTGTATTTATGGAAATAAAGCATTTTTGAGTTTGAGTTTGAGTTTGGTGTAGGCCTCCTCCATGCAGTTCCTCTCATTGCGATCTTTCGCCAGACGGGTCCATGTTATAGTGGCCACCAGTACCAGATCTTCTTCGTGGCCTGCCTCGCGAGCGTGAGGCGTCTCGCGGGTACCAGTGCAGGATCCGTCGCTCCACCTCTCGTCCTGTGCTGTCGAGATGTGGCCTGCCCACTTCCAGTTCAGTTTGCAGAGATAGATAGATAGATAAACATTTATTTGCTTCTGCAACACACAGTACATAAGTGGTAATTATAGATAAGTAGTTACATACATTTGATCATCACAATTATACACATTTGACAAAAATAAATATATAAAAAGCTAACAAGGAAAAACTAATAATTGATGTAACAAAAGGCACAGCCTATAAAAATAGCACATATTAAAAGAGTTTACAAATAGGCACGGTGTGTGCTGCAGCACAGCAAAAAGGCATTAACTCAGCGAAACATTGCTCGAGGAGCAAACACTGATTTTCAGTAATACCCTCTAAGGTGACCCTAAAAACGAGATACTAACGAGTAATGATGTGTCTAAATTATTTAAATGAAATTTAAAAAAGAATATAATAAACAAGATATCTAAGCTTAACGTGTTCCTTGTATTAACCTACATACAGATCGGCGCTAGGCGCAACAGCAAAAGCAAAAGACGGGACTATACAGGTAGAAGTAGTAGAGCAATGCTTGCTATAGTTGGCAGACGAAGTGTTTAGGGATTCCTTCAGATTGTTTGTGTAAAAGTAAAGACTTAATGCGTGATTCGAATGTGAATTTACTGGTAAGAATACGTATGGGTGGAGGTATACCTATTGTTCCAACACTTTGTTGCCAAATAACGGAAACTACGCTGTGGTTTTATGGCTGTGATATAGAAGTGCAGACCTAATTGAACGCAAACTTCTAGTGCTATTATCTACAAAATTAAGTTGTAATTTTATTTTATCAAAATAAATTTATGGGTAACGAAACGGGCCGTGGTAGGAAGTCGTAAGTTAACATATTAAGGAAGTCAAGGTTCGCCATATCTCACCCATCATGTAACAGAACTGAAAGAAAAGAAGTTGACAAAAAATTCAACTGCTAACAAAATAGACGCGAGTTGACATTTACAGCGAACATAAATCGATATAGCTAACACTCGCAAAGTCCAATAAAGTGCTAACCGAATACAGAGGAACGGCAACGAAACGGTAACGACGTCAGAAGCTCAGCTCAAAACAAAGCAATACAAACTGTGAGCTCAGCGCGCCAGAATACATAAAATGAAATAATACCTAAACAACAGTTTTGTCAACTGTCTGCTATCAGGCAAATTGTTTTAATTATACTAATTCTAATTTGTTTTAATTATTTGATTGTAATTTTTTTGTTAGTTCTAAATAAAATAAAAAAAAGATACCTGCATGATAATTTCAAAAATGTAACGGTGTGGTCGAAGTGATGCGACTGAACCGCGAGCTGGCGACTATCTGGTGCAGCAAATCAGCATTGCTATACAGCGGGGCAATGCAGCCAGCTATTCCTATTGGACCAATTAAGCTAGGTACCTTTATCATCATCATCATCATGAACCTAGTCCACTACTGGACATAGGGCTCCCTTAATGAGCGCCATAGCGCCGTCTTCAGCTTGACGCATCCAGCATCTGCCTGTAGTCTTTTGCAGAGCGTCACCGCACCTGGCCAGAGGGCGTACTCTAGATCGTTTGCGATGAGTTCTATAGGTTTTGTTTCTGTCCCTAATTTCCATGTACAGACAAGACATCACATCTACCAGAACATTTATCATCCTCTCGCCACTTGCAGCCTCAGGGGTAAGTGATTAGTAAAACCTAAGTACCTACAGCCTGCTTTCAGCTAAATCGCCTTACGTGTACAATGTACATAGACATTGTAACGGACCCGGGCCTATGTGCTTGTAGGAACACCAGATTAAATTTATTAATAGCATCTACAGCTCATCTATTTGTTGAGAGCTTATATCAATGACCTTATTGAACTTTTAGACACGTACAGTTTATGGATTGATACCGTATAGAGCAGTGTGTTTTAAGTTGTGCGGCACAGTTCTTACCCATGTAAAAGGAAGGCCCCAGTCAATTAAGCTGAGCCTCAGGTAGATTAATGGCCTTTTGATTGGTTCTTAATTCGTTCGATATGCCTGTGTCTCTCGGTTTATGGACTTTACCAGAGGGCAGCCTTACATCAATATGATGTGTATGTGGATTTATATTTTTAATTATGAGGAGGCCTCCTGCTGCTACATACGCACCGCTATGTGGGCTACGCATGTGTTACATTCTACTAGAATAGACCAAATCAATTTTAGTATAGATAATGCTCTTATTGACGTAGTAAGTAAGTATTCGAACAAATATCAATCCATCTCTGTAACTCTGAGTGACTTGGCTGTGAGGAAGGCTTATTTTTCCTTAATAGTGATCTGTCTTTCGATTAAGGCTTTAAATTAACCTAGACTTTAATTGAGTAGCGTAAGCTTTACGAAATCTCTAACTTGTAGGGCAAATTAATATGAAATGTAAACAAGCTGATTGACAGGAATTTAGTATTGTTTAATACATATAACACACACAAAAATACAGTAAATATACAGAACTTAATCCTAAGATGCACAAGGAAACATTACAATAAGACTATTAAACAATTATAGGTTTTGATTGATTCCGCCACCCTGGTGCTGTAACTTAGAGCTTTGTTACGTAGCTGTGTAAGCACGAAACCAAGGTTTTAAGTTAATAGGCGACCCGTTCTGTCTCAATAACAGCGCCTCAAAGGCTATTGAAAGCTGAAGGCTTACACTAACCTTGTACCCAGAATCAATCAGAGAATAGTTATGTAAATTGCGAAACACAGTCGCTCTATGAACTCAGTAGAGTTTTACGGGGAAATGGCCTCAAGGATGGGCGGGATTTCTCTGTGGAGAGCACAATAATGAACAGTAAATAACACGATTGATTTCAGTAACAGTGAGTTCTGATTATGTTATCCAAATGGGCCTCTCGGGCTCTCAGTATGCTATATATTAGAGTCACCAACATCAATCGTATGTATACAACAATTATATATCAAACTTAGCTTTTATACTCGAAACAGGAACACACGTTCAACACAGATTTTATCTCTAATGCTAAAACTACTCTTGAAATAATGTATACAATCAAAGGAAAACACTGACGTTAGATCTCTAGACCGCGTATCAATCAACACTATTCCGAAAGCTATTACTCAGACATAACGACCTCTGCACCGTGTTAGAACCTCGAGACCTCCGTATCTCTCCACTCGATCGTGGCGTCTGTCCCGAGCTACCCCTCTCCAAGGGTAACGCAGGCACCACCCTGCGCTGGCGCCACCCCCGCTACCTCCAGGGTACACGTTATCTCCTTGCGCCTTCTCGCTTAGATCATCAACCTCTCTCCCTCTCTCATCGATTGAGAGATCTGCCACAAGATGTCGTTACACGTCGCATAGTCCATTTCACTTAAAATAATGAAAATAAAAGAAACATTAGATAAAAGTGAAATAACTTATCACCGGAAAGATAACCATAATCTCTGTCCTTTCGTGACAGTTAACTTCCAATCTCGCCAATTGTATGGCATGTCAATTTAATAATACAGATGAGATATGTATCTTAATTAGTTTATTCATTTTCGTTGTGACGTCTCCAACGAGAATGAATAATGTTACATGCCTTATATTATAAGCCTTATATAAAATCATGCCACTAAAAGTTATCATTCATTAAACCTAATTAAATGTACAATAATAATCCAACTTTCACATCAGAGCGTTGGGGTCTTTTTGAAACCCAAACACGTGTCGGTCCAATACGCAGAACTTAGCACGATGACGCAAACAATGCTTGGTGCATCTGTTTAATATTTTATGGTCACAAAGAAAGATCCTTTTCAATAGCCAAATATCCTATGAAGCTATTTTATGGATCGCAGCTGCATTGGTCTGTATGAGTCTTTTGTCTTAAAATAGACCCTATAGAATTAATTGCCTATTGCGAGAATGAAGTCTCGCTAAAAATGCTTTGTTCCTTGTAGCTTTTTGGATTTGTTATTGACGTGGGAGAAATTTATTTATTACCAACCTCCTCACGTTCGGGATTTCTGAATAAGATAAAAAAAAAATAAGGGCCGCTCGGTTACCTACTTTGCCGATGGCATGTACCATCACATTCCACCCTCTGAAAATTAAACACGCAGAGAATCCGAGTGCTGAAGTTTTCATAAGACTACTCACGCATCTTACTCTATATCCCAAACTCATGAATACCTTGAGTTCTGTTTAAGTTTATCCATTTATATTATACTAAGTTATATTGTACCTAGGTATTTGTGTTCCAATTCCAATCAAATCATCATCAATATAACACCTCTGAGCTAAGTCCACCCTCAGACTGGACATACTGAGGCTGATCATCCAACATGATCACCAACAACATCATCAACCGCTTTCATCCATGGAAGATGAAATTTTCTTCTACCTTATATAACTGGCCACCCTCAAACCATCGGTATCCTTAAGCTACGATTAACATCTAAATGTACTCAGAAACTATTTATCCATCTTTCTCCTACCTAACTTTATTTAATGTTATTATCGCCCATGGTATATACTTCTATGAGCCTATATACCTACCTAAAACAACCTTACTAACCAAGCTCTGACCTAAACAGTTATCAAACTTCAATGTAAATATACAATCATAATTATAGCGATGAAATCGCATCTCATCTCTCCACCTTCGTTTGATACTTCGCGGAATCCTATCCATATTGTATTTACAATAATTGTGGCAATGGTTGTAAGTCACAATAGTTGTAAGTCAGCTCCTGACTTTAATGTGGCCCAAGTAACAACATCCTTAATTTGACACCGTTTCTGATATTTCACTGAACGAGTCTAGGATTCCATCTATTGTCTCATACGAGAACTAATGTCTTATTAAAATTGCCATAGCTTGCTTCCACATGCATTTCAACGCTGTCTTAACCCATAAAGACAATTTAAGTCATCGAATATTGTCATAGCAATCGATCTATCCTTCATAAATGTATAGTTTTTTTAACTAGTCGCTTAACACTGCGATAACAATCATCAACTTGTTCTAACACACTAGGCATTTTGTGTGACTAGTTTGCAATAAATTAATTTAGGTTATCCTCTATTCCTGTTCAGAATACAAATAAAGTGCGAGTTTTTATATCAATCTCCATATTAGCACAATGTATTTCGAACCATTATTTGTATGTTTGTTCCAAACCTTTGAGCTGAAAAGGTTCCAATCTCAATTTTATCATCAATTATTATTGTTTTGACTTATAAGGTTCTAGTCACTTACGTTGTTTTACGTCGTCACGTGACGTACAGCTATACTGCTTATCGTGCTTCTGAGTGAAACTTACAGTCTAACTTACTTATTTGTTATGCACAAATAAAAAAATTAAAATTAAAAATATCATTAATCAGATCAATAGCTGATTTAATAATTTCACTTATGCAACAATACATCCCTTTCTACGATAGTTTTATTATCCTTGAGCTTTATTTGTAAGCGATAACCGCCCTCGTTATTGCATATCACTTTGCGGACGTTGCTTATTGCTATAAAGTTTTCGTTATGCTTGGGTAATCTCTTATAATTATTATAACTAGTATTATGCGATACCTTATAATGCTGGCTTTTGATTTTATTTGACTTTCGTCTGTTCAACAATGTATTCGCCTTAATCATGTTCTCATGGGTTGTAACTTATTTAACTTATTTAAATCTACTATTTAATTACATAACAATAAGCTTTCATAATGTAATTGAAGTAGAATATGTTTAAAGTTATTCCTCTTTATTGTGATTAAAGACTTGATTGTGACACAAGCTCTGCTTATCTTGGGGCTAGATGATGCTGTGTGAATTGTCCAGCATTATTTATTTATTATTTATTAAAGGAATAAGCATGCCTACAGATAGCATCTTTTCCGCAAGAGGCTCGAACTCTTGTCCTCTACTTTGAATTAAACCTTCATTAATCCATTTGTCGACGTATATAATATACAACCTTTTGAACTATGGTAGGAGTCGAACCAATACCTTCCTTTCATATAAAACATCATTCTGGATTGTCTTTTTTTTATTAATTCAAGCATTAAACTGACCTTTATTTATTTCGTTTATAGAAATATGGTATTATAAACATTATTTTGGCAAGAGAATCGAACTCTTGTCTCCTACATCTTGATTAAACCTTCATCGATTTAAATATCTATATAAATACAGCCATTTGTATTATGGTAGGAGTCGAACCATACCGTCTTTTTATAAAAGTTATTCCCTTTTTTTTTGTCTTTTAATCAATTGCGAGGTCTCATCGATCAATATAAATTATAATTAGTAATACAGATTAGCAGAATGTTGGGAGTCTTAACCAGCTGTATTATGTTTTAAACTGGTTTTCATCATTTTTTGATTATGATTATGTTTTATCGGGTATTAACCGAGTGTTGGGAGTCGAACCCATTGCATTCAGTCTCTCAGATAGGCCACTCACTGTGTCACACCATCTCAGTCCAATCTCAACTGACCTAGCCTAGTCTAGACTTATAGAGTACTGGAAAATAACGTAATATAAGAGGATTCTATCCTGTTCAATATTATCACTTTGTGTTTTTTTTATTTCAACAGCGTTGTACGTTGTGTCTTTCTAGGTATGAGAGGGATTACCGAACTATGGTTTTGCAATGTCAACATTTCCTTTTCGTAAATAATTTGTACCTAATTGAATTGCTCTACTAACACTTGGCATTGACCATCGGTCTAGTTACAAAGCCATGGTACGAGTAGCTATCCCACGAATCAGTTCCGTGAACCGTCTATAAACAATTGAACTTTCCTTTCGTTCGTACCGTTCATGACCAGTTTTATTCCGAGTATTCTAGGATTGTGTCCCTTAAAATATTATCAGTCCCTTAATACAATCACTGCTAGGATTTGTTTCATACAGTTGTAACCACCCTCAAATAAGGTAATATTTTCATAATCACTACTTTTTAAAACTAAGCCGTACTCGATAGTTATTAGGTTTGTTAATATTTTCGCTCGCTATGTAGCCTAATAATAGGTTTGTGATTATTTGTGATCATGATTCTTTATCCAAATAATATGTACTCTGTGCTTTTGTCTGCATAAACATTTAATTTGCTAGCTTATAATTCCATTTCCTAAGGCAGTTTACTTATTCTTACGAATCAAATGCAATTGATTGACACGGCAGGTTAGATTCTAAATTATATTTTTTTCGTGAATCCTAACGTAACTTTGATGTTGTGATTTCTATTTTGTCTATTATAACGATTTTCATTTATGTATGTCTCTATTATTTTGAGACTTAGAAAAGTGGTTTATCAAAAATAATCGTTCTTTGTGGCATAGCTTTTTTCACGTCTGCTTGATACGCTAAACTAACACCAACACCATCATGCACTGTAAGCCTTAAATGTATCGACATGTACTAAATTTCTGTGTCGTATATGGTTTAGTCATTTCGTGAATAACCGTGTAATTATTTTTGCCCAACAAGTAAAAATGACATGCCACCATCGCTTCAACATAAGGTCTTTGGTATAAGAATTAGGTCTGTTCAATCTTTCAATATTTAATGTTAAATGGTCATAAATTGGTTTAGCGGCAAGCTATTTATTTGCCTTTTAGCTAAACATAGCATATTATTATGCTTGCAACAACTTATCATAAGTTGATAAAATAAATCTGGGTTTGTGATCGTCAAAATTTAAGTCTACGTTGTGTTTTTATGTTTTTAATTCACCAGATTTTATCTAGCAGCGAGGCTACCGCTTCGCACTTCACTAGATCCTTGCTCACGAGCACCAAATGTAACGGACCCGGGCCTATGTGCTTGTAGGAACACCAGATTAAATTTATTAATAGCATCTACAGCTCATCTATTTGTTGAGAGCTTATATCAATGACCTTATTGAACTTTTAGACACGTACAGTTTATGGATTGATACCGTATAGAGCAGTGTGTTTTAAGTTGTGCGGCACAGTTCTTACCCATGTAAAAGGAAGGCCCCAGTCAATTAAGCTGAGCCTCAGGTAGATTAATGGCCTTTTGATTGGTTCTTAATTCGTTCGATATGCCTGTGTCTCTCGGTTTATGGACTTTACCAGAGGGCAGCCTTACATCAATATGATGTGTATGTGGATTTATATTTTTAATTATGAGGAGGCCTCCTGCTGCTACATACGCACCGCTATGTGGGCTACGCATGTGTTACATTCTACTAGAATAGACCAAATCAATTTTAGTATAGATAATGCTCTTATTGACGTAGTAAGTAAGTATTCGAACAAATATCAATCCATCTCTGTAACTCTGAGTGACTTGGCTGTGAGGAAGGCTTATTTTTCCTTAATAGTGATCTGTCTTTCGATTAAGGCTTTAAATTAACCTAGACTTTAATTGAGTAGCGTAAGCTTTACGAAATCTCTAACTTGTAGGGCAAATTAATATGAAATGTAAACAAGCTGATTGACAGGAATTTAGTATTGTTTAATACATATAACACACACAAAAATACAGTAAATATACAGAACTTAATCCTAAGATGCACAAGGAAACATTACAATAAGACTATTAAACAATTATAGGTTTTGATTGATTCCGCCACCCTGGTGCTGTAACTTAGAGCTTTGTTACGTAGCTGTGTAAGCACGAAACCAAGGTTTTAAGTTAATAGGCGACCCGTTCTGTCTCAATAACAGCGCCTCAAAGGCTATTGAAAGCTGAAGGCTTACACTAACCTTGTACCCAGAATCAATCAGAGAATAGTTATGTAAATTGCGAAACACAGTCGCTCTATGAACTCAGTAGAGTTTTACGGGGAAATGGCCTCAAGGATGGGCGGGATTTCTCTGTGGAGAGCACAATAATGAACAGTAAATAACACGATTGATTTCAGTAACAGTGAGTTCTGATTATGTTATCCAAATGGGCCTCTCGGGCTCTCAGTATGCTATATATTAGAGTCACCAACATCAATCGTATGTATACAACAATTATATATCAAACTTAGCTTTTATACTCGAAACAGGAACACACGTTCAACACAGATTTTATCTCTAATGCTAAAACTACTCTTGAAATAATGTATACAATCAAAGGAAAACACTGACGTTAGATCTCTAGACCGCGTATCAATCAACACTATTCCGAAAGCTATTACTCAGACATAACGACCTCTGCACCGTGTTAGAACCTCGAGACCTCCGTATCTCTCCACTCGATCGTGGCGTCTGTCCCGAGCTACCCCTCTCCAAGGGTAACGCAGGCACCACCCTGCGCTGGCGCCACCCCCGCTACCTCCAGGGTACACGTTATCTCCTTGCGCCTTCTCGCTTAGATCATCAACCTCTCTCCCTCTCTCATCGATTGAGAGATCTGCCACAAGATGTCGTTACACGTCGCATAGTCCATTTCACTTAAAATAATGAAAATAAAAGAAACATTAGATAAAAGTGAAATAACTTATCACCGGAAAGATAACCATAATCTCTGTCCTTTCGTGACAGTTAACTTCCAATCTCGCCAATTGTATGGCATGTCAATTTAATAATACAGATGAGATATGTATCTTAATTAGTTTATTCATTTTCGTTGTGACGTCTCCAACGAGAATGAATAATGTTACATGCCTTATATTATAAGCCTTATATAAAATCATGCCACTAAAAGTTATCATTCATTAAACCTAATTAAATGTACAATAATAATCCAACTTTCACATCAGAGCGTTGGGGTCTTTTTGAAACCCAAACACGTGTCGGTCCAATACGCAGAACTTAGCACGATGACGCAAACAATGCTTGGTGCATCTGTTTAATATTTTATGGTCACAAAGAAAGATCCTTTTCAATAGCCAAATATCCTATGAAGCTATTTTATGGATCGCAGCTGCATTGGTCTGTATGAGTCTTTTGTCTTAAAATAGACCCTATAGAATTAATTGCCTATTGCGAGAATGAAGTCTCGCTAAAAATGCTTTGTTCCTTGTAGCTTTTTGGATTTGTTATTGACGTGGGAGAAATTTATTTATTACCAACCTCCTCACGTTCGGGATTTCTGAATAAGATAAAAAAAAAATAAGGGCCGCTCGGTTACCTACTTTGCCGATGGCATGTACCATCACAACATTCATGCAAGGAACATAAAACCAAAAAAATACCCAGTATAGATAAGCATGTTTAGGTATTTGTGTGGGTATTATGATCGCGACAAAGCCATTCCGCGGCTCAATAAGACTGGGGAGACAAAAACTGGAACTGTAAACGTTTCATTGGGACATAAAAGGGAACGCATCAAAATTCACTTTGCTTGCGGGGCGGCCCGGGAAGAGGGTAGTCGACGATAAATAAAATAAATGATAGTCAATCTGCTATGGACGTTGTTTCCATGGTGGCGAGGTGGAACTTATGGATTACATTTTTTGACACACAAAGGCCGTGTGCCAGTAACCGCCTTGATCCAATACGGGTCTATTTTCTAGGAAGTAGCCAGAAAGGTTGACGATCAAGCAGAATAACTTTTATTTATTATTCAGATATTACCTACGTACAAGTGTATAACATAAAAAATACACTATCTTGTAATATTATAATTGAATTTAAATGTTCCCAAAGAAGGTAAAGCGTAAAACTCGGTAGAAGCTGGGAAACAAAAGTCAATAAAACAAAAGTGTTATGGGAAAATCGTGAAAAACTGTTCTTTTACGGAAGCATGTTCATAGATGTTGTAATTTTAAGCGAGTCTATTTGGGTCACGTATCCCAAACCGAGGGTCGCGAAGCGCCATGCGGGCCATTCGTCTTCATTCCGGCAAAGCCTTCTTTATACGTTTCACTTGCAAATTGTCAATGAAATACGCAATACGCAATGGTTCCCGAACACTGGTTTGTTTCCGTAATTTTTTTTTGCTTGGCGCGGGTCTCGCTGTTATAGGACTTCTTGCGTTTAAGCAAATGGTATTAGTATAAATATTCATATATTTACGTACTATCTGGTTTGATGAGGTGTTAATTTGTAGTATTTATTTAGGGACCAGACAAAAACATCTCCTGCACGTGCGTAACTTTCAGTGCGTAGACTAAAGTAAAGAAGCAATGAAGAAACCTTTAGCCTATTCATTGTTATTTTTCGATTTGAAGCAAAATCTATCCCAAGCTTTTTATACTGTAGATAATCTGATTTTTTGTAGAAGAGCATTTTGTTTGACTTTATTTATTGATATTTTCTGCACCCCACTGGGAGTTTTGTTGTAGAAGCATATACCTACATACAATTTATATTATGTAGCCGAGTCGTGGCACCGCGAGCTTATGTTTATTTCTGGTATTAAAATTGTGTATCGCAATTTTTTGGGAACTGCGATTGATAGTTCTATGAGCGCACAACTAGTTTTTACAAATATATATAAATGAGAGAAGCCGCTCGTAATTATTAAACAATTTTATCAGAGTGGAAACAAATCTACTCGAACTATGATCAGAGTGGAATGAAACAAGCACAACATAAATAAATTAAATCAAATCAGAGTGGATTAGCGCCGATGGACTACAAAATACTCCCAATGGCATATTTTTACTTTAAAAATTAGAAGGTAGAAAAATTAAGTAAGAAGAGTACTTCTAAGTTTTAATTCGCTGTACAAGGAAGTCGTTCAAAAATAAAATTAATTAAGGGCAAGATTATTAAATCATAATTATTATAAACTTCTTCAATAACATGCAAAGATATTACGTTCCAAACTCAATTGCAAAGAGTTTCGAGCTTCGGTCAAAAATTGCTCCAAGTTTTCCCGCAAAAATATCTAATGTTCTCGAATCTTCTCGAAAACAATAATGGGAATTCCTGGATTGGTAGTCCAAGAGTGAGACCAAATAATTATATCGTTGTGTACATTTTGTTTAGCTGTGTAGTGCTGGCTCTGAATTTTCACCACCCCAACTCTTCCCATTTCTGTAGTAAATGGTGACTAGGGGATATCAACCGGCGGGCGGGCAGTACGGTCCCCTACCAGATCAATTCTACCACCAAACTGCAATACTCAACCTACATGCCCAGCGTGGGGATTATGGCCATTTCCCCCATATGAGATAAACCACAGTAAGGCGCTTATTAGTGGGAGGCCTGTGTCCAACAGTGGATCAAGGACTGGCTGCAGGCTATTGAGGTTGAGGTACATTTTGTTTGGGTCTTTACCGGTTTTTTTATGATCACAGGTTAGTTCCTATTGCATACTGAAGTTTGATGTTTATTCGTTTTTAAAACAAAATATAAGATTCACTTATACATCCGTAATAAATACTTGACATTATATTTAAAAAACAGCAAGAAGAAAGTGAATATGTGTTTAAGTACTGCGGGATTTATTATCTTGCTTTTAACCGACTTCAAAAAAGGGGGAAGTTCTCAATTCGACTATTTTAATTTTTTTAAAGCAGGTGCTGCCCGTTTGATCATTTGTGTTATTTCAATTTGGTCAAGTTCTGACAGTGGCATCCATGAGAAAATCATAATATCTATTATTTGTGTGTATAAGTCGATTTATTAAAACAAACCCTAATAAAGTCTGTAATGAAATACGAAACCATTGAAGATGGATACGAGCAGATAGTTTTTTTGTTGGGTACACATACAAATAGCATAGGTAAAAGTAACAAATGTACCTACCATGTACCTATGTGTACATAATTATTCTGTTATCATTATGTACACATAGGTACACCAACACATATTAGGCAGGTAAGCAGATACACAATTATAGATGTATCACAATAAAATACCTACTACACTTAAATTGTAATAAATAATAATTGTGTTGTAGTAAAAGAAAGCAGTTAATGTTGACCTAGAAAAACCGGGTTATTCCAGTTTTCCCCCTTGACGATCCCCCTTAGTGGGGAAAACTGGAATAATTATATTTGCAATTCCATTTTATTAGAAACTGCAAGACGTGGTTTCCTTGTCTACGGTTACGGGTATAAGAACATAAAAAAACAGCGATCTCCCAGTCTAAAATAAATTAAATGTGAACTTTTGCTTTGGAAAGAAGGTGGGAAAACAAAGCTCAAGTTAGATTGAATTCTCAGTGAGCAACGCCGCAGTAGACGTACTTCCTTCATAAGCAATACTTCCGGCATTGGAATGTGGAATATGAATTATGAATGTACTGATAATGATCTAAAAGACAAATGTAGGCATAAATCAAGGAATTAAATGAAGCAAAAATAATAAAGGAACTAGGTCACTGTGAGGTGCGGCTAAGAATTTGGACCACCCCAACTCCCGTGGTTGTCGTAAGAGGCGTTTAAGGGATATTCATCGGGGGGCGGCAGCAGCGCCCCCTGCAGAACAATTCTACTACCGATCTGCGATCCCCAACCCGCATGCCCAGCGTGGAGATTATGGGCAGTACCCCCTGAGGCTTAGGTTGAAGTTAAGGTCACTCACTTGTTTTCTACTTTTTTGTGAATAACCCTGAATTTAGCATGTATTATGGAACATAATACGCCGTCTCATCGTTTATGCACATGTTATTTAAACGATCCGGTTCCCTCTACTACGAACCCAATAAAATGTCACCCTTTTGTCGCATAAAGCGTAAAACAATACCCGCCATAAACTCTAAAATAGAATAAGTTTTTATTGGCAAAATTTCAATCCTGCTTGCAAGATATGGCACGTCAAATTTGGACAAACACCAATTCAACTCATGAATAAAACATTGGCTAAGTCCTCGATCCTTTCAGCATCGATGTACTTCAATACCAACTTACGTTAATGCACAAGCTGGCATCCTTATTCCCTTGAGATACGGTTCCTTTTGCAGGACAGGGTCGGTGGTAGGGAAACTTTCGGATTTGCTTCAAGGTCGCCTATAGTGTTCGGGTTATGATAATTTTTAGACCCTCATTCGGTTATTATAGGGAGCTATTAAATTTCGTTCTCGATTTAGATGTTTGTTTATATCTCTACGCAATTGCCTTTGTCGGGTAAAGTTCCCCGATAGAGGAAAATAACCGAAATGCCTCTGATATGGGCGATTACTGTCGAAAAACTACTGAATACAGGGTTTATGGCTATCATTTTTTGTCGTTATGCGAACGGTGGCTGCGGAGAAATGTCGAGCCTTTAGGAATGCGGAGATACGGGACCTTCTGGGCGCAATCTCGGGGCACATTAGTGCCGGAGTCGTGGGTCACTTAACTTTACTGTATGAAGTCTACGAAATAGATCAATAGTAACATTACCAAATGTCACAAGAGTATCTAGTGTAAAGCCTGTGCGTACAGCCGGTACAGCTAGATAATAACAGTTCGTAACCGCGCCCGGCGCGCCGCACCATTTGTCCGATGCTATCACCGCACTAACTCTAATCACTGCATTTACCTGCGCTGCTCCGATGTTCGTGTTCCGACGCCAATAAAACTTGTTAAAACTTCCTCCACACTAACCAGCATGGCGTTTAGTAACCACGTGCGCTACATGGTTATTACTAAACGCCATGCTGTAGGAAAATGATAAAAATGCAAAACGTATCAGCATAATGCTCTCGGTCGCATTTATGAGCACTTGTCGCAATTGAATCCCTTATAGTACTATAGACTAGTTGCACGCTAGGCTGTGAACGCGGGGAGATCTGCAATCTGAAGAGCGTTCCAGAAGAAAAAGGATATTACTCAGTATTTCTTTTTGCAGTATTTTAATGTAATCGGTGCACCAAGATAATATTAATCAAAGGAATAAGTACTTTAGTTACTAAAATAAAATAAACAACTAACAAACTATAGATCAAGATATTTGAAAAAAACTAATTTCAATTTTATATATTTATATTTACCGCTTTTCAAATTGAAAAACAGTAAGAAAAATAATTTATTTGCCACATACAACACACACACACACAATTTAATAAAATTAAAAGCAAGCTTGAGCAAAATTTATACGTAACCTAGGTAATAATTAACGAAGCTGTTGTGTACCTTATTTTTTTATAATTAATCAAAAAAAAATTAAAACAAAAATAAAAGGCACTCTGCCTCTTATTTTTGTCTCTTATATGATAGACTATGATAGACGTCAAAAATCATTTCTCAGACCTTTTTTTTCCCACCCAGCGCAACCACAGAACGCCCGAAAATTCTCTACGACCACTAACACCTTCCATACTAAACTTCAAGCGAACAAACTCGCTAAAAGTAAGTGAATCAAGTAAACAAACGTACAGAGTCGTTCAAGCAACAACCCGCTCATAACATTAATTACAGGCGCTGGTTAAATTACTCTGCACAAAACGTAAACTGCACGGAGGTATACTTCGGTTGCACGTAGATACATAGGCTTCACGTAGATACACAGGCTTCACGTAGATACACAGGCTTCACGTAGATACGTAGATATGTTTAGGTATCTGCAGATAGCGCGCACGGAACCGATGGCTATCTTGTACAGAGCAATGCAACACGCCAAGGAATGTAGCACTTTGTAACGGGGCGGTGGTGTTTGGACACAGCATTAAATAATTACCTTCCTTGTGTGTTGGATGGTTTCGTGTTAGTTTAGGCTGAACGCTGGCGGTAGGTTGAACATTAAATAATTACCTACGTGTCTATGTTTTGTTTGTATTTGCAGTTTGTGTTATATATTTCAATCTTTTGGCTGTGTTAGTTGTATTATCCGATGTCTGTGAACTCGTTGCTATTAGTAGGCGAAAAAACCGAGATGCTATGAATTGCTGAATTGGAGACTCTAATCTACTTAAAAATATTTAAAAAATATAAAAATTGTGATTTGCACAAAAAGTACATGACACTTATTAAGGGCTCTCGTTGCCAATATTATGCTATTTTTAATAATAGCTTGTGGTTTGGTAGTGAGTGATTCCCCGAACAATGATAAAACAAGTTATTGTACAAGACTTAAGTATACTTACGTCTTAAATAATACAAATAAAAACTTAAAATTGACAAGTACCAGCATTAAAATTAATTATACAGCATAGAAGATAATATTAGTTTTTAAATTCAATTAGTAGACAACAGCATGCAGATTTGAAACTTTTTTAGTTATTAAAATTTTACTCAAATCGGGGTCAATATAAAAGTCTATTATTTATAACAATATGTAGGTCAATGCACAATGATTATAATTAAAATATTTGATCAGGGAGTAAATGTAGTAAAATTAATATTTTCAAATACTAATTATGCATGCTAATTTTAAAAACAGATCTACCACATTAATATACCTGTATTTAAATTAGCATCATCGACAAAGATGAAAAAGCCAGGCCACTT
This sequence comes from Eupithecia tripunctaria, assembly GCA_955876795.1. Taxonomy (NCBI): domain Eukaryota; kingdom Metazoa; phylum Arthropoda; class Insecta; order Lepidoptera; family Geometridae; genus Eupithecia; species Eupithecia tripunctaria. The sequence continues at coordinate 15,475,471 of OY041615.1, forward strand.
TGGTCGTTGAGAAATAGGACTGGTAACGGGTGTCTCTAAGCTTACTTGATTTTTTTATAAGGTTACCTATAGCTAAATCAATTTTGTATCGCTCTTTTAGTTCAAAATAATTCTTAACACCAAAGTAATTTACAAGGGGTTGCTCACTCGCGGGGCCTTCAGTAATTCCGTGATCATGGCGCATGAAACTGTGCCGAAATATTGGGAAGCTCAAAACTCAAATCGTGGTAAATATCCCGTTAGAAATAACGAATGAATAACTCACAAACTACAATACCACGACAGTTTTCTACCCATAACGATGCTAAATTCCAATTTCTCCAATAAAGATGCTGCTGTGTGAGCAGCTCCGAGCCGGCATACCTGCGTGGGTGGATGGAGCAACTCTTGCCGCTATTCAATTATGCGAAAGCTGTATAAAAGTGCATCGTCTATTTTCCTTTCAACAAATTGTTGAATAATTTTCCGCATCGCAGTATTAGCTCGGCAATAATGTTATTAACGAGGGAAGAGTAATAAAATGGAAGTTGTTTATTAAATGGTGGAGTAGAGCCGTTGGAATTGGATTTGACAAATATTTGAACGATCTGTAGGTATTTTTTCAGGGCGCTCTGGATGTTTTCTATATATAATAAAAAAAAAATCTATCTATGTAGTGTATTGTATTATGCATATCAGTTATCTAGCACCCATAACACAAGCTCTGCTTAGCTTGGGGCTAGATAATGCTGTGTGATAGTCCAGCATTATTTATTTATTTATTTATTTATATTCTTTTTTACTGCATGGGCACTCTCTGCGTTACGACCCGAGTTCGTACAACACGCTCAACAACCTCTCGTCGTAGGCACGGAAAGTGTTAAGTTAGTTGTTCTTAGTTTGGTTTATCCAAATAGCTTAATAAAAATATTTTGCTTATTGTTCATAGGTATTGGCTATCTCTAAGATTTTCTTGCTTGCTTTACTTTAGACACAAGGCGGGGCGGCGGCGCTGCGGCGGCGGCGGCAAGCAGCGAGCCAAATTAATGTTCCAATGTTCTTTTAAGTGTTTGCGTACGTTAATGCTATTAGTAATGTGCCCTTTACTTAAATTCATTACGTCATAATGGTACTTAATAACACACTGCGAGGAACGTTCCTAGATAATCATCCTTTCAGTATTCGGAGGCGAAAGTCTGTGTAAATAACTCAAAATTAACCAAACATAAAGTCAGTTATCCTACTCATTAAAAAATAAGCCTACCTACTCAGAAAAAAAACCCGGTTTCATTTGGATGCTGCAATGATTCTAACGATATTAAATATAATAAAATCTGTTAAGGCACTTAAAATATATATAGTTTAAGTGAAATAAAGAAACTCACAACAAAACTCAATAAAGAAACATGTACCTTCAAAAAATTACACTCATTTTTTGGGCAATCGTAGTGAGACGTTGGGAATAACTCGTGTAAAACAAGTTCAAAACGTAGAAGCCTAACAAGTATATGTGAAGCCCGCCAGGAGTCTGGGGGAGCCACAATAGGAGCACAAGAAAAGGCTGCAGAATGCATCTAGTTAGTGCAATCACAATGAGGCTAACAAGATGCAGTAATGAGGCCGGATACGGAAATGTGGTAACGCCATAATAACATTAGCAGCGGGTAAGAACTCTTCCTAGTCACGATGAACATCCACCTCTGTGGGGGGGCTAGGATTCAAACCTGCACGTGGTATGATTAACTCATACTCATACTTATAGCTTCTGCTTGTAGAGGCATAATGCTGAGACAGGGACCTTTTTGGCCCCTTATATAGCATAATCATTAACATGTTCCTGCTCTTTTATATTTATGTACTACTTTCCTTGTCTCGTTATACATATGTAAATTTTTTCTTATTTTTTACTGACCTGTACTTTCTACATGTTATGTAATTGGCTCCAAACAGATATATTTTTCTTTCTTTCTTCTTTTTACCTACTCATTTATTCGCCGTTGGAGCACAAGGCACACTTGGAGACGTCATTAATACAAAAGAAAAATAATCAAGTTACTTAGTTGAGTTTAAGTACATACAAAATAGGTAAATTAATAAATAGATCAGCTGTAAATAAGCATCGTTAAAGTCATGATTAAATAATAATTAAAGGTGCTGTTGTAAAATGGCAGTGTATATTATAATTAAATCTAATAAATATTTAATAATTATCACAGTTCCCTTACCTACGTGAAATATAGCTGCTAAGAATGCATTGTCATTTGTGGACTAACCTATGATAGAGTATAGAAGTGTGACATAATCAAAACTTATTCAATGTCATGTATGTATATAGTATGAAGGGACGGTAACCTATTACTGAAGCTGTCTGAACAACGAAAATAGCCACATATACCTAAATCGATCAGCTACCCGTCAACGACAGTTTTCAGATCATGGATTTCATAACACCCAAAGTTAATTAGGGATAGAAAACTACCCACCGGAGTAGAACTGACTACATCTGAAACAGCTGAACCTGCGAGAATAAATGAGGTTGGATAAATATTAACCCCCTCATAGCCTGGTCGGCGAAAGGCGAATACGAGGAAGGCCTTCGTTGTTTGCGTGAACTTGCGGTTTTAACTTTTAAAGGTACGTTTAGGCAATCAGTGATTAGGTACCTATAGCAATACCAATATAGTTAGCCATAGTGAAAGTTCATAAATTCATAAATTCTTTATTGCACACAAAATAACATACATACATAAGAGTTAACAAATACTGGACATGTACAAAGGCGAGCTTAACCCTAAAAGAGTTTTCTTACAGCAAACCTATGCTAACAGAGAGAGTTTATAAAGCAATTGTGGATAGATATAGTGTACATACAAGACAAAGGAAGAAAATACTAAATATACAAATAGTATTTTTTAAAACTACATAAAACTATCCTAAACTAAAATAAAGTAACATACGTAAACATACCAAATATATACCTAATATAAAATATAGCTATAAATACATACAATTTAAATATATATTATATAAATATATATACCTATCTATATATATATACATATATAGCTATGACTGTAGAGAGAGATAATGCTCTTTTACCTTAGACTTAAATGCGCTTAGTGAAAGACTTGCTTGTATTGAATGGGGAAGAGCATTCCAGAGTCTCGGTGCCATCAGGGTGAAGGAATCATGGTAACGGCTGGTTTTATGCTCTTGGGTTCGCAGACGAAGGGATATAGCCGTTCTACAGGGCTTGCCACGGGGAACAAAAAACTCAAAGCGATCACGAAGATAAGAAGGACAGAGAGGATTAAAGAGGATAAAGTAGAGGAAAGACAAGATATGGAGATCCCGGCGACGACGTATAGGAAGCCATTTCAGCTGTGATCGGAACTGGGACACGTGGTCAAATTTGCGCAGCCCGTAAATAAACCGGATGCTCAAGTTCTGAAGGCGCTCTAGTTTATTCAAAAGCTCCTCCGAGACGTCCAAATAGGAAACATCCGCGTAGTCCAGGATGGGTAGAAGCAAAGATTGAGCAAGAGTGATTTTGGTCTCAAGAGGAAGAAATTTTTGAAGACGTTTGAGGGACTGAAAGGTAAAGTAAATTTTTCTGCTAACATCATTAATGTGTGGGGACCAAGATAAGCGTTTATCAAATTTTTTATTAATTTTATTATATTTTATATGAAAGTTTTTATTTATTTTATTTTTTATAATGTTGGACAAATTCACACAGCATTATCTAGCCCCAAGCTAAGCAGAGCTTGTGTTATGGGTACTAGATAACTGATAGTTTCGAGGCAATGTGACTTGCTCCTTTGGTCTATTGGTTTTGAGTCATCAGTGTTCCCCCTTGAAATCCCATGGGGAAAACGTGACTTCAAAAAATGAATTCCAGTTTTCTTCCTTAAGGGGTATTTTTCAAGGGAGAAAACTTGGATAACCCGATTGGTTCGACCACTAGAATAGAAATTACCTGCTTTTCAGGTAATTTTACATAACAAATAGGTGAATTTCATAAGTTAAAGTGTCATAGTTGTTGGTTAGGGCGTGTCCACAAAATGCATGACATTTCCAGGCCTGGCTGGACGCGATGTGCGTGGGTGGCGCCCACCGCAAATCAGCGCAGCGCGTCCGCTGGTGCCGCGTGCGGTGGCGCCTTCCAATTAGTGATGTTTAATGCGAGTGTCCGACTGTCCGTGCCATGTAAGTGTTCACGGTCAAAACGGTAAATTAACTCGCGTAGCAATCTCTTGAAATATTTTAAGCCCATGTTAAGTGCACAGAGACACTTGTTAATTTAATAATACTAGAACGACTCATATTCTTCGTATTAAGACGATGAAGAAGACAATGTAACTGTTACTGCGTAAGCGCCTTATTGGTGTTTATCTCATGGAAGGTTATGCTCATAATCCCCACGCTGGGCATGCGGGTTGGGAATCGAAGTTTGGTGGTATAATTGTTCTGCAGGGGGGCGCTGCTGCCCGTCTCGGTGGATATCCTTTAGTCGCCTCTTACGACACCCGTGGTAAGAGTTGAGGTGGTACAAATTCTAAGCCAGCATCACACAGCTAACTACATTTTTTAATTGACTTATGCAACATTGTAATCTCTAATAATAAATGATTAGAAATTCTATTAATAATGATTATTATCTATCCATATAATAAATGATTAGATACCTACGAACTGTATGTTATAAAGTAATCGGCAAAACGTAAAACCTGAATTGCTTTTTTGTCTGATCTTCATATTTTAACAAAGTAGTGTTGGTAACTTTATTGTCCTCAATTTTCCTTATTGATTGGAATATTTTTAAATTGGGTCATACGGAAAGGTGCCAAGTGGACTAGACCCCTCGCAGGCATTGATAGACTCTGTCCTAAAGAGAAGAGTCGTGGCGTTACGGTGAACTTACACTTTTAGTCGTACTGCAATGACCGAATAGTGTTGTCAACGCAACAAAAGTTGTCAAATGGCACAAAATTCTATGTCTGCGCGTGCCCTCAATTCCCAGGACTCTTCTCTTTTTGAACAGACACTAGTGGTGACATGGTTCATTTCTTCGGCAAGACAAGTTAGAATTTGATATTAATTACAAGCAAATACATGATGTTACAAATACAAGCATTGATTAATTAAAAAGGGAAGATGAGGTACTAGTTTCTCGAAAATGGCAACCTCATATTGTGTAAAATTGTGTGCTCCCACCTCAGTTACCGTCGTCGGACCGGCGGCACGGGCGGTCGTGATTCGCGTGAAATATTGTTGTCTCGGTCTCACTTCGGTCTTAGATACGTCTTTCCGTCTTTGTTCTTCTTTGTATTGCACAGGACTGGAAATATAACAGTGAGCGTATGTGTTTGCGTGTAGTTGCAACACATGCCATATTTTGAGTAAGCGCTGGGAGAACGTAACCTATCTTCTCTTTTTTAGTAATCAATGTGTAAAAGTTACAGATTTACTTTGACGTTTTGCTTCTGCTTCTTGTAGTTGGCAGCCAAAAAGCTTTGAACCTGCCTATAACCTTCCATATTTTAGGTACCACCAAATGGCTTAAATACCTTAGGAATATTTGCCTACTGCTTCTCCTCAGCACATACTTACGTCCACTGCTGCACGTGCCTCCCACAAAATTAAAAGGAGTTTGCCATAACCACGCTTGGCAGGTGGATATGTGATAGCAGTTGAGGTGTTAAAAATAAATGCTACAGCCATTCATCTATTAGGTTCCCTTAATCCACGGTTTGAGTGGTCGATTCTTATGCCGGTTACCTACTTCGTACCAACTATTAAAATGTCCTGTTTGCAAAATTTCATCTTGAACCATTTCGTAGTTTTGGCGTGAAGAAGTAATAAACATCCATCCATCCAAACATTCGCATTTATAATATTAGTGTTAAGTACGGATTTTGAAAACAGATAAATGTATTTTACTAAAACAGCCTGACAATAGACAGACAGTAAACGTCGTTCCGCAGATTTACAAATGACCGTAACAAAGCTTACCATATCCTATACATATCCTCGTAAAATTCCATCAATATTCGTGTGTGTTGTTGTGTTTTAATTAATAAGTGTTGTCGTGCGGAATCGCCGAACTCGCCGACGACGACCGACCGACGCGGGCCGCACGTGTTCAACGGCTCCGAGGCGTCGTTTGTTTAGTCCTCCTAAATATACTGGCTACCTTTTAGTTTTCGTTTTAACGGTTTTTCATAGGCACTTAATGAAGTTTTGTTTATTTACCGGACAAAATATTATTCATATAGAACATAACACGGAAAATTACAGACTATCCATAGAAATGAATCAGAACTAGTATTTACAAAATGCTCTAACAGCGGACTGTTGTTAACAATCTATGAATTGGAATATAGACTTTTATCATTTAAATTAAAAATGAAGTAAGCACCTAGCTTACTATATTTTTGAATCAAATAATTTAAAAATCTATGTTTTTTGTGTAAAAACCGAGTACCTACAATATTTTACCGCCTCTGTAGTCCGTAGTTAAACTTGCGCATTGATTTGTCTTATTTAATGGTGCAGACGTAGCTGAAGGCGGAAAGCGCCCAAAAGGCAGCGCCTCAAATGAAAAGCGCCTCGCGAATATTCCCAAATATTATTCATATCGCGCGTTCGAGTCGAGCGCCTCCCGTGCTGACGCAAACCGAACCCCATGAATGGATTTGTGGTTCTTCCCTTACTTTGAAGTCGAAAAACGTGATGAAAAGAAAAATGAAATATATGTTACCTGAAAAATCTACCCATAACATGAAGATTTTGGGTTATTCCAAGTATGTTTAATTATCAATATAAAGGTTTCAAAGTATGCTTATGCATAAAATTTGATCACTCTATAGCATAATATGATTATTTTTTTATCATATTTATTGACTTTACAAGTCAAGTATTTCAATCGTATTATAATTCTAACTTATAAATATACAAAAGAAAACAACAACAAAATAAAACCAAGCAGTCGCTTTGCTTTTTACCGATGCATACAAATTTGAAATCTTACTGTAACAACAGGATCTTTGTAAATAAAGATTTACAAAGCTTATTATAAGTAAGTCACCTGCAGGCAAGTTTCAGTAAAACGTAGTATTATCACACTTTATGAAGAACACTTTAAATAATGTATGTTCCTCGTAAAACGTAAGAGAGCGGGGGCGGCGCGGGGGCGGCGCGGGGGCGCGGCGCGGGGGCGCGGGGGCGCGGGTGTCGCGAGAGTAAGTAGTTTTATTAATATTCTTGTGAATAACTCGCTGTATATTTTGTTATTCATGAGTAAAAACCAGAACACAGTATCTCCCTGGTCGCTCTTTTACATCATTGAAAATCTAAGCTAAGATTCTACATTGTCAGAATAACGAAGATATTTCTGTCGAAGATGAAAGTGAAAAGATATCAAATGCCGTCTGTTTTATGGTCTATTTATTTGTGGTGAAAAAGTTGAGTGCTCGTTTTATTTATTTCAGAATTATTATGTATGTATGTGGAAAAATACATCAATCAAGAATGTGTGGAACCGACATCAGGTATGTAAAACATCCAATGTTATTTGCTCTATATTATATTAAATTCACACAGCTTTATCTAGCCCAAAGCTAAGCATACAGCTCGTGTTATGGGTACTTGATAACTGATATACATAGTACAACACACTGAATAGAAAAAACATCCAGCACGCCTTGAACAAACATCAGAAATATAATATCGTACACACATTTGTCCTGAGGTGGGAATCGAACCCGCAACCTCCTGCGTCGCAGGCGGACCGTAGCCCACCGCGCCACAGAGATCATCATAACTCTTACTAACTTTTCTCCAATTTAGCTTAAAGGCTCTGCTAGGTACCTACTTATATTTCATATAGGTACCTAATACTTGGCATTAATATAATTAAAAACAAACTTCAGAAAACACACAAAATCATGAACAAGAAGGAAGTTCAGTAAATCAGTATAATTATAATAAAGCCCATTGCTTATCGTGTTCGCGCGTCGACAAAGCCATTTGCAGAATGGTTAAAAATTCTATTAAAAACCTCATTTTGTTTTCATCAAGTTAAAAACTTTAGTTGCGAACGTTCGAGGCCGAAATACCTACTTACCGGGGTGGTGCAAGGTGCAAGAGATACGGGGCTACGGTTTTATTGACGTTGGAGAATTATTAGATGATTATGTATAATGTTTTATGTAGTAGGTAGTCCGACATAATTTAAATATGAGATAAGTACCTATGTACCTACCTTAGTCAATTACATTTAATATAAAAAACTACCTACCAACGAACTATGGATTAAGTAATCTGAAATAAAAGAATTAGAATTTCAGACATATCAGATATTGTACATAGTCCATTTAAGGCGCAAACACCAGTGAAAGTGGCGCCCCACCTATATTATCTTATTAATACGTTAAACACAGGAAGTTTTAAAAATCTATCGTACAATTTGTGCTACTTATTATAAGTTATTTATGTGGTTAGATATTATCTTTGTGTATTTAGTCACAAATCCGATTTTAATGATTAGAAACTGAAGCTTTGTTATTTGTATTGCTGAACTCGTACAAGCCCACAAACCCGCTGCCGTAGTCATCGCTTTTTCAAATCTAAAATGATGTAAGCTTTACAAAATGAAACTATTACAGAGGCATTAATAAATACCTTATAAAAGATACCACAAACTGTACGATGGATTTTTAAAACTTCCTGTGTTTAACGTAATAGTAAGATAATATTTTGTAGTTGGGGCGCCACTTTCATCATTCATGCCGTCTTAATAACGTCTGTATCTGCAAAGGCTGCCGCAGATGAAACTGTGTCTGTTTATGCTCTATTCTTCAAGCTACCCTAATGCGTCTACTAAGGTTGTGCTTATTGCGATGGTGCTAACTAGAAGCCCACAAACCTCATCCTGCCAGCAAACCGCCAGCAATCAGTGGAGCCGCAACCCGCGCCCGCCCCGCGCTCGCCCCGCGCTCGCCCCGCGCCCGCTCTGCGCCGGGACGGGTGCGACTCCACTCTTTGACTTTGGAAACAAATAGTTAATTACCCGGAGAGCAGCTCGTTAGGCGCGGATTGTGTCGAACTTGGCTTGCTTTCCGTTTTTTCTGCCCCTCAAGCTGCTGGCACAAGATAGGAGATACGACCAGTAGTGCTACTTTAATTTTGAGACACTAATTAGTTCCTTGATGCTTATCAACATATTTTTTATGACTAGTTAGTGTAAAACATCTTCATCAGCAGCTTGATATTACGAAATAATTTATTAACAAGTTTAGCTTACCATAATCCGTTATTTTCCGATAAAATTATTATGATGACTTTTACTCGTAGCCAACGCATTGTTTATATTCTGTTTTACAAGGATTCAATCCTTATAAAAAAAACATGCTACAGAAAACTAGGTTCATCGAAATAATATATATTTTAACAATCACACTTCACACAAGTATTAAAAATGCGAAAGATTGTAAGGATGGATGTTTGTTAGCTCTTCACGCCAAAACTACTGAACGGATTGGAATGAAATTTTGCATACCGGTAATTCTAATCCTGGAATCTACTTTTATTCCATTAACTAGTTCCCGTGGGAAAAAAATCACCTTTTAACGTTTCCATAGGACCAACGCGTGCGAAGCCGCGGGGCGCAGCTAGTGTTGTGCTCTTTCTATACAAAAAAGGGTCGTAGTTTACTCGCTTACATTCACAACAAATTCGCTAAAAAATAATAGTCTTTATATTAAATTCTACATCTTGCTCAATATCCGCAAGTTCTTCACAACCAATATAAGCTGAGATACTGCTTCTCAACCACCTTACTGCTGTAACTCCAGATTTGAAGCTCAAGAACTCGCTACTTAGTTATTTCTCCGCGGAAATGAAAAAGGTAACTGCAGTTATTACCATTAAAGCATTGTTGTAGCCGCGACCGCGAATGGAATTAAAATGAATAGGGCTAATTGGTAATGCTGCCTTAATGGCAGGCTGGGAGACGGAGAATGGATTCAATGGATACGGGAGAGGTACCTTTAGACCCACTGCGCCTTTCGGGCGCTGGGATCCTCGAAGTGGGTGGTCCATTTAAATGTTGTCGGGCAATTTATAACCTTCGTTGTATTTTTAAGACTAAATGATTTAAAACGTTTTCGTATCTGGCAGCTTTTGAGCCAGATTTTCTCATTGATAAAGGACCATTAATCGATAATTCCGGGTAGAAAGTGCGTCAAAGCCATATTTGGCTAAAATGACAGTTTTGTTCAGATTCGAACGCTCTTTCGATCTGTAGGTATATTTAAAATTTTTATTATTTCAAAAAAATGGTTACTACTTCCCAATTTTTTTCAAATCCTGTAACATGATCATACCGTGAATTTGTTTCTACAAAAGATCTACAATCGCGAATCACCATCATATAAATCGTATCATTCTTGGTCGTAAAATTCAACGTTTTTTACGAAAGTGGTTTCAAACCTAGGCCCTATAATGTATGTATATCATATCAATATATATACATATTATATCATCACAAATTTTTGCAGTTACCTACCTACTCCACAAAATAGTTTAATTTGAGGAAAACGACGAAGAAGGTGAAACCAAGGAAGATGATTAAGTAACACTACAATCAAAATAAGACGATTTAATTACCAGTTTATAATATCACGCAGAAAGATAGCTGTACAAGGTACAATGTGTTATTCAGGCTATGCATGTGATATCAAGGCTACCTAACTTCCTATGTTATTATAACTTACTAATATCTACGTGAGGAATGTGTCACGTATCAAACGTGACTTCTATCTTCCGTATTATACTTTCTTGTTAACTTTAATCCAATAAATAAATCAGTTGCGAACTTACTGTTGGAGTGGACTTATTACATCAGTACCCCTAACATTCTTCGAGCCGGATTCACAGTCAAAATCCGCAGACGCACTCACCACTGTCTGTCGAAGGACAAAGTGATAACGTACGTTACATAAACGTTATCATACGGCTACTACGTCGCGTACACACGTAGTAGCTTGCGATTGTGTTCCCTACATTGCTAGTCGGAACCTACATCGCGCAGAGCAGCCTCTGGGATGCATATTGTGTTCCCTACATTGTCGTTGGAACCTACATCGCCAAGCAGCTCTTGAACAAGTATCCTGTATCAAAGAGGTCTCAGTTTACCTACTCATCATGGATAACTTGAAGAAGAACCTTGAGAAGATTCTCGAAGCTATGTTACACATCAGGACCAAGGATCCAGCCAGTCATAAGAACCTTGTCACGAGTATAGACAGAGTAAATAAGCTTCTGGACTTCGTCGGGAATAAATTTGGTTTTATAGTACCAATAATGGAAAGGGAGAAGGATACATCCGTACTGCAGCGCCCGAAATCCAGTTCACCATGCATCAAGAAGGAAATGGATAATTTTGTGCGACACCCCCGGAGACCAAATCCCTCTCAAGCAAAGAAACCCTTCAGCCAGTCAAAGGGTACATACAGCAAGCCAAATAATCATAAACAATCAAGCTACAGTAAGTCAGGCGATCTTGGATTTATTTCAGCGGCTTGCACATTATTGACCTGTCCTTATTGTAGCAATAATCACGCAATATACAAATGTGATGATTTTATAAAACTCAATGCCACAGAAAAATTAAATGCAACGATGCAGTTAGGCATTTGTCAAAATTGCCTACTTCAGCACGAGGTAGGTCAGTGCCGTTCAAGGCGCTCATGTGGTGCTTGTCAAGGTCGACACAATTCTATATTGCATGACGCATTTCGGAAACCTTCTGGATCATCCACGAATGCTCATGTGGAGCCGTCTACGACCAAAGGCATTGAAAAGATCACACAGAGCCAAGATCAAGTCCATCAGGCACTTCAGAATCAACGGATGAGCGGATTACGAATAATAGAAGATATCCAAGACATTATGAACATTCGATTTATGTCTATGACGCAGCAGATAGAAGAGATTCGCCACAGCATGCATCAATTACAAACGGAATCCTTCGGAAGAAATCGAAGTCGTAAAATCCAATACCTACGTTCTTCTCGTGCACGGAAAAAGTCGCAGCGCGGGGACGCAGGAACACATCTAACGGCGACGGTCAACTTGGCGGCCCTTGTGGAAGGCCCCAAGGCATCACAGCAGCTGCATGAAGCATCATGTGACGAGCAGTGCACGCTGAGAGTCCCGCGATGGAGCACGGGGTTGAACATCTCCAAGATAGAAGCACAGAATCAAGCAGAGCCGAGTGCTTCGAGGTATAGTTTGGGGTTGGACATCCCCACGATAGAAGCGCGGAATCAAGCAGAGCCGAGTGCTTCGAGGTATAGTTTGGGGTTGGACATCCCCACGATAGAAGCGCGGAATCAAGCAGAGCCGAGTGCTTCGAGGTATAGTTTGGGGTTGGACATCCCCACGATAGAAGCGCGGAATCAAGCAGAGCCGAGTGCTTCGAGGTATAGTTTGGGGTTGGACATCCCCACGATAGAAGCGCGGGATCCAGCAGAGTCGAGTGTTTTGCGGTATAGTTTGGGGTTGAACATCCCCACAATAGAAGCACGGGATCCAGCAGAGCCGAGTGTTTCGCGGTATAGTTTGGGGTTGAATATCCCCACTTTTGGAAGTGACGATTGAAAGCATAAGGACACTAAAATCTCTATTTATTATAAAGTTTTAATAGTTTACTTTTCCATTAACAATCGTTTACTTAATTTTGTATTCATACCTACTCCATATTGTTTTTGTCATGTTTATTAAATACTGTATCCTTTTGCGAGTGGCCAGGATGTACAAAGTACAATGTAGTGTTCATTATCAGGGAAGAATCCCAACCGTGTTTGTATTCTTGTTCTTACACATTACATTGTTTTCCCTTTTTCTAGAGGCCAAGATGTACAAGGTACAATGTGTTATTCAGGCTATGCATGTGATATCAAGGCTACCTAACTTCCTATGTTATTATAACTTACTAATATCTACGTGAGGAATGTGTCACGTATCAAACGTGACTTCTATCTTCCGTATTATACTTTCTTGTTAACTTTAATCCAATAAATAAATCAGTTGCGAACTTACTGTTGGAGTGGACTTATTACATCAGTACCCCTAACAATAGCATTACTTACATAAACAAAAATGGCGCCATCTTAAAGATCCCAAGCACTTAAGTAGGTATACAAAAATATGTGACGACCCATCATTTAATTAGTTGTTGGCTGCAAAAAATAGAATCCTGAACCTTAGAGAGGGAATCAAAAGAGCACGAGGTAAAAAATCTTTACACTCGAGTGCAACACGTAACTTTTCTTTCCATCCCTTTTCATGGGTTCCTGGTTTTTTAACAAATTAAAGGTTGTATGATAAATTCGGAACCATGGAGGTAAGAAGTTTTAAGTAAACTTAGTGCGCACGATGTTTGAAATTCAATTTACATTTTACTCTAGTCACTCTAGTGGATAAAAACAGATTTTGCACTCAGATATCGAAGAGCAAAAATACTCCATCTGAAATGGGGGGATAAACATCAAATGCAATATATTATATGGGTAGATATTTTCACTATACATAGAAAACGACCGTCGTATCGATCGTACAAACATTAGTCCCGAGACGAGAATCGAACCCGCAACCTCCCGCGTCTGACCTTCACTGTGCCACTGAGATCATCGATTATACACTTTACTTTCAAATATTAAATTCAAAATAGTGGTACTTACTAGCCATGTTCTTAACGACTTACTTCTGTGACAGACAGCTTTGACTTATATGACCAATATAATATGTAAACATAGTTTGATAATTGTAATTACACCAATTCATCTAGTTTTGTGGGTAGTAAAGCCACCTTAACTTTTAACTTATAATATAAGAATAACTCAAACTAAGTTTTCTCGTAACTGTTCATAGAAATTTTAATGTTTTTTACTATTCCTAATTATATCTACTTACTATAAATCTACAGACAAAAAAGTTATATGTGAAAAAGTTTTTTTTTATTAATTTCCTGAACAATTTCTACATTGGCTTTTACGCCATTTTTACCCCGAAGTATCGAAATACTCATAATTATAATATGAGTAAGTTAGTAATCCTAACTTACTCATATTATAATTATGAATAACGGGCTTAAATAAAAGCTATTGCTATAGCAAATATTAGGTCCTTACATATGAAATTGGCGTTTTTCGTACTGGCCACTTTAATCACAAATTTCTCCTCTTTGGTAAGGAATTCCAAATTCAAATTTGTACAGCTATAGACTCATGTATTTGTGCTTCGATGATCGTCATTCATTTGTTTTTTTTCTTCTGTTTTTTTCTGTTTGCGTCACTCATTTTACAAAATGGAAAACTTAAAATATCGCATTATTTACGAGTACGAGTTCCGCCGTGGCACTAGTGCTGCGGAAAGAACTCGAAGGGTGAATGATGTGTATGGCGGTCGTGTTGCAAAAGAAAACACAGTTCGTTTTTGGTTCCAACGTTTTCGTTCTGGAAATTTCGACCTGCAGAACAAGCCCCGTGGACGGCCTGAGACTCAAGTTGATAATGAAGAGTTGAAGGCTATTGTGGAAGCGGATCCATCGCAAACCACGTCCGAGTTAGCTGCAGGCTGCGATGTTAGTGATGAAACTGTTTTAATTCACTTGAAGCAAATTGGGAAGATTAAAAAGCTTGAAAGGTGGGTACCTCACGAATTGACTGAAGCAAACCGGCAAAGGCGCGTCGACTGCTGCGTTACATTACTAAACCGGCACAATAATGAAGGTATTTTAAACCGAATCATTACCTGTGATGAAAAATGGGTTCTTTACGATAATCGGAAGCGCTCAGCGCAATGGTTGGATCCTGGCCAGCCAGCCAAATCCTGCCCCAAGCGAAAATTAACCCCAAAAAAGTTACTTGTAAGCGTTTGGTGGACTAGTGCCGGTATTGTTCATTACAGTTTTCTCAAATCTGGCCAGACTATTACGGCTGATGTCTATTGTCAGCAATTGCAAACCATGATGGAAAAGCTAGCGGCTAAACAACCTAGGCTGGTCAATCGCTCCACGCCACTGCTGCTTCACGACAACGCTAGACCACACACTGCGCAACAGACGGCTACTAAATTAGAAGAGCTTCAATTGGAAAGTCTAAGACATCCTCCGTACTCCCCGGACCTTGCTCCAACAGATTACCATTTTTTTCGAAATTTGGATAACTTCTTGCAAGGGAAAAAATTCAACTCCGATGGGGCAGTCCAAATCGCCTTCAAAGATTTTATTGATTCCCGTCCGACTGGTTTTTTTAGTAAAGGGATCAATGAACTACCTATAAGATGGCAAAAGTGCATAGAAAATAATGGTTCATACTTTGATTAATTAAATATATTATATTAAAAAATATTCGACTTTTTGTTCCTCCCATACAAAACGCCAATTTCATATGTAAGGACCTAATAGCTTGCTCATGACAATTTATGAGCCATTATCCGATAACCAGTCCTTTAAGATTTTGTTTAGGGTTATTATATTTTTAAAACTTTACGAACTGTACACATTCTTATCGGGATTGTTATTTAACGGGTTTCACCAAAAGGTTCCACCGTCGCGCGTCGCGGAAACCAGTTTAACCTAAATATTTAATTTTAAGTATGTATCTGTGCTGGCAGTAGGTAGGTACATTTAATTGTTACTAGGTATAAGAACCTGTGTGCAGTATATTTTAACCAAATTAACATAATCATTTAGCTATTTTTTTGGGAACAGCTGCATTATTTGTGGAAACCAATTTGGCTATCGAAATCAATCAGAGCATCATGTGGTGCTATGAATTCTGTTGGATACGCTGAACTGGAAATTAAAACCGTGTATGTGATAAAATATTGGTTACATAACGATTTCTTGTTGCTCCAAATATTATGTTAATTGATTTAAAAAGTCGTGTAGTATCTACTCCACACCATGGTCGCAACAAAAGCTGTCAAATTATAAAGATCTTGTCTTACCTAAGTACGTTACTACTTATTACTTTATAGGCAACAATTTCCTACTTAAGAAATCAAATAAAGTCCCAAAAATGTTTGGCATCGACGTTAAATCCGAAAATTTCTGGGACTTTATTGGATTTCTCAAGAAATCACCCGTAGTGTATAACTATAATAACCAAAAATCTTTATAATTTCCTACTAATTTTGAAGTGAACAGTTGACAATGTGTTCGCTGCCAAATTGTGTGCTCGGCTTATTGCACTAAGGACATTCGACGGCCGGCTGCGAGGCCCAGACTCATTCTATCATTGTACAATAACTGAGAAGGTACCTGCGAAAGCTGTAAAGCATTAGATTTACACTGGAAATTTAAGCTTAAGTTACGAGTATATAGATTAAATAATGATAATAATACATACTAAGAAATAAATATAAGTCGCATGTCAAAATATTTATAAAAACTTGTATTACACTCAGAAGTATTAATCGGTTCCCGAAAAATACATAAGCTCGCTGTGCCCACAACTCGGCTAAAAATAAAAGTATCTTAGCCGCTTTTACAACTAATCTCTAGTGAGTTGCAAAAATTACTAGTAAATAAATTCAAACAAATTGTCATATTCTTGCTCTGCAAAAAGGCTTACTATAAAATATCAGATTATCTAGAGGATAAAAAAGCTTCGGACGGATATTGCTCCAAATCAAAAAATAAGGCTAAAGGTTTCTTCGTTGCGAACAGAAATCAAAAATATCACTTTATGTTCCAGTCAGTGCTTCATTTTATGCTAACTTGCCCTTTTTCAAGTGGACTTACATTTATTGTATTTATGGAAATAAAGAATTTATTATTTGATTTTATTTGATTTAAAATACTAATGAAAACTATTGAGCAGAAACATTATATAAACAAAAAATACGAATACCAAACATTTTATTTGTTACACGTGAGTGAAATTTAGGCTCTATTTACTTTTTTCCGTCAATTTGAGGCAATACCCAGAGGCGAACGTTTGTTTGTTTGTTACCTACGCTGTACCCAATGCTTGGCAAATATTAAGGTGAGTATAGAGGTATATGCATGAAAAATATTCCGGAGTAGTTCAAATCCTTTCTCATATAGCCTGGTCTAGTTCTTGAACGGGCAGGTTTCTTTGCTAAGCAAAAGGCGATAATTAGTAAAACACTTCTAGCAATTAATAGCTTCATAGAAATATTTCTACACTTCCAATAACCGATTATTTTTGGAACATAGGCCAACGCTAATCATGGACCAGCGCTGTTTCTAGGCCAAATAATAACGGAAAGGCCGGGATTTTAATACAGATGAGCAGAAAATAAATTCACGAAGATTTTTCAACGAACGCCGCGCGACTACGTAATTTGTTTGCGTACTTCGTTTTAGGGTTCCGTGGTCCGTACGTAGTGTTACGTAGTCCGCGGGACCTAGCGTGGAATTAATTTATGAGTGTGGCGTGAATTGAGAAACAAGATTATATTTTTATGTCGCATTTGCAGTTAATTGCGTCGGGGAGGACATTTTGTGGAGTTTGTTATTGCTTGTGTATTTTGTTTGCTTTATCATCTGTTTATTGCGAACATTGAACACGTTCATGTGAAAATGGACACGTAAACGTGACGAAGAGACAGCCCAATGTTAAGTTAAAATAAAAATCACGATAAGTTTGGTCTGAATGATATAAATATATATTACAAACCGTGCGTAAGGAAACAAACTGTGCATTATTGTTACTTGTTTCTGACCGTGGTTTTGCACGTTTTATGGTTATTTATATCGTGTAAACTGATTTATGGGATGAAAAATATTTCTTTGTTTTATCGCAAACCTAAAACTACTCGTATGCAATTTCAACTTACGATCTGATTAGTAGTTTTGGCGTGAAGAGATGACAAACATGGATGTTTGTTACCTCCATACATCTAAACATCCAAATTCTCACACTTATAATATTAGTATGATGTACTCGTTTGTGCAAAAGCTTGCTCAAACGATAAATTATTTATATTAAAACAAATACTACGGAACATTGGGCTAGCAAACTATCACCAACGCACTGTAGGCGACCATTGCAGATCTACAAAAACCTGCTCAATATTTTTAAAAACCCTGCAATCATTTCTGAAAAAGAAAGAATATGTTAACCATTTTACACAAATAATACACCATTTTGTTCTCTGATAAATCACAACCCACCATAATCAACAATATTTGATTTGATTTATAGCTAATGAATCACCTCCACCCTAACGTATCGCCGTTTAATTCACTTAATAGTTCGAGCTGGAATGTAGTCCAGTTTACCACTATGGTGATTAGCGCTACTGATTGTGTTGTAAATAAATAATGCCTTTAATTATGTTCAGTTGTTTACTCAATACTTACTAACATGTGATGTGTTACCACGTACTTATCGAATAGTTTAGTCATATTACATCGGTGAATAAAAACGTGCTTCAGATGATATGATAAATGTGGACCACACAGCACAAATCATTGACGCGCTATCTGATAATAAAACGTGTTCATCGAGGGCCCGGTTGCCTGGACAAATTGAACCGATAAAAAGCTACTAAAACCACGCACACGTTTGTGTTTGTTAAAATACTCTCTCTTCCATTGAATAATTAAAAAGGGAAGATGAGGTACTAGTTTCTCGAAAATGGCAACCTCATATTGTGTAAAATTGTGTGCTCCCACCTCAGTCACCGTCGGACCGGCGGCACGGGCGGTCGTGATTCGCGTGAAATATTGTTGTCTCGGTCTCACTTCGGTCATATATACGTCTTTCCGTCTTTGTTCTTCTTTGTATTGCACAGAACTGGGAATATAACTGTATGTATTTGCGTGTAGTTGTAACACATGCCAATTTTTGAGTAAGCGCTGGGAGAACGTAACCTCCTTCCCTTTTTAATTAATCAATGATCTCATCTAAAATATTTAGTAACGATTCCACGCAAACAAATGCGGTTCGCATGCACCGTTCACCCGCCTACAAATTGCATGGCATGCCATTAGACATCAGGGAAATGAAAACATCTGTCAGGGCAAGACTTACTGATACAACCTGTACTTGGTCGACTTACCAGAGTATCGAACCAAAAGTTTATGGTATACTTTCATAATAAACACGGCATTCAAAGTGTGAATTGAGTCTGATCTTGGGGTCTTTAGATCCAGGGTGACTAAGTTCCTTCGGGAAACGCGTGCTCCATCTTAGGCCACACGTTCACTTTAAAAGGTGAGAAAGTGGCCTAAAGCTTGCCTGTTATCATTTAAAAAGTATTTTATAGTGTATCTAGTTTGGTGTGGGTTTTATTCTACAATTGGTGGTGCTTGTGCTTGAAGTTGTTCGGTAAGTGAGTACGGTAAGTGATTTGGTTCTTTTTTTACCTTTTCTAATTTTATGGCATGTGCAGAAGTGCGGGTAACGCACAGAATTGAAATTTGTGGCTTTCGATTTAAGGTTTTGCGCGGCTTTGTTACTAAATATTTTACCCTAGAATATTGTGATAGATTTCTGCAGATTAACACAAAAATATAGGAATTATGTAAAACTAGCTTCGCCCCGCGGCTTCGCACGCGTTGTTCTTATGGAAACGTTTGAAGGTGATTTTTAACCCACGAGAACGGATTTATGGGATTAAAAGTAGCCTTTGATTGATTCCAGGATTAGAATTATCAGTATGCAATTTCAGCCAGATCAATTTAGTAGTTTTGGCATAAAGAGGTAATAAACATCCATCCATCCACACAAACTTTCACATTTATGATATTAGTCTGATAATTCAAAATATTTAAATTCATTTATACAGAACAGCATTCTCTGTCACCAAGCCTGATATATGAATGTGAATACTAGGAAACATCACGTGGAAACGCAGCGCGGCAAACAAAACTGCAAACAAGTTGGGAAAACGAGACAGATTGATTTTCAAACAGAACGATTGATGCATGTGTACACACAGTCTATGACTACTGGGAATTCTCTCGGAAACGCAGCGCGGAAACACTGGTGCTAGCAGAAACGTGGCGAATTGGCGATGGCGTGGTACGTAGTTATTGTAGAATACCCTATAATTGAGCAATGCGACACCTCTCGTCAAACGCACTGAATGTAACTTTAGTCTCTAAACAGGATTGGATGAACTTTAAAATTTCTCCTATAGGTTGAGATATCGGCGACTTCTTTTGGGCTCTATAAAGGAAGTCATAAGTTTTCTGAAACCTAAGTCTCTCGATCTCGTAGACTAATGCGCATTCCTATACTGAAGAAAGGTTCAAGGCTCTTCGAAGTCGTTTTTTTGCGATATTATTTGATTTCATAGTAACAGTAATACACAGACTTGGTTTCTATAATTCGCAACCAGCCATGGTAGAGCCTAGTCAACAGACCGTTGCATTAAAACCTGATAAAGGCCCGTACAATAAGGCAAAGTAAGCGGCGCCAACAATAAGGCTAAATAAGCACCGGTCCACTTCCCGCAGGAAATCCATTCTGGGGCCTCCACGCTCTAATTTCCGGTTAGCTCAGGCTGAATGGTAAGTGCTTTTACACTTTTTCTCGCGTTTTGTTCAACTTATACGAGTATGTGATGTAGGAATTTTGTTTTATGAAGTTGTATGAATCGTGGTTTTATTATGACGCCGGATTTATGTTTGTATTATGTTTATGTATGTATTTGTTCTGAGATTATTGACATGGATCAATACACACCAACTGATGATTAGTCAGATGATGCTGCTCTGTGGGTGGTCTAGTTATTTATGAATAAAAAAATATTTAATTTAATTGTTAGTGTTTTAGTTAATTTTGTATTGTGGTAAAAAACAAAAGAATAGGTACCTAAAGTTAGAAATAAAGTCTAAAGACGTTTTTTTATGATAAAATGCCTCATGGGGCATTTAACCCTTTACTCGTCAACTATGTTTTCTCTCTTCCCCATAACATTTGACAACTGTCAAGTAACTTGTGTGAGATGCTGTGTTTCCAGATTTGAGAGGACTCTCTGTAGTTCCCGCCACTTAGACCGGCGGAAATCTGTCACTTCCGCTTTAAGCCGGGCCTTTTCAGGAACGCCCGAAGGTACTAATTTCCGGTTCGTGAAAACTTTACCAAATTATTTTTACGGCAAAACTCCTTGATGCCGCAACGAAATTATTCATCGACTCCACATGGAATTCGAAAGGGTGCTATGATGAAATGAAGACATTTTCTAATAGCCCTGTAGTTATAATAATACATCCGTTATGTCAATGTTATTTTAAACCTGTATTAATTAAGTATAGTAGTTAAGTATGTTTGCAGGTAGCATTAGTAATCATTTTAAAGAACGCACCATTTTGCTTATATAATTATTAAGTTCTATTTGATCGTTTTATTTGTGTTATGGACTTATTTTAAAAACAGGTTTTACCTAATTCAGGCACACACGCAATATTTAATACCATTAGAATTTAAGATGAACCTCTTTGTTATCCTTCTAGCCCTAAGTTATTTTGAATAAATTATTATTATTAATGTAAGCCAATAACATTCTATAATTTAAGGTTTTAATATTTTTCAATGTAAATTTCGGTAAAAAGCCGTCAGATCTCCCCAAATCCAAGAAATTGATTCTGACACATTGCGACCCCCGTCCCTGCCCCCCCCCCTTCCCCCTCCCCGTTCGTGACATTAACAAGACTGCGGCGCTTGACACTGACGAGATAGACTTTTTCAATTTGTCATTGTAAGTATAGGAAGGATTTGACGACCTCTGTGGCACGCAGGTCCGCCTACGACGCAGGATGTTCCCGACTTGGGACAAATGTGTGTACAATCAGCAAATATTGGGTCAGGATGTCTTTTCTATACATAATAAGAAATATCTCTCTATGGTATTGTATTATGTATACCAGTTATCTAGTATCCATAAAACAACCTCTGCTTAGTTAGGCTAGATAATGCTATGCAAATTGTCCTACATTACAATATATTATGTTTATTTATTTCAGCAGTTCTAACCTGTTCTCGTCAAGTAAGAATTCTGGTTTTCAATTCGTAGGAAGGGAAAGCTAATTCAAAATAGATTTGTTCCGCCATTGTTCTGCGTACGTTACGCACTCCGTTGCACACGAACAAAGCTGCCTCTATTGCGGCGCACCAGTGGGAAGCGTACCTATCGTGAAGAACAAAAGCCAAACAACTCAAAGAATGTTATAATTTAACCCGTGCTAAGTTAGCAGCCTATTTGTGAATAAGGGGGTTAATATTTTATATTATGCATACATATTGTATACTAGCTGCGCCCCGCGGCTTCGCACGCGTTTTTTATATGTAAACGTTAAAAGGTGATTTTTATCCCACGGGAACTGATTTATGGGATAAAAATAGCCTTTGTTTGATTCCATGATAAGAATTATCTGTATACAAAATTTCATCTCGATCCGTTAAGTAGTTTTAGCGTGAAGAGGTAACATAACAAACGTTCATCATACATTCATACAAACTTTCATATTTATAATATTAGTGTGATGTGAAGTGTGATAGTGTGATTAGGGATATAGTATATATTGTATATTTATATATATTTAAGTTATACACCACCGTCTATTATTGTAAAACTACTTCGTGTCCATCCCAAGGTTATCTGGAAGAGATCGCATTAAGCGATAAGTCGATTGTACAACTCAGGTATCTCTCTTTTCCTGTATTTTTTGTATTTTCTTGGTGTGCTATAAAATGTATTGTATTGTACTTTCTACGAAAACATGTTTGTGCATGAAATTCTTCAGTTAGTTCGTCGCAGTTCAGCCCCGGTCCCCGGAACATACTAAACACGTCTTGCACGTCCGTCTGACCTAATTAACGCAACTGGCGTGGAAAATTACAGCCGTCCCCATAGGGTCAGTGGTCCAGGGGCCCTAATTGTGGGCCGCTGATAGGCCCCCGGGTGGGGGCCTCGCCAAAGGGTTCACATGGAGGATAATCTTTAGAGTATCATCGTTAGAGTCAATTTGGATGTTATTGTTGGATTCGAGGGACTTAATAGTTTAATTTCTTAAGGAAACTGGCTCCGCCCGCAGACAGATTGTTCGCTGAATGCTTCTCATCGAGCAGGTAGACAATAACAATCATCCACTCGATAAAGTTAAGAAGGTAACTCAATTTCCTCCCAATCTTATAATCCAATTTGATTTCTCCGTCACGTTTTAATTCCTTCATCTCTCGACCTTCGACGGAAGGTTCCAATTCGAATGATCGCATAATTATCGAAAACCCATAGTAATATTCCGTGGTAATATCAGTAATATCAAAGGCAATCCTAAAATCAATCAAGTGAACGGTTCCGCGGAGTAAGGAAAAATTGGAAATCAATCTATTTGAACATAGAGGCGTCGCAAGTGTCCATTATGGTAATGCGATGGCGGCTCTATGATCATACACCCGCGGCACTGTATCTATGGACGATGTATATTTTTATTGTATCTGTGACCCGTTTGCTGATGTTATGAGCATTGACAGCGAAAAATATGGGGTTCCGTGAGGGTTCGGCGGAACCGGGGCTGAGTGATTACGAGTATGTAGAAAGTGAACAGGTCAGTGTATTTGCGCTCGATCTCTTTGACGAATAAGCTGAAGCTTAGTGAAGCATGTTTTCATTAGAGTTCGTATTTCCTTGTCTATTTCATCGTCCATTCTATTTATAAAACCGGTAATCTTAATTTATTAACGAAATTACAACTTTCATTAAATAAAGTAGCATTATAAATACGTAATAATAAATTATTTATTTCCAAAAAGGTTTTCTAATTTGTAAGTAGGTACTTATATAATTCTTTCAATGAATATACTAAAAATTAACCAACAAATTTACTACGCGTAACTAAGCCTAGCTGAGCTAGCTTAGTCAAAGTGGTCAAGTTAAGTAAAAAATAACTAGAATTTACATTAAACTGATGACCGGTAAAGGTTTTCTAATGGTTTTTTTAAACTGACGATACCCTATATATATATATACACTATTTATACCGATAAACAGAACACATTATAATAAATTCACGGGTTATATTAATACAATACATATCAATACATATCTATTTTTATATACTATATCGCTCAGTTCCTAGACATACGACACATTTACTTAACGTCTTACATTGTATTGATATATCGAAACCACCGGGAGTCATAAACCGGCCTATCTCTGCCCGGTCGGACCTGTAACCTCGCCGGCTAAAAGGCTTTAATCAACATTACGGCGACTTGACCACGTCCCACGGTTTGATTAAGGGCACTTGAATTAGTTTTTAGGGTCGAAATATCCTCTGGAATACTTGGGAAGGCTTAATAGTGGACTAAAGGACGAGCATTCTTACTTTATAAAGATGGTTCAGTGTAGGGCCCTTTGGGAAGGAGCTCGTCCGGGGTTGAGTAGGTACGTGCCTTATAAGTACCATAATGGTATAAGCTCTTGATATCTGGGATATTGGACTACATAGATTTTTATTGTTATGGATTCATCATCATCATCAGCCACAGCTGGACAAAGGCCTCTCCTAATGAGCGCCATAACGCCCTGAAAGAAAGAAAGAAAGAAATACATTTGTTTATAACAACAGAAGAAACTTAATATACGAATATTGTATCCTACAACTATGAGTTAGTAGAATCAAAATATGTAGTTATATAAAAGTTGTTATAAAAAGGCCCTAACTCAGCATAAATGCTTACTAGGCTCCCGGAAGAGTTCTAGCCAGCGCTGGTTAGAGCCCGAAATAGTGACGTCACGAACAGACAAAGTAATAAAATAAAAAACTAAATAAAACGATTATGACAAAGTATGTGAGAACGCCGCGTAAAAACAACGCGCCATGGCAGTAGCAATAATGGACATTGACATTTACATTTGACATTTCTTTGCATTAGTCAACCTAGACAAGATCAGAGTTGTGGCAGCAAAGACACAGCAAGCCATGAAATACGCTGTTTTCAGCTCGACGCATTCAGCGTCTGCCTGCAGTCTTTCGCAGGTCATCATTATACCTGGCCAGAGAGCATCCTACTCCACTCCGTTTGCCGGAACGTTGACCTAGAAGTTGTCGGTTCTTCGCGAGAGATATGACCGGGTCACTGCCACTTCAGCTGGTCAGTATACAGATTTGACACTCGTCATTTCATTTATATCTTCATTTATCAAAGGTCAACGACGACTTCCGTGGCGCTGCAGGCAATGATCCGTCTATCTGATCACCGGATTTTTTTTGTAATGTACGATTGCATATAATTATACGGCTCGTTTTTTCTAATGTGTCGTAGAAATATGTTCTATCTGTTATTAGTAGATAATCAGTTATCTAGTGCCAACACATAAACATAACACAAACTCAGCTTAGCTTGGGGCTGGATGATGCTGTGAGGACTGTCCAGCTTTACTTATTAATTATTTATTTTATATAATTTTGGACATCATTATGTAACCAGATAATATTTATATTTCACTAACAAATCAAAACGTCAATAAATAACCTACAAACTCTAAATGAAACAAGCAAGCACCATCATCCCCGGTAATAACACCATAAAACAGTTCCTACACGTTCACGGATCAACTTGATTAAAGGTCAATCCCTTTGTACTGTACAAAGGGATGGCTCACGTGGAGATAGCACACAAACACTTGAGGATGTGCGGATGGGGATTGGGGATTACGGCGGAGGCGGGATTGATTTACATATCCCTCGGCGATAGCTTGGACCTGGACAAACATGCCCAATACGGCCGCATGGTAAAGTTGCCGAAAGCTTTGATTTGGGGTGTTGGGTGTTTTATGTAGTTAATTTACCATCTAACTACCTGAGTGCAAATCAATTATCTTATCTTTTTATCCCATAGACCTTGCTTTTATAAATTAGAAACGACAAATAATAGGCAAACATATAATTTATAGCCATTTATTTGCACACTCTAAAAATACAATAAAACATGGACTATCAAGTAAATTCTTTAAAATCCATAGTTGCTTGAACGGTGATCATTAATGCCTACTACTATGTACCAAATAATTCTTATTTACAGGATACTTATTCTTCAAACGAGATGCTTCGTATAATTGTGATTGAATTTCACTTGTATATTTTTCACTAAAGTTATTACTAACGATGACGCTAGTAGTAAAGTTCGAAGCAAAGGACAAAAACTGAGGGAAGTATGTCTGCATGATCGGTATGTCTGCCAATAAAACCTGAGGATAGATCTGAACTTAAATAAATCGATAAGTATTTTTGTTATTCTACTTCAAAAACTATATGGTATGTAAAAATTCCGTTCAGTAGTTTTGGTGAGATAAAGTTATGTATATTATAAAATAAAATAAAACCCCTTTTTCTCCCACACGCAAGAACTTGAGAACGGCTCACAGAATACCCCAAGGGGGGGTAATCTGTGGATCGGCTTTACCGTTGATTCATTCTCTGTTGCGTTTGTTATACATAGTTGGAAGAAGATTCATCAGGGACAAAAAAAAAGAAAGTTGGAAACATACAGTTCCAAGCGGGCGAATCCGACGGGCGCAGCTAATCAATAATAATTCCTTAATTTAACCTTATACGGTACTTTAAATTGAGGTGATATTGGCGTCAAAATGCACCCATTGAACACGTTACCGGCTGCAGGAGCGACAAAAACAACGCGCCCGCAACTCTTGCGAACCGATAGCAAATCACGAGGTCTGGCATTTCAATTTAAAATGACATAGTTCTTTTTATTCGTCTGTTTATCGCTCAGCTGCGGCGGGATTACTTCGCAATTGGAAATACGGGAGCGCCCCAACGGCTTATGGTCGGGCCTGGGACCGCTTCGGCATAACACCTAAGAGAGTGTTGACGTAAAAGCAGAATCTTGGAGCAATTATGTTTGTAGTCTACATAATGACTTGTCTAGAAAGCGCTTTAAAAATAAGATATGTATATTGTTGTTTTTTTGGCTTAGTTTTTGTCATGACGGTGGCGGCGGCGGTCAAGACTATTACGACAGCCATATTATGTTCGTAGATAAAATTACTAAACCTACCATACTTTAATCATGGCTTTTTATGATTCATATGCGTAATAAAACGTGTCCGTGCGGGCGTTTTATGAATAAACCGCATTTAATAGTTTTTTCCATTCCAAAAACAGGAAAATGATATCGTAACTCAACGTGTTACGTAAATTTGTCGTGCTTTTCCAGTAGGTACCTGTAAAACCGGTAACAATATGTTCAGAGCTTTTGTTAGAATATGTTAATTGAAATAAAACTAATCAGTATAAGATGGCCGACAGACCTGACCCTAACCCGTATGAAGAACCCGTAAATAAAAGAGACAACGGTTCTTGCAGTTTTCCACAGGCAAGTATAAAATGTTCAAGATTGATTTTCTAGGAAACTATGAAAGTGGACCTTTTTACATTTTACACCAAATAGATGTCGTTTGTAAAAAAGTAAAAAAGTCTCAGATTCTGAGAAAATCTCTTTTGTCGGAATCTTTAGCATCTTTCGCGCCGCGCACGTTTGTGTATCAAGAAGAAGAAGAAAGTTTCCCTCCGCGAACATAACACCATCTTCGAGCTCAACTTATGAGACCTCGTATGCTCTTAAACAATTTCAAAGTTCATTGGCAATTTTCTTATTAACAAAAGCGGCGAATATCTCTAAAACCCGTTGAAAACTCCCGGCTGAACATTTTCCGATGGAATCCGCCGCAAAATGCGCAGCGCTAATCTTGCGTTATGAGCAAAGTTCGCAACTTTTTAATATTAATCAACGCGTGCATTGTAGTCCGAGACGAATGAGGGTGTTACACGACTTACAACTCTAACACGTTGGAACAGGGTTTGAAGTTTTGGGAGAGTACACACAGAGATTTCGTGGATTGTGGAAATTAATGCTTATCAAGAAAGAGCGGCACTGAAATATAATACTATAGTGAAAATATATATATGTATAATAGCGTATTCTAGGTCTATGTGCTTTTTTAACCGACTTCAAAAAAGGAGGAGGTTCTCAATTCGACTGTATTATTTGTTTGCGACTAAAGGATATCTACCGGGAACAGGCAGCAGCGTCTCCTGCAAATAATAAAATTCTACCACCAAACTGCGATCCCCAACCCGCATGCCCAGCGTGGGGATTATAGGCATTACCCCCATGAGATAACAGCCAATAAGTCGCTTATTAGGGGGTGGCCTACGTCCAGCAGTGGACCAATATAGGCTGTCGTGGTTGAGGTTACCCTTTACTCAAGGCAACTACCTAGAGCAAATAATAAAAAAAGACAAAGAGAAAAGTGTGGCACTCGGGAACTGCCGCGGTAAAGCTATTGCAATGCCATCTAGAGGCGAGTTGCTGAACTAAAGATACAAACGTCATATTTCAAAAAGTCATTAAAAGTTCTACTATTCATCGATAGATGGCAAAACTAAAAAGTATCACCGCTGTTCCGGTCGGAGTGGGGAGCGTGAGGTTTTTTCGTTACGGAATTTCTGGATTCGGTCCCCGCGCTCAAAGCCCGCGATAGAAGCTATGCAATAGCTTAATAATAACTCTTACTGATCGCAGGATGACGAAGCCTTGTATCCAGAACTAGTTTTTTTATTATTTATATATAATTTATGGTATTATTAATGATCCTTTGTGAGTGAGTACCTACCTACCTTACTTCTCAACTTAACTCTCAAATCTGTCCTCGATGACAGCCTCGATGGCTTGTTCGCTGACCACTTGACTCAATTATTAACAAAACGTTTTGTCAACTTCATTGTAAATTACTTTGTATTAATTCAGTTATTGTATTGACATTCTGTATTTATTTGTTTATTTTCATCAACCAACTAGAGATAACACAAGGAAAACAAATTTTACAACAAAATACTTTAAACTAGTGCTCTCTAAATAAAAGGTAGCCACAACAAGCGTAAATAGCAAGGCAACTCAACTAACTTATGTAGTTTTTTCTTTTAATTAACGTGATTGGTTTTTAATCACCGTATTAATTACGCAAACAATAAATAAATAACTAAACATAAACTTGTTTTCTTTCTCTCTCACAACACAAGTCCTCCCCGTAATGAAGTGTACCTACTGTTTGTGGCTAAAGGGTTGTTTGTCATCGCGAGCCTCCTCAAAGATTTATAAGCAGCAATTACACCGGCTTAATGACGTGACAAAGCACTTGATTTAGATGTATGAGGGGTATTACATGTATGAGGGGATATGGAAATGTAAGGTAATGTGCCCGTTACGTACTAAATTGTTAACGAGTATGAACACCACTTTGTGTAAGAGGGAAGTATTTTAAACTCAACATCATCAGCCTGTTAGTCCACTGCTGGACATAAGGCTTCCTTAATGGCACCTTAAAGCCCTGTCTTCAGCCTGCAGTCTACTGCAATTTATAGGTACTACTTATAATAATTTAAATGTTTTTAGTCAAAAAAACATTTCGATAAAAGCAATAAATATTAGAAACATTATTTTTCAGTTTAATTGCCTATGTTTGAGTATCTACAATAAATAAATTAAGCTAAATATATAGTTCCTAAAACCAATTAGAATTTTTACCAACTCACTACTGCAACTAGCGCTATCTCAACGCGTGATTTTCATCATTTAGCCAAGTTATACATGTATTTGCATGTATTTTACATTTGACATATCTTTGATTTAAATTATGACCATGTTGTCATAGAATGTTACTTTGAAACATTCTATGTCGAATGGAAACTTCGTTTTCGTAAACGATATCAAAATGTAGCCGGTGAAATCAGTTTGAAGTAAACAGAGATCAAATTCAACATTTTAACTCGATTAAGCTGAACTACGTTTTGGCAGCGAACGGTCAAATTGAATCAGAGATTAGAAGGAATAGAAGCCTTTTATTCGTTGGTAAAGTTTATTCTTGAACGAGTAAAATTTCAGTGGGTCATGCAAAATGTATCCCAAAGGACTTCTCAAATCTTGATTCGGTTAGAAATCTAGCAAAACAAGATCTGTCTAGCACAATAACTTGAGGGTAACAGAGTCAGAGTCAAATCATTTATTTCTTTAGACTTACAAAAGAAGCACTATTAGACAAGTATTTTTTTTAGTATATAAACAACTTGATACATATTTATTAATATAAAAGAAGAATAAAGGGGCATTGACTCTAATTCAGTGCAATTTTACAACTCATACAAGTATTTTCTAAACATAATTCCATCAGCAAACACAGCTGCAATGTCCACTGGCGCTAGCTACAAGCGTCAGTTGCAATGCTAGTCGGCACAGGCGCCAGTAGTTAGGTGTCTAATTCGGCGATAAATGACACATTTTCGGTTGGTATTTGCATTCGTCGGCAGTTTGGACACTTTGCACTGCGGTAGTGCGGGCGTGGGGAATCTCGAGTAGAGATGACGTGATACGTACAATGTGGACGTGGCATCTGTTTGAATTATTCTAGGTATTTCTTTATTGTTTAGGGAATTTCAATAAAAGTGTACGAAAGATTGCTATTTTCACTGCGAATACAGGCTGCTCCTCATTTTTTAACCGACTTCAAAAAAAGGAGGAGGTTCTCAAATCGTCTGTTTTTTTATGTTTGTTACCTCAGAACTTTTGACTGGGTGGCCCGATTCGCATGATTCTTTTTTTATATGGAAGCTGGTGTTTTCCGCGTGGTCCCATTTTAATTTTGTTCAGTTTTGACATTGGGATCCATGAAAATTTATGAAAAAACAGTAAAAATTGAAGTCGGTTTATAGTTTTTTAAAACAAAATTAAATATTAGGACAACGCCCATCGAAATGAACTTTTAAAGGATCACTGCGATAACTGTCTGTCTAGGCAGATGCCAAGACCTGTTTTCTCATAAACGGGCGAAGGTATCTTTTTTTTTTAATGGACAAAAGACTTTCGTTTGTCCGCAATTTCACGTGATGGAAAGCGAAGATGAGGCCGCCGGTGTATCACGAAGGTTAAAAAGATATCTATAATATTATACCCTTTTCTTAAAGAAATCCAAGTTATATATTAAAACAGAAGCAGGAAGCAAGTTCCATTCCTTAGAGGTGCGAATAATGAAGGTGGGGTCCACTTCGTGCGAGTGGAGGGGATATCCACCAAGCAGGGATGGTATTCAAATTAAACATCATGATGAAGTAATTATGAAATAGGTGCTCAAGTCATTTACCTAAGTCTGCTATCTTTTTCCGTTCGTCCCGCATTTTAGTACGGCTGCAATGACGTTTTTTCTACCTTTATGTTTGGAAAGGAAATAGCAACTTTCTGAGCGGGTGCACCTAGGAAGGTAGGACTCACTAGAAGATTCTTTGTGAAGAAGAATCAGGTTTGACAGCAAGAGCACAATACAACCTCTGTGGCGCAGTGGGCGAAGATCTGCCTGCAACGCAGGAAGCACCCTCCTGCGGTTCGAATTCGAGTCCGCCTCGAGACAAAATTGTATGATCTGCATAAATTTGTTTAGGGCGTTCTGGCTGTTTTCTATGTATGACAAAAAAATATCTAGTACCTAGAACACAAGCTTTGCTTGGCTTGAAGCTACATAATGCTGTGTAGTGTGTAATTCGTCCCACATTATTTACTACTAGCTGCGCCCCGCGGCTTCACACGCGTTGTTGCTATACGTTTAAAGGTAATTTATATCTCAACTCGGGAACTTTTTTAAGGGATAAAAAGTAGCCTTTGTTTGATTCCAGGATTAGAATTACATGTTTGCAAAATTTCAGCCAGATCCATTTAGTAGTTTTGGCGTGAAGAGGTAACAAACATCCATCCATGCATACATACAAACATTTGCATTTATAATAGTGTACCTAATTATTTAAGAAAATAAATAGCTTTGGAATAAAAATAAGTTATCTCTCTAGATTTCAGCTGCAGCATTCAGAATGGGATGGTAATGCGGCGGCCGGAAGCGGCTAGTTTGTCCGAGGCGGCCGCACCGCATCGCATCGCATCGCATCGCAACGGTGGACACCGGATATTCTAACACCTGTACTTTGTTAACGGTCTCTGCATATTTATCAAATATTATAGATTTTTTTTATTCAGCATAGAAGTTTTGCAACAAGGACGTTATCCATACCTATAATATGTCCACTGCTGGACATAGGCGTCTAATGAGTGACATAGAGCCCTGTCTGTTGAGGCATCTAGCATTTGCCTACAATCTTTCAAAGATCGTCATCCCACCTGACCGGAGGGTGTCCTACACTACGTCAATCGAACTAGGGAGTATCAGAAAAAAAAGCTTACCTTACCCTTATAATGGATTGTGATGTTTGAATGATTTGATCGTGAAACTCTTCGAGCGTGAAGGAGTAACAACGCACAGACGTATGTATGTACAAACTTTCACCTTTATAAATATTAGTCTGATCTTGAATATCTTCACAAATGGCTGAATAGGCTAGTATCCTAAACATGCGTAGAGACACACTTCGCGACAATTTTTAGAAAGAAGTGACGTCACTAGCCCCCACTCCCAAACTTTGACGCACTTTATTTTTGACATTCTAAGTTTGATTGCCAAAATAAAAAATATGTGTTCAATATCTGTGTGGTGCTGGCTTAGAATTTGCACCACCCCGACTCTTCCCGCGGGTGTCGTAAGAGGCGACTAAGGGATATTCACCAGGGTGCGGGCAACAGCACGCCCTGTAGAACAATTCTACCACCAAATTGCGAACCCCCGACCCGCATGCGTATATATATTATACGTACAGCAAAACACTCGTGACATATGATTCCGCTCATTTGCACCTCAAAAACAACCGCCTCAACTTTAAAAATAATGCCCAAAGCGCGTACCTACCATCCCAACTAATCTCTGATATTTCTATAAGTCCTATTAAAACTCGACTCGGACGATTTTCAGGACGTTACAGAAATCAAATGATCATCTCCGACGTTTAAAGGGTTGTTTTGCTGAGCGGTGTCGGTCAACCCCTCCTCTGCTGACGTCTGCGTCCGAAAAACTAAACAAACACGTTTTTTGAACAAAATTAAAACAAATTATTTAATATGAAACCTAATTCAAATTGTTCAAAAGTTTGAAAGTCTTTAGAAAGGTTCTCTAGAACTCTTTATCTTGAAGCTTTTGAGACTTTCCTAGTAGATAATCATGATGTAAGTTTGAAAAGTTCTCATAACTTCGAAAGTAGTTCGCTTCAAAGTTGGAGTCGAACAAACAGCGCGTCAAAACATTTAAAATGGCCGAAGATAATCGACCGCTG
The DNA here is from genome assembly GCA_955876795.1 of Eupithecia tripunctaria. Lineage (NCBI taxonomy): Eukaryota > Metazoa > Arthropoda > Insecta > Lepidoptera > Geometridae > Eupithecia > Eupithecia tripunctaria. Next base: position 15,508,724 of record OY041615.1, read on the forward strand.
AGGTCCCGGGCCATTTATTTAACTTCCCTCTCACCGCCAACAATGGCCAAGAGATTTCACTGAAGGCATTCAGACAATTACTGGGCCCACTAATTGGCAACATCACAGGAATGGGCCAGTCAAAGAAAATTGTTTTTAATGAAAAATTCACGCAACTCCATTGAAATATCTCGGCTCTTTATAATCTCGTTATTGCACTCTGGCTACTTGTAATCTGTCTTGATCTCCGCTTTGCTTATTCTGTTTTTATATCATTCAAAATCACATATATCATCACATATATAAAAATGCAAACTTTTGATGACTGAATGTTTGTAGAGGTTACAAAAGCTTTATTAAACCTTTCCATAGAAACAACGCGTCTAAAGTCGCGAATTGAAACTAGTCCTACTTAATATTATAAACGCGAAAGTTTGTAAACATGTATGTATGTTTGTTGCTCTATCACGCAAAAACTACTGAACGGGTTGGGCTGATGATACAGGTAGTTCTAGGCCTGGAATAACACAAAGGCTACTTTTTATCAAATAAATCAGTTCCTGTGATAAGGCGTGCGAAGCCAACGACGAGTGCTCTGTGACAGAGGCTATGGTTACGTTTGATAAACACCTTATCATCAGGTATTTCTTAAAACATTTTATATGAAAATGAACAATATTACGTCATATAATTTTTTCAAAGCCTTACTTTTTCATATATTGAAATAATCCATACTAATATTAAAACTTCAAAAGCACTTCGTCTGTCTGCCTGTTTTCACGCTGAACAGATCTCAATTAAATTTTGTCAGGGAGGTGAATGGTTTGCCGGTAGCGGACAATGGCTATTTGAAAAGCGCATACAAAGCGGCTTGGACAGCGGCTAGTCGTAAATGTAGGACACCTGTTTTTATCATTACAACAGATCAAAGCAAAAGGTCACCTGTTTACAATATTAGAAACAAATAGCGCAGCGCCGACGTCGCTGACACCGCGCCCAATGACGCAGCGCTTGCTTCAGTTTGACTTTCAAATACTTTACCTTTGTACAGTTTTGTATCAGGACGAACTTTGGAAGGCTTTGTCGAAACGAAACTCTGTTTTAAAGTTCTTTGATTAGGTACAACTTTTAACAATGCAAGTTTGAAAGTTGAAGCTGTATGATTCTAATGACAGAATGGCACCGGCGCGCGGGGTGAGGGGGAGGGGCGGCTACAAAGTAGCTTTGTACCGCCGCCGCCGTAAACTCTGCCACTACCTGAGGTAGGCTGTTTGCAGCTTTCAACTTCTTGTAGTGATAATAATTAACATCATTGCTTCAAATAATATCCTAAGAGTTTTTGACTTCGACTGGATTGGATAACAGTTCTAGCACACCTATACTAAGAAAAAAAACGTTATAAACCAAATTACCACGGTTATACCATATCTTTGAATTTTTGGATGGCACGAAACTATGAGTACATGATTTAATCTCTCTGCAGGGGGGCGTCTTCTTGCTCCATATAATATGTATAATGCACCGGGTTATTCCAGTTTTCCCCTGAAATCCCCTCTAAGGCGGGACACTAGACTTCAAAAAAATATTCCAGTTTCCCCCTTGAAGATTTTCCGTAAGAGGGAAAACTGGAATTAAAAATAACCAGTTTTCCTCCTCAAAAGTTCCCGGTCTACGGGAGACGAGTCCATGTCCGTAGTTTGCAGCTGATTGCGCGCGTGTGTACCAGCGGCGTACGGCTGTTTGGGGTTCCGCATAATTAGTCCGAACCAGGCCGTGAAACGGACACTGTACGTGATTCCGTTAAGATCCAATGACGCATAGATCATAATTGGCCTGGACTGTTCTTGCTATTTACTTCTGAAACTTAAATACCATGAGTGTTAGACCTATTAGAAACAAAACAAATTACAATTAAGTAATACGTACATATTAGAACTCATAACTACAATTAATAATAATTATAATGAATAATTATGGACGATTCACACAGTATTATCTTGCCCCATGCTAAGCAGAGCTTATGTTATGGGTAGGTAACTGATATACATAATACAATACAATACATACATAGATATATTCATACACTTATTATGATACCTACTCAGCTTACTTCATCTAATTTGTTTCCTGTAATTTGGTTCGTAATATATGATCACTATACTATTAAGATCTAGGGGGAGATGAGGAATTGCAAAAATAATTATTCCAGTTTTTGCCCTAAGGTGGATCATCAAGGGGAAAAACTAGAATATTTTTTTTAAATTCCAGTTTTCCCCTTCACGAAAAATCTTCAACGGGGAAAACTTCAATTCATTTTTTAAGTCCAGTTTTCCTCCTTAGTAGTCGTTTTCCTTTAATTGTTCGGGTTATTCCAGTTCACCAAGAGGGTAAACTGGAATAACCCGATATTTTTTTGTATATTCAAAAACACCCAGAACTCCTTGAACAAATATCTGCAGATTGTAGGAACTTTTGACCCGAGGCGGGAATCGTGCCCGCAAGCACCTCACCCAACTCACCCATCACGCCACAGAGGGCGTTGGTTGATAAAAACTTATTGTTGCAAACTTTCTTCGACAAACGCTCCCGATGGAACCTGAAACCGAGCTGACCGCAATTCCTTCTAAATTTATCAGAAATTTCTGGAAGACGTTTTAAATCCTCTAAAGTCATTGAAAGAGATCTCGTGGTCAAAGGTGCTTTCGCTGTCTACTAACAAATATCAAAGACTTGGCAAAGAGGAGGTAGAAACAAAATATTTAAATTTTAAGAAATCAAATAAAATCCCAAAAATTTTTCGGTATCGACGGGAATTGAACCCGCGTTTTCCCCACAGTACGGGGATTTCATAACCGTTAGATCACGAAAAAATATGGGTTTTTTTATATTTTCTCCCAAATTATTCGTTACTAGATTCAAAATCAATAATGTTTACTTTTTAGATCCTCGGGGAAACTTAGAACAAGCTCAGCTTTAGCTCTCGATGTTTGCGTCAAGCTAGATGCTAGTTTAGAAAGATACCAAGGACGTCCTCATTACTTGTCCCATTATCCAAACAAAGCAACACTAAATTCAAGTGACTTGTACGAAACAAATATTCCAAGTCACTGCATAACGTGTCACATCTATGTCCAATTACTAAACGTTCCAAATCCTCAAGGTATGTGGCGAGAGAAATATCTTAACAATTCCGCAGAGCACGAGCGGGATGCTGCGTTACATTGCCTCGCTCCTCCGAGATTTAAACTGAATTTCATATTTTTATGCGGTTTATTGTAGCACTGAACTTTGCAAGTCTCCGGAGGGTTGCTTACACGCAGCTTACACGGGAACATTTATTTTATTCACAGATAGGTGTCGATTCTGTTGTTTTAGGATTAGCTAAAATTAGGATTTCGGAATTTCAAATAGATAAAACGATTCTATGGCTGAACAATTTGACTGACACGTTTAAAATTAGCATGACAAGACTAAAATTAAGCTGACAGACTTAAAACAACTCAATTTAGTTAAAATGGCTATAACCATATTCCTTGCGTAACATTTTAGTTGTTTGAAAAATGAAACTAACGGGTTTAAAATTAGGATGACAGCTCTAAAACTTGATTGATAGATCTAAAACACTTTACTTAACTTAGTTATAAGTAGCTTTAACCCTATTCTTTGCATTACATTTTAGCTATGGTTAGAGACGTCTACCTTATTTTAGCAGGCATCTAATTAGGTCATGATTAAAATTTATCGATTTTAAACTGGTATCGATTTGAATTTCTAAAAGATTTCTCAAACAAATGGATGAACTGTTTGACCCATGTAAAGAAGTATTTTGAAATAACATTTTAGGAAAAAACATATTTTGCTCACAGCAAAATCTCAACTACTCAACTCAGAGACGTTTCACTATTTTGAAAAACGTTCTAATATAGGTATTTTTAGGACCTGTATAGAGAATACTATAACTTTTAGGTCTTCCTAGCATATAAAATTTAGAAATCTTAAAATTTAGGTTAGGAACCCTAAAACAACAGAATCGACACCATAGACTTACAAATTCTAGCTTGAATTCCTGGAACTTTTAGGGGATTGTACTTATGGAGTGCATTTCACGTTATTGTGTATGTATTTTAGTTTGAAGAGTGGTTGTTAGGGTCATTGCACGGACTGCATGTTTCGAATACACGGATGGTTTCCCGTCAACTGCAGGCCACGGCAGTCGTCAATTGCCATCGACTGCCGTCGTTGCCTGCAGTGGACGGGCCAGTTGTCTTGCAGTCGGCACCTTACCGTCCGTTATATATGATCGTTATATATTATATATTATATATTATCCGTTATATATTATATATCCGTTATATATCCGTTATATTATGACGTATGCTCTAGCGTTATCTCCCTCACCAGTCATTTTGCAGACATTCCCGTGCCATTAAGCTCAGCTACAATCGCCGCCGTTAATACGTAATCGCGCTCAAAGCCAGCGGTTAATAAAAATTCCGCGCTAGAAGTTATTTTGCAAGAGGCCTCGAGGGAGCGTATCAGACTAGCGTGAAGCGCCGTGCGAGCCGGTTATGACGTCACGTAAGGCATGGAAGAGAAGCGGAAGCTCTGTGGACATACGCGTAGGTGCCAGTGCCTGGTTGTATCAGGTTCCAGTTTAACTAGTCGAACGAGTACGACAGCAGGGACAGTTACTGAGCCGTTGTACAAAGCCACAAGAAAGTATATGTCACCAAAACTAGGAATTTGATTTAAAAAAGGACCGATTCTCAATTCGTCATCTCCACCCATGGTTAACCGATTTTGCTGATTTTTTTTACTATTGTATATAAAATGATTCCGCGGTGAACCCATTAGGATTTATTACGAAGGGATTTTATCTGAGTATTTATCATGTAAAACTATTTTTGTAGTATATTTTCAATATTGTGAATTTGACGTCGGTGTATAGTTTTTTTAAATACAATTATTTTTAAAGCACATTGTTAAGATTTTCCCTCATTCATCAGTAAGAACTCGAGAATCTAAAGCTTTCGTGTCTTGATCACCACGTAATACGCTGTGAACATTTACAGCTGATGCAGACTTTGACGGAACAAAAGACCAGTCTAGACGTTTTTCATACGATTATGTGTCCGGCACCGTCTATGGCATACCGCAGTGTACTGCGTGGTGCTTAAGAGATTAAGGCTTAAACAAATGATATAATGGGAGCAAATGATCTTATTAGCTATTTTATTTTGTAGTCCAGGTAAACCGCACTTTGATTGGTTGCACCGAAAAACTCATCATCTAGCCCCAAGCTAAGCAGAGTTTGTGTTATGGGTAGGTACTCATTGACTAGCAATCGTGTATACAATACATAACACAGATATATACAAATAATTTAACAAGTTACTTAGTTAATCGAATACCTAAGACTTATTAGGTACCCATAATAAGTCTTAGGTATTAAATACGCATATTTTTAAAGCAGGTTAACTCTCCGCTCCCGCTCACCCCTTGCCCCGCCCCGCAGTTCTTTCCGGCATTTCTCTATGAAATACCAGCCCCAGCGACCACCTGCGGGTGAGAATATGCTTCACAGTGTAAAATTTCCCAGGTGACGGCCTGTAGGGGCGTGTCACTATGTCAGTTTAATATGGACCGGGGGATTTCACTTACGCTGTACGCTATTTTTCAACTGCATTCTTGCTCGTAGAATTAGGTATCTGCTTGTGTCTTTTTATCGTAGATTTTATGCTGGATTTTAAAGGTTGCCGTGTGGTGCCGACTTAGAATTTCCACCACCCTAACCCTTCCCGGGGGCGGGCAGCAGCGCCTTCTGCAGAACTATTTTAACACCAAACTGCGATCCCCAACCAGTATGCCCGGCGTGGGGATTATGGATATGACCCCCCATGAGATAAAAGACAATAAGGTCCTTTATTAGAGAATATTACCTGCGTCCAGCAGGGGACCAATATAGGCGGTTGTGGTTTGAAGGTTACGATCACGCAATCCTTGGTGCATCTAAACTTTGCCCTTTAAAGGGGAATTTCAGGGGGAAAAACTGGAAAACCTCTAAACCCACTTATATGTTTCTATCATACCTAAGCTTTTCCTTACTTTGATTAGCCACTTTAAGATGGCTTTCTTTTTTGTTTCAACACAAAGCTATTCATTTTTCAAAAGAAATGACTGACACAGAATAACTTTATTATATATGTACCTATAGTAGTAACCCGAGGTACTACGAGGTATCTGATATATTTTTCAGATTCTTGGTGTTTTACTTTGGTTTACTCAAACTCCAGACTTTGCCAACATTTATCTAGCTAGGAAATGCATATGAAAGCTGTATTCCTTGAATAATCTAGCCAGACAAATCAAAACATTGGGCACGTTCCACATCCCGAGCGGAGCGAGCGGCGCCCGCATGTGGCTCAAATAAATGGAATTTTAAATGTACGTATCACGGCTAAAAAGATTCATGCGTATAACTTTCTATGTATCTGAATGTACTAAACAAGGGTGCAGTTAGGGAGGGGACGTTTTCTCTATCTTTTTTTCGGGCTTGAGTTTTTTTTTTATTAGGCAAGACTCGACTCAAAATTATGATTTCTGTTGGGCTACTGCTTTTGCCTATCTCCTTTTTAATAGCTGCCGAATACGCAAAATGCCATCAAGTTAAATTATAGCTACTACATTGCTTAGAAAGTTGATTAATCCATTGTATGGAATTTCATTTCTCGCTCTCTATTTTTAGCGGGACAGAAAACTATTGAAATTCATTTCTAATGTGTTATATTTTTTAAATTTTCTGAACTATCAGTCTGTGGCTATTTTCGTCATAGAATTCTCCCGTCGGTCTCAAACTCAAACTCAAAAATGCTTTATTTCCATAAATACAATAAATGTACACTTAGAAAAGGTCAAATCATATTAAAAAATACACTGACACGGAAATAAAGTGGTATTTTTGATTTCGATCGCTTCGGTATGTAGACTAAAGTAAAGAAACGACGAAGAAACCTTTAGCCTGTTAGTTGTTATTTTTCGAGTTGGATCAAAATCCGTCCCAAGCTTTTTTATCCTCTAGATAATCTGATATTTTATAGTAAGCCTTTTTGCATAATAAAGTTTTGACAGTTTGTTTGAATTTATTTACTGATAATTTTTGCAGCTCAGTAGGGGTTTTGTTGTAGAAGCGTATACATTGCCCTTTAAAAGATACATTAATTTTATGCAGCCTAGTTGTGGGTACAGTGAGTTTATGTTTATTTCTAGTATTTACATTATGTATATCGCAATTTTTTGGGAAACTATTGATATTTTTATGAGTATACAACAAGTTTTCATAAATATATTGACTTGGTACTGTCATTATATTTATTTCTTTGAATTTATCACGTAGGGATTCTCTGGGACCCATTTTATAGATGGCACGAACAGCCCGCTTCTGCAGCACAAATATGGTGTTAATATCTGCAGCGTTCCCCCAAAGCAGTATACCATAAGACATAATACTATGGAAGTAGCTGAAATAAACTAGTCTAGATGTGTCCACGTCTGTGAGATCACGGATTTTTTTGACTGCATATGCTGCAGAACTAAGTCTCTTCGATAGCTTATCTATGTGTGGGCCCCATTGAAGTTTATTATCTAAGGTGATTCCTAAGAATACGGTACTTTCTATAATTTCTAACGTTTCTCCATTTACGTTTACATCAGCCTTAACTTGTTTAACATTAGGTAGAGTAAATCTAATACATTTCGTTTTGGTTCCGTTAAGCAAAAGATTGTTGACACTAAACCAATGAACTACCTTTGAGATTGCATTGCTTACATCGTCGAAATTAGTGTTTTGTCGTTTCATTTTAAAAATTAATGAAGTATCATCAGCAAACAATACAATCTCGTGATTATTCTTGACAAGATGAGGCAGGTCGTTAATATAAACTAAAAATAGGAAAGGACCGAGGATAGATCCCTGCGGTACACCCATTGTAACTAGAGACCCCGAAGACCGTTTCCCATTTATGTCAACTCTTTGTATCCTATCACTCAAATAAAACTTTTAAACTTCTATATTGCACGTTTGTAAGGAGTCGTCTAGAATACGCGTCTCAGATATGGAACCCGCGTTATCAGAAGTATATTGACCGTATTGAAAGTATTCAGAGGCGGTTCTTAAGATACCTGTGTTTTAGAGTAAAGATTCCATATAAATCTTTTACCTACGATGAACTCTGTAAGAGGTTCCATTTCTTGCCACTCAAAAATAGACGGGACATAGCTGATTATCTTTATATTCTTAAGATTATTAACAATGATGTTGACTGTCCTGAACTCCTTAGCAAATTACACCTCAATATACCACGTAAGCAGCTTAGACACAACCCCCTACTACATGTCCAACATGTTGGAACAAATTATAGACAAAATTCATATATAGTGCGAGCGAGTCGAACTTTTAATGAATTTAGCAGGATATTGAACATTGACCCTTTTAATACTAGCATTCACAGGGCAAGGCGATGCATGACTCTCAACTACTTTTGCACATGATGTTGTTCTTTTTTCTTAACAATTAGCTATTGTTTCTTTTTATAAATTGATTAAAATAATTTAATATAATTAGGTACGCAACTGTCGACGATAAAAATTTTAGTGTTCACATTCACACTAGTTTATTACGATTCTATTAGCGAATGCCTATTATTAGCTTTCTGTGACTATTTTAATTTCTATTGTAATTATTTAAGCTGATGGCAATCCGAATTAAATAAATAAAAATAAATAAATAAAATAAATAAGATGTGAGAAGATCCAAGGAGGTGTTCCTTATTCCATAGTGATGTAGTTTCCTGATTAATGTTTCATGGTGTACGCAATCGAATGCTTTAGACAAGTCGCAAAAAATGCCTAAGGCATCTTGCGACTTCTCCCAAGCATCAAAAATATGCGATACTAACTCTATACCGGCATCAGTAGTTGACCTGCCGCGAGTAAACCCGAATTGCTTACTATGAAGCAGGTCATTGCGATTGAAATAACTGAGCAATTGATGTAAAATAAGTTTTTCAAAAACTTTGCTGAATGTTGGCAGTACTGATATTGGTCTAAAGTTAGTGGGGTCAGACCTACTACCTGATTTGAACAGTGGGATTATTTTACTACATTTCATTAGATCAGGAAATACACCACAGTCAATAGACTCATTAAATATAAAAGCTAGATCTGGTGCAATGGTATCAATCAAAGGTTTAATAATTCTAACGGAAATGCCCCAGAGATCTGCAGTTTTCTTTATATTTAAAAGTTTAAAGACTTTTATAATATCTTTTTCATTAACGTGGTTGAAATTAAATTTATTTTCGCATTTAGGTACATTTTCTATCAGTAAAGACTCGGCAATTGCTTGAGAAGAGTTTAGGGACTTTGTGGTAGAGATTGGAATGTCAGTAAAAAAGTTTTCAAAAGCTTGGGCTACTTCAATGTCATTTTTGATTGTGAAACTGTTAATCTTTAAATTGTAATCATTATCGTAGGTACTGACCTTTCCAGTCTCACTATTTATTATTTTCCATGTTGATTTTATTACATTTTCACTGTTTCTAATTTTGGAGCTAATATAATTTGATTTTGCTATTTGACAAACTTTTCTAAACATTTTTGAGTAATTTTTTACTTTTTCTTTGAAGTCCTTGTTAAAATTATATTGTTTTTCACTATATAGTTCATACAAAGTTACTCTACTTTTATGTATACCCACTGTTGCCCACTCACTAAAGTTAAGTTTTTCTGAGACCATCCTCGATTTGGGTGTGAATATTGAATTGAACGCATTGGTGAATTTATTAAAAAAACTACAATACGACTCATTTGGGTTGTTAAGTGAGTAATCAGGTGATGGTTTAGAATCCCAATCCAATTTCAACCGTTCAAATCGACTTGTGGTCACAGGTGTATATTTAATTTTTTGTTTACAATTATAGTTTTTAACTTGTATTTCTAGTTTAATTAGTTGACCCAAGTGGTCTGATTTTAAATTGCTTTTAATTTTTTTACTAAATACTTTTTCATTTTGACAAACAAAATTATCTATACATTTTGCTGAGGTTTCAGTTATTCTAGTTGGTTCCATAAATATTGGCCTTAAATTATAACAATTAAATAAATTAGTTAATCTACTACTGAGGGAGTAGACTTCTAAAAGATCAATATTAAAGTCTCCACATACCAAGACATTTTTATGTGATTTTGATATTTTATCCAAGATATCATCCATGATTCTCTCAAATATTTCAAAGGAGGCGGATGGTGGGCTGTATACGCTTACTACAATACTTTGCTCCAGCTCAACACATGCTACTTCGATGTGGCTTTCAACGGATAAGTTTATTATGTCTTTACGTTCTTTGAACTTTATGAGTTTATTTAGTAATATTAGAGAGCCTCCACGAATAGCATGTGATCTGCAAAAAGAACTACCAACCTGGTGGTTACTGAAGTTAAACATGAGCTCATAGCTTTTCAGCCAGTGTTCTGTTAAGCAGATGATGTCAATATCAAATGAGTTCATGTAGAATTCTAATTCTAGTAATTTACATCTCAATCCTTGAATATTTTGGTGCACCAGGTTAGTAAACCTTGCCTTGATTTTACAATCTGGTTTTCTTTGTTTTTTATTGTAAATAATAATATTTGACTGTTTAGGGCTAGAGACTTCCTCCATTGTCTTTATTTCTAATTTAAATGGCTTGGAACAACTTCCAAGGTCTTGTTTTTTAAATCATTGCAATGCTCAAAAGAAGCATTTTTTATAGCCAAGTTTTTGGCTGTTATATTAAAATAAAAAGATAGCGAAATTGCTATGTCTTTTATAAAAATTGGAAAGGTAGTAATTACCTTGAGTCAAAAAGTATTTTTTACTAACAATACTGTTAATGTCAATCACATGTATATTGTTGTTGCACGAGATAGTGTGCAACATCATATTAAGCTTATATCTAAGGTTGTTTTCTGATTGTGGCAAGCTGTCGCTATAGGGGAATGTGAACATCACAATTTGTTTTAAGTCTAGTGTGCACAGTTTGCCCACATACTTAATCAAGTCCGATTTGTTCACATTACCCCTATTACCCAGGCATATTATTAAGTTTGAATTACTAAAAGTTTCATTATTAATTTTTTTCATAATATTATGCAGGTTTGAATTTGGAAAACAATTATTTATTACAGGATGTTTCATACTCATACTTAAGAACTGACCCATGTTTATGCCAATTTCATCGGAGTACATTATAGTTTTCACTGCAGATGGTAACACCAGCGGTGACTGGGACACTACCTCCACAGAACCATCTCCAGTTAAAGTGTTACTGTGTGTAGTAGTTGTCTTGAGATCAGTTTGAGTGTAGCTATGCCGTACTTCAACATATGCGCTTTCCAGCATTTTCTGGCAGTGGTCATTGGCATCCTTTTGGGCTTGTTTATTATTTACAGGTTACATCATGAAGTGCCCTTTCTAATTTAACTATTTCCTCCGCCAAATAGTTTAAATCCTTAGAGTTCCGTCCTAATAAAGTATAACAAGAGTCCAATTCTTCTTGTAAGTTAGATTTAGATTTTTCCTTGCTCAATTTTGCATTATTGAGAAGTTGTTTTTGTCGCTTAATTTTTTTTTCTGATTTTTTAATGAAGTTACTCAGTTTAACATATTTTTTAATTTTATTAGACCCTTTCATGACGTGTGTTTGGCTATGACCATGGCGACATGGTGTACTGAGATCTACATTCAACATGTTAAGATTTGTAGTCATAAGCTCTGTTCGTAGATCTAAACTACAAACACTTGTCGCTGGAGTCAACGGCTTAGCCTCTAGCCTTTCAAGTTTTATTCTGCACTCTGAAAGCTCTTGCTGTAAGTCTTTATTATGCTGCAACACCAGTTCATAAGATTCATGGCAATTGTCCGCGGAACGAAGGCATGCATTCAAGCGGTCCACTTCTGACAGTGCATCTTCATGGTGAGCATGGAGTTCAGCGAGTTGTCCCTTCAGTGATTGGATCCGGCCTAGGTTAGCCAGGAACTCAGCTTCGCTATCCTCCTGCTCTTGAAGCAGCCTGTCTCGGTCCTCTTTGACTTCCTTTACCTGAGCTGTCTCTTCCGTATGTATGCGAAAATATGATTTTAAAAAATAACTTTGTAAAAATCGCACATGTGCGTATTTTAGTTTATTGCTAAATTTAAGTTTACAATTGAATTTACTCGCGTGATTTCGAAAATTCTATAAAGTTAATATCATCAGCCTCGAAGGTGTAGCATCACTCGGGAAATAGTGCAATTCCTACTTCGTGTTTTGAAATGCCTGGACAGGAATTGGGCATATTATCTCGCCTAGGTGTACGTACATGACGTAATAGGGTATATGCATCGATTTTTTTATTGTTTTAATCGATTCTTTAGGTCATTATTAACCGAAAAATGATAAGACACTCACCGAATTTCGCAATAATAAGGGAAAAAAAACAAATCAAAACTACAATCATTTTCGGGTGATAAAAACGCTGTCATATTAGCGCCATGTTTATTTGACGTCGACGTTCACACTCGATTAAAACCGTTTGTGACGACCTCAGTAGTGATCATCTCAGGAAAGAGGTTTTCCGAAAAACCCTAAAAATAACCTACAGTACGAAATGCGAAGTGGGCAGAATAGTGTCAAATCATGGTGCAGCAAGCAGAATAAAAAAAGAAGAAATGTGAACAGCGATGTCACGTCCGCTCTAGTCAATGGCGTAGCGATTTGAAATTTTGCGATTGAGATTTAATATATCAATTTTTCAATGGTTAAATTCTACAATAAAAACATCTCAAAATTCTAAAATAAATATGTAGATTATGTTTCTATATCAATAGAGAATACGTATATATTTTTTTAGCCATTTTGAAATCACACAATCACTATTGTGGGCAATGTCTTTCCAAGATTCTTTTCTGAGCCTATCATTACAACGGCTATAATCGCCAGTCGTGTGCTTAAGCAACAAGACTGGCGTGCGTAAGTTTTCTAAAACGGTTACTGTCCCAGCCCTCATGACGTACAGGGTGGCCCAGTCAGATACAATCCTTTTAGCGGAGCAGGCCCCTGGCCAGCCAGCGCCTGATTGCTTTGGCACCGCTCGTCGCTGCGGTTCCTACTGAGTTACTATAATGCTCTGGGACTGAATTTTATTGTGTAAATTGAAATTTGTTTGGATTCGTGTTTGCTTTTGAGATTAAATATACTTAACCAAGATGGATCTTGTACGATACAATTTTTTTTAGGCATCTAGGTGGTTTTTCTTGAAATGTTTTCCAGAGAGCATGATTTTCCTTCATTCTTTCAACGTATGCGAGCAAATCTTGAATTGGCATGCTTGATTTATGTTTATCCACTACCAATATATTAATCCTTATCTCTTAATTGTTTAGAAGTATAAAATGAGATTGCAAATAAGTGGCAAAGATTCCATCAATATCAAGAGATTTTGAGTGCAGAACATCAACACGCGCTCGCCATCAAAAAATGTGGTGCAATCGTTACGAAGTCACTTTGATGATGGTGCGCATAAAATAGTTATAAAAGTTTGATTTCCCGTCACCGAACCGATAGGACATTCCAAATAGATCGCACATTTTATACCCACCATACAATTCCAATTCACGGAGCGTAGTAAGTTTTTCACAAGAACGTATATGGGACACTTTCCCGTGAAATATGTACCATTCCGTGATTATTTTAATGTCTCGAGAGCACTTGGTTTTTCCTAAAGTCGGAGTAGTAAGTTGTCTGCCAACATAATCACGTTTTGGCGGAACGCCCGAAATAAACTGATTCTCTTGGTTTGTACACAAGTTTTATTTAACCGAGTTTCTGAAACTTGCCCGGAATAAAGAATTTATGAAAGATTTTTGACCTAAACTTTTGGCGTAGAAGTATTTAGATTTAAGATGGACTTATGAAAGTTCTGACTGAATGTTTAAAGCCAAAAAGACCTACTTTTGGTAGAAAGCCAATCTACGGATCACTCGAGTTCCCATAGGGGTTCCAAAACACGGTCATCCATCTCTCGTTATATTTTTAATAAATTAGAAGTTTTATATCCACCGAACATTAAGAGCTAACATGATATACCGGATGCATCAGATGAATGCTGGTATGTATCTCTAAGGTGGCGTGAAGATCCAAGTAAAGACAACAATAACAGCAGGCTCCTATCAACAAAGGCAACAAATCTGTTGGATCCGTCGAAAGCGTTCGTTCGAGAACCGCTCGCGATAGGATCCGTATCCCGTCTGCGAATTTATTAGCAGTAGATACTAGTGGAGCCGATAAGGGCGGGCTGGGGTGTGCTGCCTGTTTACGATGAGGCCGAGGGTGCGAGGCATGGGGCGGTGGGGGAAGTGCGAACGTTTGTTGGAGTGCGTAGCTGTAAGCCAAATGCAAAATTAATTGGTGAACTTTATTTCCTTATGGACAAGTCAAATATTTTGATAACGTTCTTCTTGATTGCCAAGAATGAGATCTCCTTCATCTTCATCAACAGATCGTGAGTGTGTAGATGATGCATCACATCATGCAGGGAGTAGGCAAAACTCAAAATTAGTATACAGCCATCTTTTTAAATAATTTACGTTTGCTTAGTAATATTAAGGAGGAAAGGGCTGGTCCACCAGTTCAAAATCGTTCAGCGAGATATGGAAAGAGTTATGCTCAGAATCTCTGTGAAGGATAGGATTCGTAACGAATACATCCGACAGAAAACCAAAGTTATCGACATAGCTCAAAGAAATTAGCAAGCTGGAGTGACAGTGGGCCGGCCATATTTCTCGAAAAACCGACAACCGCTGGGGTTCGTCAGTGGAGACTGCGACTCAGCAAACGTAGTATAGGATGCCCTCCAGCCAGGTAGGAAGACGATCTGCGAAAGACTGCAGGCAGACTGCAGAGACACTAGATGTGTCAAGCTGAAGACATGGCGCTATGGTGCTGTAGGGCGGTTTGAAGGAAAACACAGGGTTGACCAAATAAATGGATTTATTGTACTTTCACACAATACTAATTTCAGGTGTTGAGATAAGTTTTATACCTTGTATATACAGAGGTGCGTTTTATGAGAGTAACGCGACCTTGTTATGCAGTACCTAGCTAAGCTATGTATATAATCATACTCCAGGACGGGCGTGCTTCGACATAATTAAATGTGACCAGCTACCTAGCGTCCTGGCTAACCTGGCTCTCAAGAGGCTATGAAGACCTGATATTCATTACCGAGATGGGAGCCGTCTAGCTGTGAACTGATTTCGATGCGGCCGCGTTTCGCTTTATATCTGCAGCGGTGCCACGGATTCCAATATAGTTAGTAAGCGGCTCGGTGAGTGGGGCGCGTGACGTAGGCTCGGTGTAATAGCAAGTCTTCGTGTGAGCGAGAAAGTATTCGACCTAGCGCGGTGCGTGCGCGCTTTGAGTGTAGCTACGTTTTTGTATTGAAATAATTATATCTCCTACAGTCTCCCCCTCTGGTGCTCGTAAACGTCCCGTAAGAGTACCAGGATTTAGGAAAGTTAGCTTTTCTTAGGTCTTCCTCGCTGTCTAATTGGGATTATTGGTGCCGGGGCTTCACTTTCTCGAGCTTCGAATTTGGTGATTGCTGATGTATGATATTTTCCAATTGGTTTGTTAGGTTCATCAGTATTTGCAACTTCGTAGATAGAACTGGCTAATTTCCTAATGATTGTGTATGGGCCGTCTCTCCTTGGCGCTAGTTTCGCAGAGAAGTTGTTTACTTGACGGCTTATTGGATGTGTCTCGACTAGAACCAGATCTCCAATATCATATCCTGGATCAACTCGTCTCTTTTGATTTGATCTAGCTCTGTTGCTATCCTGAATGTTTTCCATGTTTTCTTTTGCTCTGGACAGAACGTTTGCTAGGTTCTTCAGTTGTGGTGTTATTTCTTGTATGAAGTTTTCTGATTGGATCATTTCACTTAAATCGTGCGTGATTTCTGATGGCGTTCTCATTTCTCTTCCAAATGTTAAAAATGCAGACGTGAACCCGGTACTTTTATTAAATGCTGAATTCATTGAGAATCTTATAGCAGGAAGAGTCTCTGGCCATCTGCCGTGTTCATTTTGAACCATAATGCTTATTTGTGTTTTTAGGTCTCTGTTTTTTCTTTCTACCACGTTAGGTTCGGGGTGATAAACAGGACTTAGTATATGCTGAATGTCTAAGCAAAATGTTAGTTGTTGCATAACTGCTGATATGAATTGTGTTCCATTGTCGCTGGTTATTCTTCGGGGTAATCCATATCTTAGAAATACTTCATTTAGTAGTGTTATTGCACAGCTTTTGGCAGTTGCTTCTGTTAGTGCAAACAATTCTACCCACCGTGATGCTGTGTCTTCTACTATAAAAATCCATTTTTCGTTTTGAGGGCCCTTTGGTAATGGCCCAAACAGATCAATAGACAATACTTCAAACCGTTGATTAATTGCCGTCGATTGATATAGACCGGTTGGTTTCTGATTGGATGGTTTGTACCGTTGACATTCAATACATGATTTCACATATTTGTTTGTATCTTTTTTAAGATGTTTCCAAAAGAATTTATCTTCTATTCTTTTTATAGTTCTTTCAATTCCATAATGGCCGCTTGTAGGTGTGTTATGAAACTGACGTAGTATATTTGTAACTTCATGACGTGGTACGACAAGTTTAGCATTGTCGGTTTCTTGGTCTGGAGTAAATCTGTAAAGAACTCCTTTATGAAGCAGGTAACCTCGTTTTGATAATTGAATCTTATTTTCTGTTTCTGTGTTGCTTTCCAGGACTTTTATTATGGATTCAATTTCCATGTCTTTAATTTGTTCTTCTCGAATGTTACGTTCTCCCCGTTTAGGTAAGTCAAGTTCTACATGACAGATTTCACAGTCTTCCGTGTGATTTTCTTCACATGGTGGACGCGATAGGCTATCCGCTAACACGTTTGTTTTTCCCGGGGCATATTTTATTTCAAATTGATAGGGTTGCAATTGTAATGCCCATCGAGCTAGTCTACCTGTAGGTGACTTTAGATTTAATAACCATTTCAATGGTTGGTGATCTGTTATTGTCAAAAACTTTGTGCCTTCTATGTACCCTCTGAATTTAGTAATTGCCCATACTATTGCTAGTGCTTCTTTTTCAGTGACTGTGTAGTTTCGTTCCGCTGGAATTAATAATCGGCTGGCGTATTCTATGGGGTGTTCATTAGCACCCTCCCCCTGCACCAAAGCCGCTCCTATGGCATAATTACTTGCATCTGTTTTGATTATATAGGGTAAGTTACTGTCTATTTGTCTTAGAACAGGCGCAGTAGTTAATGCTTTCTTTAAAGCAATAAATGCTTTTTCTTGTTCATCTTCCCACTTCCAACATGAGGTTTTCTTTGTTAATTGTGTTAGCGGTCTTGCTACTTCAGCAAAGTTGCGGATAAAGCGTCGGTACCAAGACGCTGTTTGCAAAAAGGATATTAGTGTTTTCAAGTTTATCGGCGCCTTAAGATCGCTTATAGCTTTAACTTTCCCGGGATCTGTAGCAATACCATCAGGCGTTATAAGGTGTCCCAAGTATTTTATACTGTGGCGTCCGAATTGACATTTTTTCCAATTTGCTCGGAGTTTGTATATTCGCAGTTTTGTAAACATCTCTCGTAGATCATTCAAATGCTGAGAAAAACTTGGTGATCTATATATCAAGTCATCTAGGTAGGACATTGTAGATTCTGCTTTGAGTTCACGACAAAATCTGTCCATCAATCTTTGGAACGTACTGGGGGCATTCCGAAGGCCAAAAGGCATCCTTTTAAAGCGGTATGTTCCTGAATTTGTTACAAATGTTGATTTATTCATGTCGTGTTCATATATCTTTATTTGCCAATATCCAGATTGGAGGTCGATTGTTGACATGTAGGGCATTGCTTTAGCTTGTTGCAATAAATCATCTATCCGCGGTAAAGGATAGGTATCAGGTGTTGTAATTTCATTTAGTTTTCTATAGTCTATACATACTCTTATATCTGAGTCACCTTTAGGCACTAATACAACAGGTGCTGCCCATGGGCTTTCACACTCTTCTATTATGTCCTGTTCTAACATCTCTTTGAGCTTTATTTTTAACTGTTCCTGTCTCATTGGAGATAACCTGTAAGGTTTGAGTGCTATAGGTTTGTGACTACCGGTTTCTATTCTATGTTCTGCAAACGGAGTCGGATCTCCGTGTTTATTAAAAACATCTTTAAATTCTTCAAATAATTTAATTATCTGTGCTGCTTGTGTCTCAGAAAGTAAGGTGGATTTTAAAGAAAAATCAAAGGAATATAGTTGTGTGGTATTTATTGGTAAATATACAACTCTTGGGTCCACTTGTTTGTTATTATTTATCTCCCGTGGTTCCCGGGGGCGGCCTGGCTTTGGTAGAGGGTCCAGTTTGTGCACAACCCATTTTCTTACTGGCTGTGCTGTCGTCTCACTAGTGTATGCTGCTATGTCTACCTGGTCCCAGTACGTTAAATTCTGGATCGTTCTTCTTTTTCCCGGTACCTCATTGACATATGTAACTGGTGGTGGGGAGTCCATTATCGGAGATAGAATTTTTAAGTTCCTTGCCCATTCCATGAATTGGGACAGAGATTCCTTTCCTTCATTCTTGTCCTCGAGTTCTTTTTGTATCATGGTTTCTTTGCGGACAAATTCAAATTTTTGTTTTGGTTCCTCCGCGAAGTACCACAGTCGCTGTCCCAAGTGTAAAACAATTGAATGTTGTTCTAAGAAATCTATGCCTAGCAGCGTCCTGTTATCTTTGGCGTCCGGCAGAATTGAAAAAGTAATGGGTAGGTTCCTGCCCCCCATGGTTATTGTTACCTGCGCCGTCAAAAGTGTCATGGATTTCTTAGACCCGTCCGCCAAATAGACCTCAGCCATTTGATTTCCAAATTCTACGCCTTCTTTTTCCATGATGGCGTATAGTTTGCTTCCCGCAATACTAGTTTTTGCTGCCGTATCGATGTGTGCATGCCCTAGTTTCCCATTGAATTGTATTTCAATCGTTGGTACTTTTGCGTGGCATTGTATTTTTGTGTCGATTGCGCAAAATTGTATAGGTTTTTCCGGGCTGATTTGCTTCTTACATGTCGTGCATTGACTTCGGAAAACTCCCGGCGCGCCACACCCGTAGCATTTGATTGGAGATTCCGCCTTCGGTGTGACTGCAGTCGGTGCTGACGATTCGGTGGAATTTTGGTCTTTCTTCTCCTGTCTTGCTAGTTTTCCTAGTCTCTTTCTACAAATTTCCGTCTCATGACCGATTTTAAAACAGAACTTGCAGCGAACTGGTTTTTTCCCCTCTCGGGTGCTGGTTGACGAACCCGTTTTGGTTTTCTTCCCTAATACCTCAATGTTTCTGGCTTTTTCCAGTAAATCCGAGAACGTTTTTACATCAGAGCGGGCTATTTTCTTTTGAAGATCCAATCTCATGATTCCGTAGACGAAATCAATCTGCTCCTCTTCTTTATGTCTTTTAGCTGGCAACATTCCGAGTAAAAGACGTTTACGGCAAACAAAACTATCGATGTCTTCGCTTTCGCCTTGTGTATCGGAGAAAAAATCTACGTAAATGTCGTGTGGTTGTCTCTTCGGTGCGAAGGCTGAACGAATACTGCTTAGTGCCGCAGGCCACGTTTTTATTTCTGTGCGAATTCCTGTCCACCAAGCGCTCGCGTTATCAGTCAATAACAATGGCAAGCCAGTCAATGCGTCATCATCTGGGATTTGTTCTATTTTCTTGTATATAGATATACTCGTTATGAATTCTTCCACTTTAGCGTATGAACGTTCTCCGTTGTAACGAAAGGTACATTTCGTAAAGTTTTTGTGAGATGTATTTGGACTAGGTACGAAAGGTGATGGATCCCTTCGTCTCAACAACTCTTTGAATTGTTCTTGTGTTAATTGTATGGTCATTGTGCTCTCTTCTCTCCCTTCTTCTTTTTCTTCTCTTGATGTACTACTATCTTTGTCGTTGGGCGCCATTTTGTAGGGCGGTTTGAAGGAAAACACAGGGTTGACCAAATAAATGGATTTATTGTACTTTCACACAATACTAATTTCAGGTGTTGAGATAAGTTTTATACCTTGTATATACAGAGGTGCGTTTTATGAGAGTAACGCGACCTTGTTATGCAGTACCTAGCTAAGCTATGTATATAATCATACTCCAGGACGGGCGTGCTTCGACATAATTAAATGTGACCAGCTACCTAGCGTCCTGGCTAACCTGGCTCTCAAGAGGCTATGAAGACCTGATATTCATTACCGAGATGGGAGCCGTCTAGCTGTG
This sequence comes from Eupithecia tripunctaria, assembly GCA_955876795.1. Lineage (NCBI taxonomy): Eukaryota > Metazoa > Arthropoda > Insecta > Lepidoptera > Geometridae > Eupithecia > Eupithecia tripunctaria. Next base: position 15,529,111 of record OY041615.1, read on the forward strand.
AACTGATTTCGATGCGGCCGCGTTTCGCTTTATATCTGCAGCGGTGCCACGGATTCCAATATAGTTAGTAAGCGGCTCGGTGAGTGGGGCGCGTGACGTAGGCTCGGTGTAATAGCAAGTCTTCGTGTGAGCGAGAAAGTATTCGACCTAGCGCGGTGCGTGCGCGCTTTGAGTGTAGCTACGTTTTTGTATTGAAATAATTATATCTCCTACAGTGCTCATTAGGGGAAGCCTATGTCCAGCAGTAGACAATAAAGGTTGATGATGATAGTAATATTTGCAAAATCTGAGTTCGAAAAAAATAAATTATGTTTACTTTGCAAACAATAAGAGATACAAAATACAAGTAGTCTGCGATCATTGCCCGATTAAGAGAGGAGAGTGTGACTGAAGGGAGCGGCTCATTGCTTCTCAGAGGATAATGCAACAGCTAGATAAGCCACTGGTAACTGGTACCTAACTGGTATCTCTGATAGCTAGTGCATCAAGGGTAAAATCTAACAAAAGACTGAAAATATTACATACCTAGCAATCCAGATAACACAAAAGTCCGCCACGCTCAGTAATATTTTCGGAGCAAAATAGTTGTGATTCCCATTATAACAGATTTTTCATACAAATAACGTCGGTTGAAAGAATCCAATCATCACAGCAATTTACCTAAATACCATAAAGCATTTAGCGCAAAAAGCACGCTCGGAGTGCGTCGGGCAATCACATGTGATTGTGATGCAAATGTGCCAAATTGCAGCCGTGTCCGGCCCGCACCCGCCCCGTCCCGCCCCGGACACGCTCCGGACCCGCTCCAGACATGCCTCGGACACGTCCGTGCGTCCTCTCGTCGCCGCAACTAAAACAATTGTCGTGTTTTAGGAGCTCGCGGTTTGTACAGAGTACTGGAAATTAGTTTATCAACTAAATAAAGCATAATCAAAATGAATTGAGGATTTGCTTTTAGTAGCCGTGACTGCTAGATTTCGGAACTTACAGTAGGAATGTATTGTTATATATAATTTAAAGTGGAGCTAGTCATTTTTCTACTCAAGAAGTATGAAATTTAATTTTTCTATTTCATTTATATTTTAATTTTAATCATTTATTCCACTATAGGTACATTCATACCTACACCTGATGTCGTTATAATCTTATTTCACATTAACTAAACAATTAATTATAAACTATTCAATCCGAATTGTAATTAATCCAAGAACTATTATTAAAAATAGAAACAATTAAGCATAAAAGTAGCATGAAACAGGAATACTGTTACAAATTGATAGGTAGATCAAATGGGTTATTCCAGTTTTCCCCCTTGACAAATATCTCTTAAGGGGAAACACTGGAATTAATTTTTTTGAAGTCTGGTTTTTCCCCTATTTCGGATATAAAGGGGGGCCACCCAGGGGGGGGGGGGGGGACTGGAATAACCCGATCAAATGATCTTGACTTAAATTCATTTTATTTTCACAAAAAATGTCCTTATGATAGTTTTTGGTTATTGTAGTTTACTTTAAGGGTTATTTCTTAGAAATAAAAAGTTTTTTTTGGGAACCTAATCGATCTCTTTAATAATATTTATAGTACATCATAAACCTCGAAATAACGGCTTTTGTCGAAATTTTAACAATGTATAATAATCTACCTTGAGCATGATACATTGCAACTATCCGACTAGACGCGCCTCCATTACTTGGCAAACAGCGCACAAAAGAATCTACTCAACAAAGAGTGTAACGAAATGAAAACTCAAACATAATTCGGCGAGTTTATTCCATTATTAAATTGGTCGTGAAGACGAGATAACCCGCCTTCCTTAGCTTCGTCGGCGACGCGGTCTCGCTTACCACCTAAGTAATTAGTGTAAAGCTCTTGATAGTTTGGTTAAAGATGCATTTCTGGATGGTTTATAATACACTCGCTATCTAATCCAATTAATGTGGGAACCCTACATTCGTTCCGGTAGTTATTTATTTTTGATATGTTGACTAGGATGGATAGTAAGTATTTAAAATGCAAAATCCACTATTTCCCTTTACATGAAATGTTTTTATGAAAAAATCGGCACATTTTCGCTTATATCTTTGTTTAAGTACATTTTAGCTGAACACATTGTGAAACATAAAAAATGTTACTGGTGTTGTTGTTTGTACGGAATTAAATTTGCTATTAAATATGAAGGTAGCCCCTCTGTTTTGGTCTCTATTCACTGGTTTAATCAGAATGGAATTATTTCAAACTGAAACGAATGTTGGCTGACATTTTACTGCGGCTAAGTACCATCCAACTTCGACAACACGCAGGTGGTGTGTGAAATGTAATAAAATATTTACTTTGATAAAGTTCTGTCCCATTTTGACCGCACGCAGATTATACGAGTTAGCTTTAAAATAAAATATAGCTGGATGGAACCCGATCATAATAAATATACGGTCCAGTTTCATAAAAATGTCGAGCTACGAAATATCGTAGACCCACTACGCAGTGCTACGAGTTTCCATAGCACGTACTACGCAGTGCTACGAGTTTCCGTAGCAGGTCTACGAAAACAAAAACCGGTCCATTTCTCGCGCCCGCGAACTAAACTTAGGTCTATCAACGCTGTGTTCGCAGCGAATCAGTCACCTCACCTCCAATAAAACTTGAACCAGACGATTCAAAATCACAGGAGTCAATAGCACCATGAAGTTTTATAGCTAAAGTAGCCCTTTAATTGTGCATTTACAAAACAGTCTCAATAAACACGTAGGAGCCAATAAATCTGCAAATGGCCTCTCGACAGGGTGATATTAAATTTTATTGCCGAACAGAGATCGTAAAAATTCAACAGTGTAGGTACTCTTTGTGGTGGTGCAAGGTTGAATTCTGGTTTTAAGAGAATCAGCTAGGACTGGATTTCAGTTTTATCTTGTACGAACCCATCGGTTACACTCTTAATATTTTGACGATCAGCATTATCTTTCTAATTACGTATGCAAATGATGAATCATCTTGACCGACAGCTTAACAAACAAAGTATTACCTATGATTTGATAGCTGAGACTAGAAAAGCCCATTTTCACCGAGTACCTGCGACACTGCGTACATACGACCGTCGACCAGTGACGACCTTAATACAGTGTATACAGGCTGGAAATTTTTAACGGGACAGTCAGGGCTAGCCTTTCATTTAATTTCTGGCTTTCTATATTATTTTTCTTAAATGAATGGTTAGTTTCCTAAGAACATTTTCATGTAGTTTGAACGGTTAAAGTACCTGCCCTTACTGCCCCGTTCAAAATTTCCAACCTGTATAGTAAGTTGGTGGGCCTATAGAGTCCATTTTACGACGGCACACATAAACTCTGATTTAAAAGAATAAATACATTGAACACACGCCTCGATTATTTGATTTTTTAATGGGTACATGAAAAATCTTTTAAATAAATGTTACTTGAAACATTGTTTCTTTTACTAAAACCTATTGAAGACTTATCTTACCTTTTCAAGGCGAGTATGAGTATATTTTAATATTGTATTGTGTTAAGAAATAATCTTCAGCCACAAAGTTACAAAACAGAGGCCTGAATTGAAGCTACAATTTCAAATATATTATTATTCAAGTTGTCTATTTGAACACCGAACAGGTACTAGAATATCTGTAATGTTCCAGTCTATCAACTGACATGCACTATTAACGTCTTGTATGGTTCTATTTAACCCCTGGCATTCACGCAGACGTAATCACGTAATCGTCAGGCGACATAACCTTGTCAGGGCGTATCTAATATTAGATTAATCGTCTATCACGGCAGTCTATTACTGGGCGGAAATGGGCCCGCGACGGTGGACGCGACCATTACTCACTCAATGGACGCGCCCGGGCTCGCTCGGCCTGGCCAGCGGCCGGCCATTCGACTGTTGGCTCGGCTAACGGGAAATATGATGATTTGTCAACACTAAGGTTATCAGAAACTTGTCAGCGCGAACTATTTCAAACAAAGGTCTCTGTTTCAACGAGGAAAATAATTGTGTTTGTATTTTTTTCATCTTTACACACAATACGAGGTGGGCCCTACTCAATTACATCTTGATATTAACAATTTTTGTAAATTATGTTACATAAATAAATAAATAATGTTGGACACAGGGTTATATAGGCTGAGCTTGAGTTATGAGTACTAGATAACTGATATAAGTACATAATACAATACAATACATAGATAGATATTTTTTATTATAAATAGAAAACATCCAGAACGCCCTGAACATCTGCAGATCGTACACACATTTGTCCCGAAGCGGGAATCGAACCCGCAACATCCTGTGTCGCAGGCGGACCTTCGCCCACCGTGGTCGTCAGTGGTTACAGTAAAAATATTCTACGTTTATTTGTAGTGGTGAGAGTGGAGTTCTATTTAGTAGTGGTAGTGGCTAATACACAACTGACACAGAATAACGTCTGCTAGCGGCCGACGATATTGCATTATATTAACCCTTTGTGTTTGTGCAAACATCCTACTAACATTGTGTTGTTTTTTTTAGTACAATTCAATGGTACTATTCAAAACGAGGTATTGTTTGGTTTTTTGTTTTGTAATTGTATTATTATGTGTTTTCTCTACTAAAGTTTACGACTCTTTATACATGGACACTGGCAGAGTTGTGGCAACAGAAACACAGCAAGCCATGAAATAAGAAGTTGAAGTTGATATTGCTTATGAAAAAAAACAGAGCAATATTAGGTATTTTTATCGGTGTAAGTGCAGAATCCTGACGCTTTAGGACATTACGCTAATAGATATTTTCTATTTGAATTAGTGTCCTCCATCCAAATATAAAACTTTCACTGACCGCAACCATTTTGAAAAACAAAACAGTCTGGTAACCGATGTTACGGTTCCCTCCATACTAAAACCTTGACACCTCTTATGTTTATGTAAATAGTGGTTGTACAGCATTTGACGTGATATTTCCCATCACGTCGGTATATTTCCGACAGGAGGTTGAAACTAAAGCTGATTAATCGTGAAATCCGTACCTCGGAGAAATCTTTGCAGGCGCGGGCTCCGGCGGAGTATCTGAGGACTTCCAACAGGGTCCAGAGCCGGACTGAAGGACGTGACAGGAGAAGCTTAGAAGGGTGACATTCAGACTCATTTGAGTTATGACTGCGTCTGAGGATTTATACTAGGAGCTATAGATTTGTATTTAGCGTGTGAATTAATTTGCCACGACTAAGAATTTGCACCAGGCGACTAAGGGTATCCGCTGGGACAGGCAGCAGTGCCCTCTGCAAAACAATTTTACCTTTGGATTGCGAGTTCTAAGCCGCATGCCCAGTGTGGGGATTATGTGCAATCCATGAGATGAAAGCTAATAAGGGGCTTATGAGGCCTGTGTCCAGCAATGGAGCAGCTGTTGAGGGGTGAATCAATAACAAAAACAAAATTCTCCTTTGATGGTAAAAAACCGGTTAAAAAGTAAGTCGAAGAGAAATAAAGACATCTTTGCAAAGTTGTAAATATCAGCATGCTCAGAAGTCGCTCGGAAAGTCCCGAACATTTTTCCCGAATGTAATCAAATTGCGATAAATACTGAGAAACGATAAGAATGCTCTTGCAAATTAAATTGGGAATGGTACAATGGCTTTGCCTCAGTTATCCCACTGCGTGAATTAAACCTTACCCTGCCAAAAATAGAGTTGTGTTTCCAATTGGAGGTGGATTAAAAAAGGTGCCTTCAGAGTAGCGAGAAAGGAAAATTTGTGTCGTATCGGATTTTAATTTCTCCTTGGTAGGATTAATGACTTTGCTTTCGTTCCTGGTTTTATCGATCTGGGGCTGAGATACTTCCTCCTAGTAAGATAGTAAACGAAATGGCGCTAAATAGGTTAACTGAGATAAAGGTTAGTTGGTGCGTTTAATGGTTTGGGTGGAGTGTGCCATAACCATTTTTGGAAATGTTGTACATCGAAATCGTTATTTATCTCAGAATCTGCAAAAGGCTACCACTTTCATATTTAGGGAACTGTTATTTCGATCTTTTATCTTGAATTAATTAATCGTGTTTTAAGCACCATCGGTGAAAGTTTTTGTCGATAGTTTTTATATATACGTTTTGCTCACATTTTGCTTTTTATCTCAAGGACAGCACACTTTATTCTTCGGTTTTGTTTTGCTAGAATACCTAGAAGTAATTCTTTAGTTCTGTATTTAAATTTTGTAACTGGTTGTTTCAATAACGAATCCCTGCACTGTACTTCTCACTCGCGAGAAACTCATATTTTGTCATCCCACTGGAAATCGGTTTCGTAGCGGCTATATTGCATACATACTATTAAAGTAATAAGTATTTCATTTTAATTATGTAAGAACACCTACAAAGTTCATGAAATTCAGCTGGACTAAATCAACTTGAACATTTTAAAACAATATTTAAACATTGTTTAGTAAAGCAGATCTAGATCCAACCCAAGGTAACGTACCGGATTGTTCACGTAGATACTAAACACAATTTCTCGACAATGATAAAAGTAAGCTTGCATTCTAGATGTTTCGAATATCAAAGTGACATCCATACCTGAGAGATTTGGGTCAGCCTTATTTGTGAACACGTAAAGCACGTCATAATAAGATTATTGAAGTCAATTATAATAATAACTCGCTTATTTATACAGTCTTTATCATTGGGAAACTTTTTCTGCAATTATTTAGCTGTTTAAGCATTGAAAATTATACCAGCTTTTTTATTTAGATCTTTAGAAAGGGATAACAATATTACTTCTTCTTTCAATTCGACCAACCTATGTAGATGATATATAATACCAATTGTGATAAACTCGATAAGTCTAGAGTATGCAGAAGACTTTAGCTACTTAGGACACACAATATATTTTAAACAAAGTACAGAAAGAGAAATAACTCGAACAATCAATATAACTTGGTATAAGTATTGGGGAATGAAAGAAATATGAATGATTACTTTATCTATCACTATGAAATCTAGAGCAATGAACCTAACCTAGCGCCCTGCCTCACATATGCTTGCCAAACATGGCCACTGACAAATACACAGCCGGAGAGAATAGCAGTATGTCAGAGAGGCACGGAGAGAAGCTTTATGGGAAAACGACTAAAAGATAAGATCAGAAATATTAAGCCCCCAATACATATTGGGCGAGCTATGGCCAACACGAGCGTAGGCAAATCGGTACAGTGCCACCGTCTAGACAATTTGGCAAGTCTACGCAAACTATTGCACGACAAACTACACAAATAATGTGGACACAATTGGCCGAAACCGCGCCTTTTGTGCAGAACTGCCGCGAGCGGTGACAAGTCACTGCAAAGGACCAGTATACACGTTGGCGCTTGTATTCACTCGGCCAGCTAGGCGAGTGATACCGAGCGATGGCAAGGCAATGCAAACGTGCCGTCTCAACCTCCTCAACGGCCTGTATCGGTCCACCTGCTGGACGCAGGCCTCCCCTGATAAACGCCTTATTGGCGTTTAACTCATGAGGGGTAATGCCCATAATCCCCACGCTGAACATGCGGATTGAGGATCGCAGTTTGGTGGAAGATTTGTTCTGCAGGGAGCGCTGCTGCCCGCTTCCCGATGAATATCCCTTAGTCGCCTCTTGTGACACCGTGTGGGTGTCGTAAGAGGCGACTAAGGGATATTGGGAAGAATTGGGTTGGTGCAAATTCTAAGTCAGCGCCACACAGCTCCAGCACCACAAAGCTACGTAACGTATCGTCTACACGTTGGTATTGGCTTTCACTAGGCAATGTTAGACCAACATGTATTGGAGGTTTAACAATCAGAAAGAAAACCAAAGCGAAAATTGTGGAACAGAAAATCCTAGAAATCAAATGGTAATGGGCAGGTCATATACAGCGACTCCCTCCAAACAGATGGTCACAGATAGCTACAAACTGGGTCCCTCGAGACATCAAATGCAGATGAGGTCGAACAACAAAGAGGTGGTGCGGTGACATCAGAGAAGTAGCGGGAAGCACCTGGACTAAGATAGCAAGGGACAGGAAGAAATGGAAAAGATTAAAGGAAGTTTTCAACGCCAAAGGCGGTCGGGTCGGCCTTAGGACTAAAATCGCTCCGAAAATGTAAATAGTTTAGTTTAAGTTTACTTCTATATTAGGTAAGTACTTATATTATAAATTCAATGTACATACTAGCTGATAAGGAAATAAAGGTTTTTTTATTAATTTTATTTTATTACGTAGATGATTAGAAAATGAGTAAAAAAAGGTTACTTTCTACTAATACCTACATATATAAAAGTGCTGTATACAGCCAAGTAGTGTAGTGTGACCAGGCCGTCAATGCATAGTGCATCCGAGTCTGGGACTTAAGGAGGAAACAATTCCGCAAATGTGGGACGCACTGAACACGAGTTATGTAATGGTGACCAGCATTTCGGGACTTGCAGGAATAGGGTATATGCATGGATTTTTTTATCGATTATTTAGGTTAATACATAAACGAAAAAAAATAAAACACCCAAAAAAAAATTAATATACAGATATATATCTATATCAATAGAGAATACGTAAAAAAACAAAGGCAAAAAGCTTTAATTTCATATATTTGCTCATTTGCATTATTCAAATACATTAAACAAAACCATTTCCAATATGCAGTAATTAGCTAATTATATTTCCTATTCACCGAGCTGGGAATAGGTATTGGTGAATCATTTCCATTAAACATTACAGAGATAAAGATAAAGATACAATTTATATATTATGAATAATCCGACCTCCTTCCTCCGAAGAGGCACCTTAGTAAAGGTTTAGGTTACTCATCTCACATTATACTTACCTACTCACAGCGGGCGTGTGTGCGCCGTCTAGTGTGACCAGAATCTCTTCGACACAGAATATATACGTGTACTACGTCTACGGGGCATAGACAGAGGGTATTTGATCACTGCGGCAGCAATCAGATTACAATTACAATTGGACTGATCTTAACTAAGATAAGTATATACTACACGTGTGTAACAAAATCTGTCAAAAAAATAAACCTTTCGTCTATATCTTAAAAACTCCATCTCAATAAAAACGTTAATCGTAAGGTTTATCTTGCATCTACAAAAACACAGTCTGACTTTCAAAGTGCCGTCGTGGTCACCCTAGCAATACACTTATACACAAAAATGATATCAGAACACGAAGTCAGGACCGATGCAGATGTACGCTGGGGTGAGGGGGATTCTCGGAGGCAGGCGGCTTCCACTTGCGTCTTTATGTCGAATCGGACAACTTTAGCGAGAAGCTCTTGTCTTACCGACTGTACAATACACTGACTTACTTATTTTCTTGACTAGAAACATAGCTGGTTAGATCAAATAAGTGACAATTATATGTCAACTAGAAACGGGTGTTTCGGGAAGTTGTGTGCTGGCTTAAAATTTGTACCACTCCAACCACTTCCCATGGGTGTCGTAACAGGCGACTAAGGGATATCTACCGGGGGGTTTGCGGCAGCGCCCCCTGCAGAACAATTATACTACGAACTGCGATCCCCAACCCGCATGCCCATCTTGGGGATTATGGGTATTACCCTCCATGAGATAAACGCCAATACGGCGCTTATCAGGAGAAGGCCTGCGTCCAGCAGTGGATCAATACAGGCTGTTGAGGTTGAGGCTCAGTTTGAACATCACAGGATATCCTTTGAGGTAGAAAAAACATTTTCACGTCGCAACTGAACTTCCAGTAATTCAGTTAGCTATCGCTTCTCTCTACTCTATCGAACGTGTCAGGCAAAACTGATTCCTAAAACCTCAACCTAAAGTTTAGTTTTAAAATAATAGATTTTCTAGGTGCCTGAAAATTCTATCGGCTTTTTAACATAGTTTCATAGACTTTTTGCCTGAGCAACGCCAACGGTAGAAAAGTTCAAAACATTGGGAAAGTCGAGGAATTTTTGTAGCTGCTATCTTGTAAATATTAGTTGGACTAAATTTAATAACTGAAACAAAATTACAGGTTTTAATTTTAAATAGAATTCTTAGTCCGAACTATGCATGAGCTCGCGGTCAACCATTCGGAATCAATGTCTGAACGATATTCAAGTTTACAGAAACCAAGTCACTTGTGAAGTAATCTTCAATCTAAATAAAACTCTACATAATGGTCTAAAAAGTTCAATTTGTGGTGAAGGAGTCCTGTGTAGGTAGGAGAGGTATCAGTCAAAACTGAAGCTTGAGAAAGACACGCTTTGTGACGTCATAGATTTTAAAATGTATTATTATACATTTATATAGAAATAGCAGTGCTCTTCGTATTTTGCGAATAACGCCAAACTATTCCAGTTTTAAACCTTGAAGTTTTTAAGCTATTGCATAGCTTCTATCGCGGGCCTTGAGCGCGGGGACCGAATCCAGAAATTCCGTAACGAAAAAACCTCACGCTCCCCACTCCGCCGGGCAAGGAGGTGTGGCTTGAAGGCCGTGCATCGTCTAACGTCGTTTCAGTTCGGCAGTCTTTGACACGGCGTTGCGTGCGTGCGATTAGACGTACTGTACGACTCTACGAAACTCGCACGAATCGAGACGAGCTGCTCCGAAATCGGACGAATACATAAGCAGCTGTTTATGAGAAAGTATATAGGTGTATAGGGTCACCACGCTCAAAAAGTGTAACTTGAATTAATATCAAAGAAAAAGCAATACTGCATGAATAAAATAAATAAATAAATTATAATTGCATAAGTTGATACAAAATGCTATGCAATAGCTTTACCGCGGCAGTCCCCGAGTGCCACACGTCTTTTTTTTTCTCAAGGGGGAAGCTAGACCAAAAAAAAACAGTTTTCCTCCTTAAGGGGTATTTGTTAAGAGGAAAACTGGTATAACCCAAACTATCCTTACTATTTTTTCGTTCCTCGCTGCAAACTACAACTATCTGCAAGTGAACCTGTGTTCACCGCTGCTGCTTTATGATTTGTAAGCAACACAACGTATGAGCATTGCTCAGTCGAGTAGAACGTTGCACGCCAGACGATACCCACCGAAGGAAGTCCCTCAATCGCATTCCTTGAGCGTGGGTGTTCCGCCGGAGTCATTCTGAGCGAATGACCCGCTCCGCACTACACGAGGCTATTTATGACGGCGCAACGGATCGAGCTTTACATTGGAATTTTGCAGGTGTGTGACGGAGCAGATACTCTGTGGACTCTGGTTTAGATAGCTGAATCTGCCAATTTCGAATACATGGAATTTAGATTCGATTCAGGTCGGGTTCTTTTTCTTTTAACGTCTAGTGCAAGATACACGAGATTTGTAAGCAGTTTGCAATTGCAAATTTAAATCCAGAGATCTAGAGTAACTAAATAAGAAGCCTAGAGTAACACTGCAACAATTGATTCCTGATACCTATACAGTTTATATACTAGTTCGGGATTTATTTAAACTAGTGGGTGTTTACTTGTGTAAAGTCCAGGTATTTTACTTAACTTTACTTTAAAACAACTTCTCTGGCCTCAATTTCCGGCTACGCGCCTAACTCGTTTGAGTAGTATTGTCTGTGATTCCTAACCGCATTATAGATCTAGATTGTTCTCTCTGAAAAGCAAGTCATCATCATCTGATGGCTCTTGCTTGTCTATTATTCTGCCCGCGGCTTCGCACACGGTGCTTCCATGGAAATATTTAAAGATTATTTATATCCAATGGCATATTGGAATGTTGAATGAATGGAACTCATTTATGGAATAAAAGGTAGTCTACGAGTATGTTGTTGTTTTATGCTATGTTTTATTTTAAATCATATTACCTATAATGTGAAATTTCAGCCCGATCGGTTCAGAAGTTTTAGTGTAAAGAAGTTACTAACATAAGGATCTATCCATCTTTATATTCTATATAAAAAAAATATGTAGATAGTATTAGTGAAATCGCATAGTCCAGTGGTGCTACTGCTCCCTGGCGGCAGGGTGTTCGGTTCTCCATGAATTTTATTGCGCCTGATTATGGCCGCCCCGTGGCCCATGGACCTCGGTCCTCGGTCCCCGGCCACGGGCACACGTGGCGACGTCCGCTGAATAATTGAATGTTTCGTGTCCCATATTATGTGCTGATAAGCTATTTTACTCTCGAGGAATAGGAAATAGTTAAACCGGAATCATCCAGATTTGGGGAGCTGATAGCCGTGGGTACGAATGTCTTATCTGGGTCTGTTTTGTCTTTGTAAACGGTAAGAGGAGGCGTGGTGTGCCTTCCGCTACAGATAACAACAAAGTTAGGGATTTAAGCGAGAAGCAATATTTTGTTTTCAATAAGAATGTGAAGTGTGCTAGCTACAAACATTGTTTGTCAATAAGAATGATTTTCGTGACAAGTTCGTCAAAATAATTACTCGTAGTCTTGTGAACTGTGTTTGTATAATCAATTTTAGACAAACACAGATTGAATCCTTCAAAAGTATAAATAATCACAATTTAATTGTTCAATTGAAAAACAAAAGTAATTGAAAACATCAATCATTCCGATCTACTGAACTTTGATTTTACTCTACAATTTCAAACCATTTGGCGGATATTCCGACATTGTTTCCATCCAGAAAATCTTCTATTTGCAGAATCGTAACCGAGTTGTTCTATCGATGGAATTACTGCATTCAACTTTTTCCAACTCCGTTTTATCGAAGTTTAAATTGAACAAAAAGCATTCCTGCTAACACGTATCAGATCGCAGGCAACACGTCGCTACGTACCGCTCCGGCACGCCGCCGGCACGTACCTCCGTGGGGCCACGTAGCAGCTGGCACTATTTGTGGCCGCGCAAATGTACTCTAAATTGTAATAATTATTATTTATAGTTGGTGGAATGGTCGTGTAAATGCAGAAAAGGATTTTGAGTAAAACATCGCGGAAAATAAATGTTTAAAATATGCAAAGAAACAATCATAACAAGGTCCGACCGCCCAAAGACATCAAATCATCCACCTGACGGCTCCATAAATTGCGCGATCATCCCGAAATCGGACACTCCGATAAAATACAATTTCGGAAATTTCATTTAAAGTCGACCCTTGAAAAACCTGAAAATCCCTCCGAAACATGTCCAATAAAATACGATATTAACCGTGCCCGTAACATTTACACGGTCATAAGTTTCGGATTAAAAAAGGGGGTTCGTTGGGACTAGGGGGGGGTGGGGGGTAGGGGGGATAGAAAGGCACCGTGGCCGTGGGTGAGAAGGGTTCCTATTGTGCGAATGTGTTAGCGGGTGGCGGGGCAGACACTGTTGCTTTGGAAACGTAACGAAGTGCGAGAGCAAAAGAACGAGTGTTTGTTTCGGTAATCGAGTTTGAGATTATGAGATCCTATTTTTCGTAGCAAATAATTGAAGAGATTCCTTCTATTCTTGTTTGATGTCTCCTATCTAATATTTATCTGATAATTATAGTTTTAATACAACAAAAACTTTAATAAAACAACCTACTTAAGAACAACATTAAATACCCCACCTCATACATACATATCCCGGCCGTGTTACGCCGGTTTAGAATTTGCACTGATGACTTAAGGATATCCATTAGAGCGCGGGCTGCAGAGCCCCCTGCAGAACCATTTTACCAGACTGCGTGGGGATTATGAGTATTTCCCCTCCCCCATGAGAGATAAAAGCCAATAAATGCGCTTATCAGGGGGAGGCCTGAGTCCAGCAGGTGGACCATTACATACTACTGAGGATAAGGATTAGGATATATTCCACACCCAGCCCCGTAGTGTGTACAACACTCCGCGGACGGTGCAATAGTAATACAACCCATGTTCCGCGTCACCCGTCATGTAAATGTTATTAGGTCGGTCACTCGCCCGCCCCGCTCGCCCCCCGCGCCCCCCACCCCCACACATTGTCAAACATTTTTGTAAGGACATGAGGATACTCAGGAAGCCGCTGGGCAGACAAGATTTTACATTATCTGCGCGGCTAGTATGAGTTTGCACAATACTTAACCGGATAAGTTTCCACCAAAGTTATTTTGACGACCTCTGTGGCGTGGTGGGCGAAGGTCTGCCTGTGACGCAGGAGGTTGCGGGTTCGATTCCCGCCTCGGGACAAATGTGTGTTTGCGATCTGCAGACATTTGTTCAAGGCGTTCTGGATGGTTTTCTTAGTATAATAAAACATACCTATCTGTGTGGTGTTATTGTATTATGTATATCAGTTATCTACTACCCTTATAACAAGGTCGGCTTAGCTTGGGGCTAGATAATGCTGAGTGAATTGTCCAGCATTATTTTTTTATTTACAGCGGAATATTTACCATGATTTGAATTTTGATGGCACATGAAACTGTGCCGAAATATTATAAAGCTCAAAATTCAAATCATGGTAAATAAACCATTGTACTAAACTTTAGTATTAATAACCATGATGGATTTAAAAGGATAAGTTTTCGTTTACGTTAAAGTTAACTCGCTTAATGCTGACTTGTGAAAATTCCACTGCTTTAAGGTTTTTGTTATTATAGTGCGTAAGCTGCACTCTGGGTAATTTCTTCTTCCTCTTTAGCTTGAAAGCCAGATCTAGACTTGAAGGCACATACGGTCGTGAGAACTGAGAGCCTACAGCTTGGTGATGTGGAACAGGCCATGGTAGTCCTTGTACACTAGGTTAGTCTCGCGGCTGGAGCCAGCAAAGGATTCTATACTCACTCCATTGTCTATTAAGAAATGAAATAAAATCCCATAAATTTCGACTTTGACAGGATTCGAACCCGCGTCCGTCAGTACGGGGATGTCATAACCACTAGACCACATAGTCGATACTGGGACTTTCTCTTCTTATCAAGAGAAACAATGTTTATCCAATCCTGTTCAAAAGTTAAGTTACGTTTAGTTCGTTCCACTGCATTATTGCATTTGGCAACAGAACACTTAAAAACATTCGAAAACCATAATTAAATTCTTAAGATTAGATCGTCGTCATACTGCGAAAAGTTAGGGGAGGGGCTGCCACAAGTCTATGGAAGACAACGCAATTTTTCATGGTTTTCGTAACTATACAAAACTCATCTTAATGTCCCTGCTCGGATCATTCATTCATAGGAAGCCTTGACTTATTTTGTGATAAGTGACACTTTATAATTATTCGTTCCATAAATATTTTATCGAAATAAAACTTTAGAAAAGTTAAATACAAAATAAAAGCTCCCTTTCATCCAAAAATAGCTCTAAATGTATGTAGCACACGTGCAAATTTCAGCCCGCTGGAGCGCGACATCATGTTATATTAAATTTATGCGTGAGTAAGACCACAAATACCGCTTGTGGTAAACTACGTGTACACGCAGCTTTTCTCAGTTTCTCGGTAATAAGTGGGCTAATTGATACGGAGTGGCGCTAGGTGGCGCTCTCTTGAATATTCATTGTCTGAGTGCGACGCGCCCCGCGACACTTTGTGACTGTGATGTCACTTATATTATTAATAATGTCGCAGCTTCTTGACCGGAATGGTGGAAGTAGTTTATAGGGACTTATTAATAACGTGTCGAATCGTCAGCTTAACCGGATCAGATGATAGCTTAACAGATTCTTTCATATTTTTCTAATCTAAATGGGCGATTCACTAACTTGACACAAGAGACTGGACACACGTGTGTGTCCAGTTTGGTGAAACTCAAAATTAGTATCTCATAGAATTTCCTTAAGACTTTTACGTGTCCATGTACCTCAACCTCAACAGCCTATATTGGTCCAACGCTGGTCGCAAGCCTCCCCCTGATAAACGCCTTGTTGGCGTTTATCTCATGGAGGGTAATGCCCATAATCCCCACGCTGAGATGCGGGTTTGGGATAGCAGTTTGTTAGTATAATTGTTCTGCAGGGGGCGCTGCTGGCGCCCGCCCTCCGGTGGATATCCCGTAGTCGCCTCTTACGACACCCGGGGGAAGAGTTGGGGTGGTGCAAAATCTAAGCACACAACAACATGTCCACATAGTGGAACAGATAGGTGCTTATTTCAAGAATTGCATATTAGACAACTCTGTGTGTCAAACTACATAGAGTTGTTCAATATGCAATTCTTCTTATCTTATGGCTGAGCAGCGATTACGATGTAATAGGTAAGAAGTGTTGTTCTTTGTATGTCATATCTAACTGTGATTTTCGTTTTCCCTTACGTGTGATGCTGTCCTCTTAGCCGAATTTCGACCACGGCGGCCAGTCTCATCAGAGACTCTCCAGATGCGCAGGACATTTATAGTGCACAAGTGTGTGTGCAATCACAGGTGTACCTACTCATTCGTATCATTCCCTCACATCCCTCATGGGACGACAGAGAGACAAGACCGGGGAGAGGTCAGGCGCAGAACCAACGGCTTAACATGCTTTCCGAGGCACGGAATGACTATACCTATGTATAAGGTAAGTAAGTGTACGGAACAAACGTCTCGCTCCGTCAGAATCGTCCGCGAGACAAAGGCTAATCCGAAGCAGTTCGAACGTCCAGCCGCGACCCACATCACCTGGGCCTCGACCACGAACTATTTATTTATTTTATTTTAACAATATTTAGGAAATTAACAGCTAACTTAATGAGTAGGTAGTGACCAAATACTGAAGGCTAATTAAAAATTACTACAAAAAAAAAGCGACAAAAAAAGCGACTGAAATAATACTATTTAAACAAAATTATAGGAGGATTTTGGAACTTTCTGTTACCTAAAATTCAATATTGATAGGATTTTTGAAGTTTACAAAATCCTATGCTCTAACGACGCCGCGACAACATACAAATTTAACGAATTTAGGTAACTGTGGCTAAGAATTTGCACCACCCCAAGTCATCCCGCGGGTGTCATAAGAGGCGAGTAAGGGATATCCACTGGAGGGGCAGGCAGCATCGCCCCCTGCAAAACAATTATATCACCAAACTGCGATCTCCAACCCGCAGCCAGCGCGTAGCGATTATGGGCATTACCCCCATGAGATTAACGATAAAAAGAGCTTATCAGGGGGAGTCCTGCGTCCAGCAGTGAACCAATATAGGCTGTTGAGGTTGAGGTTGAGGTAGTCAAGATTCCGTGTTCGTATGGTTCGCCCTCGGAGCCCCGCAGTCCGGGCCCGCGCGGGGGCGCCGGCTCCAGCGGACCGCATGCTCAAACTAAGTCATGTCGGAAATTTTCTTGAATTTTTCAGTGAACAGAATAACGTGGATTTGCGGCGCAAACGTTTGCCGCAAACAGCGCGCGGGGGCTCTCGGGCGGACTAAGGATGAGCCCAGTGGGGCGGGAGTAAAAGTTGAACATACATATACTACATCGCCAGTGTAGCCAATAGGCTCATGTCCAAAGTCAGAGTAACAACAGATAACGAATAGCCACGTATTTTTTCTTTTGTCGACCACAAAAAAATATAAATATGAGCCAGTTTAAGTTCTTCTTGACGTTACACCTTATTGCGACGCATTTTATTAAGAGGTGACTAGTCTTCACTCCCAAAGTTTGACGCGCTTCTTTTGTAATTTTTTGTTTGATAGACAAAACATTTGTGTCCGATATCTACTGATAATCTAACTGTACCTCTCACCCCTGAGTCCCCCCGCCCCCCCGCGGCAGGCCAGACGCACGCGACGCGATGCTGCACGCGCGCTGTTCTGTAAACCCGTTGATTTCCGCCGCGGCCGCGGCTCCGATCTGTTTGCGGCTCACAGGACTTGTTTGTTTATCTGTTTGCTATTCAATTACGTTCTATTTTCCAATGTATTTGCACGTTCTATATTCAAAACAATCACAGGCGTTTTGTGGAATGCCGTTGATTGTAATAGATTATTCCAGAAATCCCCCAAGGCCGTCTCCCACGTGGGATTTCCGGTCATTTTTTCCTGATTTTTTTCAAATCAAATTATCTTTATCTCATAGGGGATCTCCGGAAAATAGATTCTTGAAATCCTCGCCATAGTTCGAGCATCAAAATAAATGCGTTCGTAGTTGCCTCTTCTGGCTGCTAGTGGCGCCTCTCTGACCAAAATAGCTATCATAGCTGCTGGGCCAGAATTCAAAATTAAAGTTTCTGATTCGTTTTAGAGGAGACGCTTATCTTATGCAAGCGACATAAGAGTTGGTTTTGCACGACAACGAAAACTAACATCGATTTTCCTTTTTAGAGTAGCCTCCCTGATTGTGTGTCTGTTGAATGACCTGTGACTTGGAGAGTAAACGGTACCTGCTACCTACACTTATGACTGTTATTGTAAAGTAAGCTTGTGAATTAGAAAGAATATAAAGTCAAAGAGGTAAGTCAAGCTCTTATTTTAGCAGACAATTTCCTTTGTAAAATAAACTACATCCAACTTCAATTTCAAATGAAACATAAAGCTAACAATATCCCGTCATATTAGAATAGAGATGAAACAAAGATATGCATTTGTGAGAGTCGGTACCGTGGTGCGGGGGCGGGCATCGAACCGAAACTCCGGCAGAAAGCAATCACTGAACTAGCGGGAATGATTCCGGCGTGCCGCGAGCCGGAACAAAAGGGAATCACTTTGATCTGTGCGTGCGGTGTCCACGCGGCGGGCGCGGTCGGGACACGGGGAGACGACCGGACATACTTACATAGACACAGGTCTAGTCTTGGACCGGTCGGCCAGGATGCCTGATGATTTGCATACGAAAATGTGCGCGTGCGCGCCTTGCGCAAGTTTGTTTAGGAATACTAGAAAAAACATCCGCGATTGCTCTATTATAGCCATTGATAAATGAAGATAGGTGAAAGGGAAGATAGGTTATGTTCTCCCAGCGCTTACTCAAAAATTGGCATGTGTTACAACTACACGCAAACACATACGCTCACAGTTATATTTCCAGTCCTGTGCAATACAAAGAAGAACAAAGACGGAAAGACGTATCTAAGACCGAAGTGAGACCGAGACAACAATATTTCACGCGAATCACGACCGCTCGTGCCGCCGGTCTGACGGTGACTGAGGTGGGAGCACACAATTTTACACAATATGAGGTTGCCATTTTCGAGAAACTAGTACCTCATCTTTCCTTTTTAATTAATCAATGCTATTTTAAAAATCGCAAGACATGAACTATGCCTTCCTAATAATTAGAGACAATAAAAAGCGTTTTTTTTTGGACACGTTTTAGTAAATGCCAACTATGAGGCTTGATTGAAATGTTATTAGTGTATTTATCAATAACCTCAATTTGTAAATGCCACACTAATAATATAATTTTTTTTTTTTTTTTTTTTTATCAGAAATAGACCTTCGTTTGACCGCAATCTCACATGATGGAAAGCGAAGATGCGGCCGACGATGTATCACGAAGGTCTAGAAGATGGCTACTCCGGACCACATTCCGAAACACAACAGAGTTGCTTCACGGACTGGCCCAGTCCGGAGGGTGGTGACAAGCCACGGCCGAAGCCTACCACCAGAGAGTACCGCTCTTAGCACCACCCAGAGGACACGTGTAGGGTATCAGAGGGTCAACACCTACGGACGTGAGCGATACTGTCCCCCAAAAATGCAAAAGTTTGTATGGATGTTGTTTTTTGTTACCTCTTCACGCCAACACTACTGAACGGATCGGGCTGAAATTTAGTATACAGTCAATTCTAATAATGGAATCAAATAGGCTACGTTTTCTCCCATAAATGAGATTCCGTGCGATAAAATTAAATAAAAAAAGTTATTAAGTAGGTACCTATAATAAAACACACTCCGCTTAGCTTGGGGCCAGCTAGATGATGCTGTGTGAGTGTGAATGATCTAACTTTATCAAATCCAGTTTAACCATTTGGATATTTGAAACCACATGAAGAAATCCCGTAATAACCGATAAAGCATGGAGTCCCCAGCCCATCCAGCCCAGAAACTGATAGCGTCAAACAATGAAATGAAACCGTCGATATTCCGATACAGACACAGGCGTACACTGCACACTGTACACTGTACACTGCACAGGCCTCGCACGGATCCATCGCTTGCTGTAACGGTACCCTCTGCTCATCTTTTCACATGCTATTGCAGCTGAAAACCAGAAAAAAATAATAGTATATAATTATGAACCAGATAATTATACCTAGCTTTAGAGACTGAGGCTGACGGTCAAACTGAAGTGTGGTTTATATCAGTTGTAAACCAAATAATGTGTAGCAAAGTAAATGAAAAAAAAAAAACATAATTGGACATATCATACCTGCTGTGCGTACATATCATTACGCCAAATCAACGAGTTCCTCAACCGTAGCAATGTAATAAAACTATATAATTGTCTTTAAAGAAATTAAGTTACTTCATTGAACAAGAGCATTTTTTATAACTAAGAATTTGACATTAAAAATTATTAAGATGACTTCATGCAGCGAACAAATGTGTGTACGATCTGCAGATTTTTGTTCAGAGCGTTCTGGATGTGTTCTATGTATAACAAAAAATATCTATCTGTGTAGTGTATTGTATTATGTATATCAGTTATCTAGTACCCATAACACAAGCTCTGCTTAGCTTGGGGCTAGATAATGATGTGTGTATTGTCAAACATTATTTATTTATTTATTTATTTATGCAGAGTTAAAAACAATCTACAATTTATCATGTAAAAATCGTCTAGGCTTTATTAACATTTTAAAATTATCATTATTTATAATTGCCTTTTAAATGTTTGTTCATTCAGGTTTCTGTACAGTTTAGGTAATTTGTTTAATATCTTAGGAGCGAGACTAACAACTCTTTTCTGCATGAATGCTGTTTTAACATCGATGTGTTTGTAACCTAGTGTTATCCCGCCTGTTCCGACTTACAACATCAGATAACCGGGGAAACAAATGGGGATTATTTTTTACAAAAACAGCAATTTCGATTATGTATAGAAACGGAAGTGTTAGAATTTTTGTGTTTCAAGAATAGTGGTTTACAGCTATTAGTAGTTTTTATTTTAAACATAGCTCTCATACGATTTTGTAGCTTAAAAATAATATTTTTATTGGTCGAGATACCCCAAAATATTAACCCAAATCTTAGTACAGATTCTACCATATCGTGATATGCTGTCAATCGAGCAGCTGTGTTTACTGTTGATGACAGTAGTAGACATATGATATTTTGATGTACCTACTGTTTAAACACAATCGGATGGTTGTTTCTGAATAAATGATTTATGATTTATTTATAAATCTCATTACAAGTTTTCATAATGAAATTTGAAAGCCTTTTGAATGACCCTCGTAATTTTCAATTTTATGGCGGGGATATACAAATGGCTTTCAAGGTCACTGAAATTTCTTTCAAATGTCAATTTTAAGATGGGTAGTTCTTGCATAATCACATGGAAAACTATGGAGGTTGGATTTAATTGGCCATAATCCTATTGATCTCTATTGCTAAGACTTGCGTTGTGTGTACTCTTTACCTTGAGCCCTTTTTTGTTTCTTTGTCTTTAGCCCTATCCTATGTCGTACGTCAAAATTTTGGTCAAAGTTTTCTTAAAGATTATGTAAGATAATATAACTTCTAGACATTCACAAAATCACAGCCATATTCCGCGTGTGAAAGGTAAAAAGGTAAGGTCATCGTCCAGCGGGTCCACAAAGAACCACCACCAAAACAAACTTGTGGCGAGCCCGGCGGGCGGCGCGGCGCACAGCGGAGTCCTAAAGTAGTCCATCGCCGCTAAGTGAATAGTTGCTAAGTTGTCTAAGTCGTAAGTAAGCCGCCCCTTCATAATACGTGCCGATAGTGTAGCCAGCTTATCGGCCCGTTTTTTATTTATTGTACTTTTATTTGGCGAGAGTGTGCGGATTTCTCGAATGGTTTTCAGGAAAAGGTGAAGGTCTTTGCTTTGGTTTTGAAGTATCAGATAAAATTCGTGAGTATGGACAATCAAGCATAAACGGAATTCACTGTGGTAAAGCTCAAATCAAGTGAATGTGTGTGCCAAGATTTCCGCTGGATCAAACAGAACTATCAAATAATAACAAATATCTCTATACAATACAAAATTATGCATACTGCCGTTGTGTATTTGTCAATAACAAAACTATCAGGCTTCTAAATTCGAACGGAAACCCAACCAATCACGTTCGCAATAAAACTATGACAAATAGCATCGCTATTTCGCATCCAATCAAGAGCGCCAGACCCGTCGGAACAACATCTATTTAGTGGAGGAAATTAGACCATTTGTCCAGCGTGGACGGACTTCCCGCTCCGCACGTACCTTCATTGTGAAATGAACTTTACAATTCATCCATGTCACTGCCGAAATCTATTGCCGAACCATATCTATCTTTGTCGTACATCATCATCATCATCATCATCAGCCTATATTAGTCCACTGCTGGACATAGGCCTCCCCTGTCGTACATGTAAGGGGTTATTACAGTTTCCCATAAGAGGGAAAACTGAACTTTAAAAAAAATTAATACCAGTATAAAAACCCTGACAAACCGCCCCATATTTTGAGGGGTTTGTAAAGAGGGAAAACTCACGTAACCCCTTTTTGGAAACTAGTTTGTATAGGAATTATGAATGATAGGAAATTATAACATATAAATTTTAAATAGATATTTCTATTATTATTTCAGATATTTTTCACCTGCTGACTATCCACAAACACTTCACCTAATTTTTACCGCGTACATTTACTTCTAATATATTTTAATTAGGTACATTCTTACTGTACTCATAGGGCCTTGTAACTTTGTATTCTCTTTTTCTTACTTAGTCCATGGCACAGGGAAGTGAAACACCTAGTCTGAAGGTACAGTAACAGAGCTATGACGCGGGACAATAGCGGCCATCGGGTGCCTCGTTTGAGAGATATTTAACTGCTATCATGCGCGCCGCGTCAGCAACATGTCAGCGCCACTCAATGACGCGGCGCGCTGATTATGGCAATTGTAGCTTTGCTGGAAACATTTTCAATTTCGATTTTGGGCGTGTCGCCTATCTGCTACTCGTATATAGCGCACATCGTGTTTTGTGGCGGTAAATTATCTTGTTCATTTGTAATGCTACCGGTTAATTAGACTTATTATTTTCAAAAACTATTAAAATTTCATAAAAATAGATATAATTATGACAGCAGTAACCTGATGCTTTGCAACATAGACCTACACCAAATTTTTCAAAGTATAGTCATGAATGTGTTTCCTCCTCTGAGGAAATAGATTCATGACTGTAGAGCCTGTTGTAATCTGTTCCAAATGGCTTCGTTATGCTCTTTTTCATCCTCTCCTACTTCATTAAAAAACGTATCGGTAATGGATATCTGTCTATGGTTCCAAATTCAAGTTTTGGTTTATTTTTTGCTGTTGATTGCCACAACTGTTTTCCATTTTGGCGCGAATCTTGAGTTGCATCTGTTATTTACATTTATTTCAGTGCTGTTTTATTAAGATGGATTATTAATCTTTTCCCGGTACTTTCTCGACAGAGTAGTATAACTGAAAACCCTTCTCAAAATGTCACATGTCAGTAAAAGACAACCGCGATGATGACTACACTCGTCACAATCAGTATGTCGCGAGGTCCGGGTAATGGAACCATGTCAGGAGTCCGTCAGGGTAACGGCGGTTACATCAGCTAAGCGGCAGACGGTGTTGCCACATGCCGGCGAAAGGCAAGATAATTCCCCGGGTAATTATTCAGGCGCATGCCGCCGCCTTTGTTATTCAAATGTCGACGCCCGCGCCACCTGCCGGCTGCACGCTCTGAAGCATGCCACCACGGCTGCAGTTTACACTACCTAGAGGTACTCAGTGGAGTCGACTTTTCAAGCCAGCGTTCAATATACTCGCAGATCTCGAAGTCCAACCTTTCTAGTCCTTCCCAGGGGTATTCCAATGAAGATTCCATTTTTCGATGAGTTGATGACACCTTTACACGGCTTATCTGAAATTACGTTCGTCTCTTGTAGTATGTAGGTACAAGTAATTATTGAGGTCCGTTATGATTATTATTTAATCTTCTATGGTCGCCATGAACTACCGGGTGGCACACTGGTAGATGATAGTCGGCCATTTTTGTCTATCGGTTGGATACGCAAAAACGGCCCACTATACCACTTGTCGGGAGGCCTTGTCGCGGAAACTAGTCCAAAAACAAGTAACATGTGCGTGGAGACCAGATGCCCAGTATCCATTTAGTCTGTGGAGGTATTCGACCTTCCTCATCAGCTCCCTCAATACGTACACTGCTGGACATGCCACCCGGGAACATAAGGGAGCCATAATCATATTATTTTATTAGTTCTTTATTTTTATAATATTTTAAAACCTACAGAAGCACACTATCCCCGTGTAAGGTCCCATGATCCTATCCATCCATGGTTGTCTGGTAGAGATCGCTCTTGTGCGATAAGACCGCCAATTATGGCTTAGATTTGACTTATCTTGTTGTAAATAGTTCATTCAAGTGTGCAATACAGTATTATCTATCTATGTAACCTACCAAATACTAATTTGACAAAGATTGTCACGAGCATGAAGAAAATAAATAACATTTCATATTTCACCGCTTCATAATAATATCTTTGTTCAATTAAATTCAAGAAACCTCAAAGTTTTCGACGTTAATTAATTGTTAGCATAAAACCAATCTAAAATACTTACTGTAAAACACTTAAATATCAAATAAACTTCAAACTTAAACCAGTTATGGCGTTATTAAATATTCAGAACATAAAGTATTTTATAACTCTTTCACAACGAGATAAAAAATGAATAGACTGATAATTTTTGCAATTGAAATCATGGCTTTACTGAATTCGCATTTTATAGACATAACACAATTTGAAAGTTGTTGAAAAGAGGTATTTAAATAATTCATATCTATTGTAGCCTGATTATTATTCATCGTTCAAAAGATAACAGACATGAAAAGACATTATTATAATATTCGTTGGAATATCGTTGCTTTTTGTAAGTTGATATCTCAGGCCCTTCATTATTTCTAATTATTTATTTCTAAAGCTCCCAATTATTGATACGTTTAGTTATGTACCTTAATTATTTCTTTAGTATTTAGTAAACTTAGCCGATTGTTGAAAACTTGTTAATTATATTGAGGAGCAAGTTTTAATAGAGAACTTCGATTCTTTGTCTTCAAGTGATTTGAATAACACTCGAATATAATTGATTTTTTTAAAATACTATAAACCGACTTCAATTATATAGTTTTTTGGATCCCATTGTCAGAACTATACCAAATTGGAATGGGACCACACGGGAAGCACTAGCTTTCAAATAAAAAAAGAATCATCCAAATCACCTAGTCAAAAGTTTGGAGGAAAAAATGAATAAATAAAACCGTAAAGTTTTTAGAACCTCCTCCTTTAATATACGAGTTCATTGTATTTTAATAGATTTATTTTGTGTAGCACTCTCTTGTCGAGCTTCGGTTGACAATAGCCTTAACCCGCCGCGCGCCGTAGTCGTTGGAAGGCTTTATGCCTTTGATTTTGTAAAATCTTTGATGTTGTCTAATGATTTCATTGCCGCTAAGCGAACCGGCGAAGCTCATTAAACTTCCAAGCGCGGCTAAGACACGCAGCCCCGCACGCGGCGCCTACCATTCCAATTCCAATTTTCGGCCAAATACTACTCGGCAAATGTGTTTTAAATGATACCTATTATGGGCCACTTCGGCCGTCCCCTCGCCCCTCCCTCACAGCCCATATAATGTCGGAATCGATCGTTAAATGCGAATCTCGTAATTACGTTGCAGAATCCATTCATCAACTTCTTATTCATAAAAGTCGATAAGTTAACGGTTTCATTTTGTAAATTTAATTTCGATTCTGTGACACTTCGCCGGCCCTAGGGACGCGCGCCGCCGGCCATTAGTGTCGGTAGGGTCACTATCATCCTACCATTTATTTCGCGTGTCACTCCACTACACTTGATGACCTCTGTGACGCTGCGGGCGAAAGCCCAACTGCGATACAGGAGATTGCGGGTTCGATTCCCGCCTCGAGACAAATTTGTGCAGATATTTGTTCAGGGTGTTCTATAATGGCGTGGTATAATAAAAAAGATCTATCTAAGTAGTGTATTGTATTATGTATATCAGTTATCTAGTACCCATAACACAAGCTCTGCTTAGCTTGGAGCTAGATAATGCTGTGTGAATTGTCCAATATTTTTTTTTATTATTATTTACTAATTATTTATCAGAGCGAAGTGTAGTGAAAAATCCATTACCATCAACTTTTACCAACCAGCAGTAGAGTACCAGATTCACCGGTGGACATAGGCCTCCCGTAACGAGCGCCATAGCGTCCTGTCTTTAGCTTCTCGCATCCAGCAGTTGCCTGCAGAGTTTTGCAGGTCATCATCCCATCTGGAGGGCGTCCTGCACTACGTTTTCCAAGTCGCAGTCTCCAATCAAGAACACATTTAACACATTGAAATAGTAACCCATACTAAATACCTTCTTAATTTTACATACCTGGCGCTGTCGAAGAGGAGCTTGGCCAAAGGTTTGACAAAGGTATCAAACCAAAAATCACGTAAACTCAGTAAGTATCGACACATTTCCCCGTGTAAAGTCCCATGATCCTATCCATCCATGGTTGTCTGATAGAGATTACTCTTGAGCGATAAGACAGCCAATTGTCGCTTAGTTTTAATTTTTCTTGGTGTCAATAGTTTCTTTTAGATTTAAGTGTGCAATAAAGTATTATCTATCTCTATCTATCGACTGGCCAAAGGTTTCACAGAGGTATCAAAGTAAAAATCAGGTGTACTCAGTAAGTATCGACACCGCACTGTCCCCGCCCTAGCGCGGCAATGCGGCATCGTTAATCAGCGGTGAGCGTGTTAATATCGCAAATATTTATCTTTGCCGCGCAAATGAAAACGTCCCAACCACCTGAAATTCATTACATAATTCAAAAATTTGAGATACCCCTAAATGTCTTAGATTAAACTGAATCATTAACTTCTTACTTAGGGACCTGTAATTGCGTAACCGAGTTTGCTGCTCTCGATCTGAGTAGATAGATAACGGGCTATGTTACATAATATCATCATCATTATCATCATAATCATGATACGTACGGCCGAATTGAGAACCTCCTATTATATTCAAATCAGTTGAAAATAACACTCACCGGACTGTAAGTATAGGAAACGTTACTCAGGATAATCGTCGAACTCTATTAGTTAACCAAGAAAATCGACGATAACATAATAAAGAAAAAAAATCAATTTAAAATCTCAACTTAACAAAAACACTTTATACCCGAGACAAAAGGAAAAGATAGTAATTGATTTAAAACGAAACACGAAGCCGCCGCCATTGACATTCCAATCAGAAAGAAATCTATTTTCACGGACAACTTTATCTAATAAATCATTCAAGCTGTTATAATTTCTGTGAAACCTGATTATGTAAAAGGTGAAGGGAACAAAAGTCAGTTTGCAAAGAGTAGGCTCCGCTCCCGAACGGACGCGCGCAGCCAGAGGGATTCGAATCTTTAGACAACAGTACGTCGTCGTACATTCAGATTTTACTTTGTGTAGAACCTTTAGTAACAAACAAAACTAAAATAAAATAATAGAAACAAATTAGAACTAGTATTTACAATTGACAGAATTGAGCTAACTGCTGACTGTTGCATATAATATACAGGTTATGTAACTGTTCCAGTAGGAAACGTCCCCAAGACTTTGGCTGCGTTGCCATATGGCATGTATTGAATGTTAGCAGATATTCAAATGTTGAGTACTGAAATAAAACAGGATACCACGTTTATAAAGGGCTGTATTCCTTTTTTAACGTAAAACATTTTAATTATAACTTATCTTTTGTTTTTCGGTGGCGATCAAATAATATAAACAATAGTAGATGGCAGACTGCGTGTTGCACACTTCAGCCTACCAGTTTTTGCTACTTTAAAAAAATTTCAAACGCCTTTATGATTTTGTGGCAAGCTAACAGTATGAAACTATGTTAACCTTTAGGATTAGGTTATTGATGAAACGTTACAATAAACCCGTTCTGCCGCTTATTCGTATTTCTATCAGTTGTTCTAAGGAAAGAATATTCCCAAGAAACCGTATTAACATGGTCATCCAAAGTAGGGTAGATACCTATTTATTTATTTACTCTCCTAAATTAGCTTTCATCGTTCCTCGTGCGAAGCATCTTTAAGGAGTATCGACAAAAGAACAAAGGCCGCGGAGAAATTCCAATTATCCTATTTCCTACTCTTTGCCACCTCAGAATTAAATTTGCAAATGGATCCCAAGTTAACGGCACAACTGTACAAGAAATTGATTAATGCTTTGCACGAGATCAAACAATTATTGAATTGAATTACCTATCTGAAATATTAATTCGGGAAAAGTTTGATGTTTTCATGGAACCCGCGCGGACGCGCCGCCTCCTCCACAATCTACGACAAACAGAAGAGAAGCTCTATTTACTAATCATTATTAATATAAATTGGAAAATATACATAATTCGGTCTATATTTTAAGCTCTAAACACTGATCGAGCTTCACTTTCGAGTTTAAACAAAACGTTTTATTTTAAGAATTTTGCATGACCTCTGCAAAGGCCTCGGCTAGGGCTGTCCACAATTAACATTAATCTTTATTTGCGTGACAGCCCTGTGACGGAGACGCACGGGCGGCGGCCCTGCAGGTGAGATGGGTTGCCGGCTGGAGCTAAATAAAGCGTTTAATAAGAAAACTTAAGTTTAGTTTAATAAGTCTACGGGAACTCAGGAATTATGACTAACTTATACATGGAAATATTCTTCTTTTTACAGAGCCCGCTAATAAAAAACGAAATACCTACTTTATAAACGACTCGGAAATTTAATTTTCAATTAGTTTCTGTCTGCGGCTATTGTGAAATGACTTATGCGATTAAAGGTTGTATAAGTTTTATTTCAGTAATAGAAGTACCTGTTTTTATATCCGACCGGGGAGTAGACTGGGACTTGCGTAAGGAAAGACGGCTTAGGTGCACTTGCACACTGGTTTATTGAACTACCGTGAGGGGCGGCGCAGCCGGACCGCCACACGTATAGGTAGATATCTAACATATCCTATTAAGACCCATACGGTAAATTTAAGCCTGATCCATTCATTTGTTTTGGAGTCAAAAGATAACGAACATCCAAAGATGGATTAGGTGTATACGGAAAATATAATTTAAGCAGCATTACGTATATTATATATTGTATAATTGACGTCTCCAAGTGTGCCTTGTGCTCCTACGGCGAATAAATGAGTATGAGTATGCGTATGAGTATGGGTGCTGGTTCGAGTACCGTCGAAGTTGTTTTTTAGGGATATTATTTGATTTATTATTAATCAAATATATCCCAAAAAGAAAACTCCGACGTTACTTGAACTGGCGACCTCCCCTCAGGACGGAGATGTGATGTATTATTTGATATCTTAGAAACTACCCATAGTGTAAACTATAAATAAAACAAAAACTTGAATTAGAACATTCAAACATAAATCCTTTCAGATTTTGTTAAATTAATGTGATAACTTATCGCCAATTTAATGAAACATTCAACATTTATATAGTTTCTGTAATTATCTCTGAAGTCGTTTCTCACCACATGGATACTGTTCAAAGCAGAGCGCTGGATGCGAGTGGATTGAAGGAAAAGCTAACACAGAGTATTCTGCACGAAAATTTGAACGAAATCATTAAACTAAGAGTACACAAACACAGTCGAGTAAACACATTTCCGCTCGTCCCTGATCAAAGAACCTTCCAGAACCTGCCGGCTGCCCCCGACTCTACACGATCTACTTATTGAAAACACTCCATCAGGCTTGTACCTACCTACACAAGCCCGCTCGATAACAGACCAATCGATACTTAAAGACAATTTCATTATTTAGCTAGCCTAAATAATGAAATTGTCTTTGAGTATCGTAGTATTTTAGATATTATATTGTTTTATGTAAAGTAAATAAAAGGTACTTAGTTTGTTAAAAAGTCAAACTCCAATAAATAAATAAAATACTAACAACCTCAAATTCTATTTGGAATAAGGTAAGTCAGTCTTTTATCATTTTCTGTAGATATCAAAAATTTAATGACATCATAAAAAAATAAAGAAAATATATCAATATATTTTCTGAAAAGTTCGAACTGTTTGACTTTCTGATTTTATTTATAAACAAACTTTGAAAGTACCTTTTATTTGAGTTTGTATTGAAACGATGGGCGCACTGTACACGTTGAAATATAACGACTGTTTCTGCTTGGAAAAATTGAATGAGGTAGAGAAAGGAGGATTTTATTCGATGTAAAGTTTGTTTTACGTGAGGCGAGCTACTCAAACGAAGTTAGCACGTGATAAACATGTTGCGGCGCATTGATTGAGTTTCTTGCTTTATTCCAGATACGCTTTTGTTAGCTGTTTGTGCAGCGTGTGCCGTGCCTTGTACAGGAAAGAGGTTTACAGCTAATTTGTTACTCACAAATAAATCAAACCAATCTATGTAACTTATACATAAAACTACCTACTTGACGAGAAACTGATAACACCTTACATTAGCTAACATTAAGTTAACCAATGTTATTGTGTATTTCTTTTTTCAATAAATATGTTCATTTCATTTCAATGACAGTTACACTTGGAGTTGTGACTCCAAGTTAAATTATGTGGGTATTCGCCCTATCTAGAACGGAAGGTATAAACTTACCCTGTTCAATCTCAGAGGTTTATTTTTCATCAGTGCTTTCAGTGAATAGCGGCAAGCTTACGTTGCAGGGTAGTAGATAGACAGTAGTAGAAGCTATCCTCGTGTGAAATGGGCCTTAGTCCGAATGTGGCGGCGAACGCAGCGCGTGACAATATTACTAAAGGACAGCTTAATTTTCGCCTTTTCGTGGATAATTCAATCCATTTTCTCATTTCTAAATCCTAAATGTGTTTGGAGCCTCTTCTATTCGCCTCAGGTTTCTTTGCTTGCTCTATCATTTTTATCAATGATCACTTTATTTTTCAACGTGACAGATTTAAAGATTTATTTTTGCTGTTGATTCAACTATTTAAAAGATTAAGACGCTGTGCGAGCGGGATTTTCTTGAAGATAATTGTATTTTTTACTTAATATTCTTTATAAACCTTTCTGTTTTTTACCAGACAGCGACCGCAAGTCATCCTATAGGTTCTGTTAAACCAGTTTGCAGATATTTATTCAAACCTTTTTAACGGCGCCAGCGGCGGTGAAATAACCTAGTTAAAGTAACCTTATGAAAGCTTCCATATGCATTACTTATGCAGTTATTACGAAGAATCTCTGCCCAAGTAAAAATCTTTATTCTAGAACACATAACTCTCACGCTACTTAGCTAGTTGCACTTGCAAAATCTTTACTTGAGTGAGTAGGGTTTTGTCTATAGTCTACAAATTTATATAAGCAAAAAACGTTCCGTTACCTTATCAACCTGAATACCACAATGTATTTTTGTTGATGTGATTGTTTTTGAGAAACGAAACGCAAAGATTACAAAAAAAAAATTATTACAAAAAGCTTTGGCGCGTAGAAATCCTTTCCAAGCCTTACTCAAGCGTGGTCCAGACCACACTTGAGTAAAGATGAGTACAAAGAATCACTAGGCAGAGAAATGAAAGTTTGAAATAGTTCAAAAACTCGAGTAATGTAATCGTACCTAACCGTTCAATAATGCGTAAGAACATTGTAAGCGAATGTCAGAATCTATACAAAATCTATACTCACTCATTTACCTGATTTTGACATTAGATCCCAAGCTTTGTTTTTAAATAAATCTGTACTCAAAACTATAAATAAGCATCACTCAAGCATAGGTCAATAACTGAGCATGCTATTATAATACGGGCCTTTGTATGAATGGTACATCAACTTTTTTGTTATTTGTTTCAATCGCTCATAGTGTTAGGTAGGTAATATGTTTATCTTTATCTTCATGCCACATGTGCACGATGTATCTGTTGACACTTAAACAAACCCTATGGTGTAAAGAGTCGTTTAGTTAAAAATAAAATAAGGTTTTGATTAATAATGAAATAATGAAAGAAGAACTGTTGGGCAGTTGGTAAAAACAAGCTGAAGCTAAAATTTTAAAATCCAATTGTGCTTTAGAATAACGTAATCTCCCTTTGAAACACTCATTCAGAAGCTCAGCTACATTTCATTTCTGTATATTTTGACTAGTTGCGCCGCGCGACTCCGCCCGCGTTGGAATCATACAAAATAAACTTATTGCACACCATATTGGTTGTAAAAAAAAACAAATTCGCGTTATTTACCTATAGTTTATCTATACCAAATTTGAATCGAACCAAGGAATAATAATTTTCCATAGAAACTTAACTACTTCTCTGGAGGAAATTTTTGAAAAAATAATTCAGTCTATGTATCATTCTAGGACCGGAAAAAGAAACTAACTCCGAGGAAGGAAACTATCTACATTATCTATGAAAATTTCTCCAAATCGGTTAAGCAGGTTCCGTTAAACCAACATTTCGACAGACTTTTTTATTAATAATATTACTAGCAGCGCCTCGCGGTTTCACCCGCGTAGTTCCCGTTCCCGTGGGAGATAAAATATAGCCCATGTCACTCCGTGAAAAGTAAGCTTTTTAATGATAAAAGATTTTTTTCAATCAGCCCAGTAGTTTCAGAGCCTATTCCATACAAACCATCAAATCTTTTCTCTATATAAGTATAGATTACTACAAATTGTAAAGTTCTATCATTGTTCCGCATGACCCTCCACATCCAGCAGTTCCAATCCTTTAGTCCACGTTCGTAGCTGATCTTTGATAACCAGCTACGAACAACGAATTTTTTTCTTGCTTGATATCAAGTTACGAGAATGGACTTGGTTGCCAGCACCTAGCAGTCAGTCTCCACGTGAGCATGTGACCCAGGTAAAGGTTCAGTCCCGATGAGTCCCGATTATTCAGCCCGCCCCGCCCCGCCCCGCCGCCCGCCCCGCCGCGCCCGTTTATAAACACTCGGTCGACACTAACGCGATTTAAGGCTCTCTGTCTCGGCGATTTGTTGGATGGCCCGAGTGACAAGCGAGGGCGGTGGTAATACTTATAAAACTATAGTAACTTTCGTAGTTTAACAAATTCAATTTGAATGAAAGCGGGTTAAGTACGAACCTTGTTTGTGTTGAAAGAACACCAATGTTTCATCCCTTCACGAGGGACATCTTCAGGCTGAGTTAAGTAGAGAGTAGTTAAGAGTTGAGTAGTTCGTAGTAGGCTTTTCTCGCGTAAAATTCACAATTGCATGTATTTTCTTTTTAAGCACGGAACCCGAGTTTTTTAAAAATAATATATTAGTCGCAATAGATATATACGTTTCGCGATATAACTTTAGCTAAAGCTAAATATGCCAGGGGGGGTGACGTCAAAATCGGTTCAGTCATTTTAATGATTAGTTGTATGAAAATTTGATGTTTTGTTGTTGACCGTGTATATTAAAAGACTCAGACTCATCAATTTTATTTATAAGTAGAGATTGGAGTCTCTTGTTGAAGATGCGATAGAAGGAGATCAGATATTATCCAAAATCGATGTTTTATAATTATGATGTATGGTAATCTACGAAAGACTGTTGGCAGCCGTGATGATGATAATAATGAAAATTATTACCAACTTTGGTTGCCCGCTATCCCCGTCACTCGGACCACGCCCTAATACCTAAGCCCTTCGACTTAGACGCAGTCCCTTGCTTAATTTCGCGGAATGAGCCCTTAAGCGGCCCTGTGCCCCGGCCCGCGCACCTGGAAGTCGAATTACTTTGTTTGTGCACATATTTAATGACCCCGGATATCGCCGGATATGCCGGATGTCGATCCGCGCATGTACTTCTCCGGGACAGCGCTAAGTGCTAAGAGAAGGTGATCCTGGGAATCCGTAATTGACATTCTAATGATAGACACTCCATTTTGCACTTATTTCAGACTAGTTGCCCGCGGATTTCGACGCGTTGTTTCATTGGAAATGTGTATAGGTTATTTCTTTCCCATGGGAACTGATTTATGGGATAAAAGAACTTTGCTGTTGATTCCAAGCTTAGAGCTACATTTTCAGCTTGATCGGTTCAGTCGCTATGCCGTGAGGAGGTAACAAACATCCATACATACTTTGCATTTATAACATTAGTTGGATTTAGATTTTGTACTCAAACCTTCAATCAATGGGCAGCAAATAGCTTGATGTTCACTTACAAAATCGTAGTAATTTGTACATTCTTCACCAATAAGTAATTTATATGTGTTCGGAATAAAATTAAATTGAATAAATTAAATTATAATGAATGATCGGATACATTCCACAGCGGAGCAATGAACACGGCGCGCGCCGCGGCCCTCGACATCAGTAGTTCGATGAGTGCCGATGCCGACTCGGTGCGAGTGCGTGCTCGCGCTGTCGCCGACACTCACCCTTATTTCACCAAATATCGATACAATCGGTTGCCTGATGAGTCATGCTAACCCTTGTTTAAGGAGCTTGGTTTGTTACCTCTGCCATCACTCTATATTTATGATGTAGCAAATGTTTTATTATAAAATCTATCGTAGTTGGACGAATTCATTACGGATGTAATTGAGTTAACCCCCTAACAGTGCTCGAAGGGATGCGGAAAGCGCGTGATAGATTTAGATGCTTTACTTACCTAGACAATTATTTTATTTTGATAGAATCATGAAATTACCTGCCTTACGACGCAACCTAACAATTTGGGGGTAGAAAATAATGAAATCAGAAATCAGAATTCAATAACTTTATTTCTTTAGGTTGACCGATAAACACATATGTACAAATAGAAACAAGGTGGTATTGAGATTCTGTTCACTTCAATCTTTTGTCCACTAGTGGAAGAAGTGAACAAGACATACTTACATAATAAGATTAAAATAGAACCTTCAATACCTAATTGTTATGCTTAAATCATCTAGGTAAGACATTTCTTAGTGATCTATTGTTCTTTGGACACATCTAAATAGATAGGGGTTTTATAATTTACCACATAAGTATTACGTACCATAACAGATGTTTCTTGTTCTGTCGCTGACCAAAATGTGGCGTGATCAGGCCCTACAGGTCTTATTAATATCACCTCACAACAACTGAAATCCTCGACACGAAACTGTCTCCTCAATCCGTCGCTTATCGGCGGTTGGCACAACTTTTTCTTCTAATTAATAATTATTTTGTATAATCTTATAAAATATCTATAACAAATTTTCTTAAATTTTAGTTAATAATTTAGAATACACAGCACCAAGAATATAATGCAATATGAAATAGCTTACTCATTAACGAAGCTGATGTGTATTGGATTTTAAATTTGAGCGGGAAAGCAAACAGGAAATATCAAGCCTGTCACATTTTATAATTGAATATCTATTGAAACTATATTGTTTACCACTACATATACTTACAATATTACATATCTATTATTAAATAAATTACAAATCCTACACGCGCGACTAGAACCGCACTCGCCCTGAAGATGAAACGATGGTGTTCTTCCAACACAAATAACGTTCGTAGCTAACTCGCTTACATCCGTAATGATATGAATGATCCGTAATGGTAGCAAATGTTGTAAGGAATCACGGACATTTATTCCAGAAAGCATGTGATAAAAACCCTAGACTATGTAGAGACCCTCATAGATTAATTTTGAAAGAAACTCCACATTCAGCCAAGTAGGTACACTAAAAACTGATTGTCAATGTGTATAAAAATACATAATAAGATACCAAAGGAATTTAAAATAATGAACAAAGATTTATTTAAAATCAAATTGTTAAAATGGCTGAAGCAAAGAGGTTTTTATGACTTAAACGAATTTTTTAATATCAAATTATTTATTATTGTATTTGAATTTTTTTTTTGGTGTTGTTAATTATATTATTGCATGCTAGACATAGCGAGACATGAGCACATCATTTGTAACTACATCACTTGTATACCATGTTTGACGCAAATAAATATTTGAATCTTAAATAAATATATTTGAATCTTTGAATCTTGGTTTCATGATTGACGCTTGCTTCTATATCACTGTTGTGTTCAGAGGTAGTAATTAAGTGTTATTCCAGTTTCCCCCTTGACAAATTCCCCCCGTTCCAGGGTCTAGTTCTCCCCCTTGAGAAAAAACTTCAAGGGGAAAACCGGAATAGATTTTTTTAGTGCCAGGTTCCTCCTCGCCGATTTTTGGCATTCCAGTTTTCCCCTTGGGAGAATGAAACCAAATAAAAGCAAAAAAAAAAAAAAAAAAAACAAAACAAAAGGGCATTAATTACTTAAGATAAGAAAAATGAGTTAAACAGATTACTTGTGGTCCCCGCACTAGGTTCAGAACCTGTATCGCGGGAGCAAGACTGCTAGATTTGATTTGAGAGAAATCAGGAAAAAAAACGGTAATACCACACGGCCTCGGGGTATTATATGAATAATCCAGTCCTTTATAAATTAGTTGTGTTAGACTTAGATAATGCAAAGATTGTCGAGAAGCGATAAACTTGCTAGTGGTTTCTATTTCACTCTTCCCGCTAGTGTACGAAAAAATTAAGTGAATTAGAGTCAATTGCTCCTTATTTCTTATTTGATAGTAATTGCTATTTATTATACTGTTTACATAGTAAATAAAATACTGTCTAATGTGTTTATTTTGTAAGTCTACATAAATAAACGATTAGACTCTGACTGTTTTTTAACGAAGTAACGAAGCGTGATCGTGATGTCTTCTTTTTACTAACTACTACTATCGTGGATGTCATAAGAATCGACTAAGGGATATCCACCGGGGGCGGGCAGCGGACGGCAGTTATGGGCACTGGTAGTGCCCATAACGTGGGGATTATGGGCACTACCCCACATTAGATAAATTCCAACAACGCAAGGGGAGGCCTGCGTCCAGCAATGGACCAATAACAGGCTGTTGAGTTGCGTTGAGAGGGACCCTCTAATATTGCTGTTTCATTATTTTTTTAGGTTCAAATGATGTTAGAAAGTTTTTCTAAAGAATTACCAAGTTTGCTGAATTAAACTGAATTCAAGAACTTTTTTGCTTGGTGTGAGACTTTTATAACTTTTAAAGACTGACTCGACATCTTAGTTGAATCACAAAACTAATATAATAGTAAATTAGCGAACAACGCAAAACATAAAAATATATTGTTCGTAAATCCGTGGAATAAATCTCTAAGAAGAGGGTTGTACCGGCCACGTTGTTATGTTTCTAAGGAAGTATTTACTCTTCATATTTCTCTACCGGTCTCCTCATTCCCTCAGGTGCTTGCGATTGCCGGAAGTACGTACTAGCTTGAGCCCGTGGCTTCGGTCTTTGCGCTTTTCTACATCAGACTACTTCGTTTACTTACAGGTTACTTTTTTATCTATTTACACCATTGATTTATTAAAAACGAAGATGAGGTACTGGTTGCTCGAAAGTGGCAACCTCAAATTGTGTAAAATTGTGTTCTCCCACATCAGTCACCGTCTGACCGGCGGCACGGGCGGTCGTGATTCGCGTGAAATATTGTTGTCTCAGTCTCACTTCGGTCCTAGATACGTCTTTCCGTTTTTGTTCTTCTTTGTATTGCACAGGACTGGAAATATAACTGTGAGCGTATGTGTTTGCGTGTAGTTGTAACACATGCCAATTTTTGAGTAAGCGCTGGGAGAACGTAACCTATCTTCCCTTTTTAAATCAATGATTTACACCTGAATTGTATGGGGTACGAGGAGGGTCTATGTTCGGCTGTTTGTATGTTTTTTAATTTCTATGTCTATTATGGACAGATAATGATGATTATTTTGCAATTGTAGGTATGTAGTTGGTTGGAGGTGGTGCTATCTTAAATCTATAATCTCAAATCTTATTCCCAAGAGATTAATGAAAAATAAATTTGTCCCGCAAAACTAAAAAATATTTTAAAATGGGTTATTCCAGTATTTCCCCTTGAAAACTAGACTTTAAAAAAATGTATTCCAGGGGAAAACCTCTTAAGGGGGATTTGTCACGGGGGAGAGCTGGAATAACCCTTTAAAGTTACAGAATTTAATATCGGATCGTTGTTTTTTCTATACTATTTTCTAAAGTTTAATTAATATAGGTTCAAGTTAAAAGTAGTATTGCCGCTGCGTAGGAAAATGATGAAGCCCCGAAGGTGTAAGACCCCCAAGTGTCTCCTGTCGTGAGTAGCAATGAGATACTCTCCCAAATTCCGTAGGCAGTCAGATTTTGTTTCAAAAGAAATAAAAGGAAAATTCTCCGATTCGCTTCCCGGAAACCTCTAAAACAAGACTTGAAAGGTGATATTCTGTAATGGAGTTTGAAAGTCTCGAATTTTTATGGAATTTTTATGCCAACAGTTCTATTTTATTTGGATAAACGCCTGCGTATTATGGGATCTCCGAACTAGGTATCTAATCAACTTTATAACGAACGGTATGCGTAGGCTTCAAAGATAATGAAATCAGATGCTCTCTGGAGTTTTCCACTACTTAACTTGTTGTCTTGTCAGAAATAACTACGTGTGGGATAGTTAAACCCCGGCTTTTGTTTGTAATTTGCTAGTTCATTATTTTATTAAAGTGTGTTTTAAATTGTTGTTACCGCAATTGTATGCTGTGTGGTGCTGGCTTTGAATTTGCTCCACCCCATATCTTCCCGTGGGTGTCGTAAGAGGCGACTAAGGGATATCTACCGGGGGATGGGCAGAAGCGCCCCCTACAAAACAATTCTACCACCGAACAGCGATCCCCAACCCGCATTCTCAGCGTGGGAATTATGGGCAATACCCCTCATTAGATAAACGCCAACATGGTGCTTTTCTGAAGGAGGCCAGCGTCCAGCAGTGGACCAATACAGGCTGTTGAGGTTGAGGTTGAGGAGGTTAACGCAAGTTATTAAATGTCACCTGCCTTTATTTTCCCGGCCAACTACCTTAGAACCCGAGCCTCTCAAGACAAGAGTGACTAGGTGTCTTTTAGACTTTCGTGATACATCTCGGCCGCAACGACACTTACCATCAGGTGAGTTTGTGGTTTAACGGTTTGTTCCCATCACATCCAAAAAGATTCCTAAACACATCCAACAGCATTTTTTAAATCAAAAATATTATTTCAACTCACATTCACGAAGATAATAATACAATCGACATAAGCAAAACTTCTAGTTTTATTTATTTGTATCATGATGACGATGTTCAATCTTTAGGTTGCGCGTCTAAAATAATGCTTAGTTCTACCACAATATTGCGTGTATGGTGGTATAGTGATATTTGTGAGTAAGTACACAATTTTTTAATAAGAATCACAATGTCCTTAAATGATCTATTATACCTAAACAAAGGTCTATCGAATATAAAAAAGACGTTTCAAAACGTAAGTAAGTTTCTCTGAACTTGTCTAGCAAGGTTTTTGGTAATTATAGTACTTACCACAGTTTTACCCATAGTTTACACTATAATTAATTTCAATGAAATCCAGATATTCCAATAAATTTCGATTTCGACGGGGCTCAAACCCGCGTCCTTCTCTGTACGCTGATGTCTTAACCATTAGACTACGAAAACGGGTACCGTGGATGTCGCCAATCTCTCGAAGACGAACATTTTATTATTTGATTTGTCTAGCAAGGTCGAGGCAATACACGGGATCACCCTCACCCCCGGACCCCCGGACCCCTGCACGCGTCCCCAATAGTCACCCCCCGCGCCCATTGTCAGCAGATTATACATGAATCAAGATTTCATAAGTTCGTAAGGAACTTGCTCATTCGTCATTAATAGCTGAGCAGACAGGCTAGCAGTTAAATCATTTTCGCCGCGGCGGCGGGCGGCGGGCGGCGGGGCGGCGGTATATGTATTGCTAAAAGGAAATTAGCGATGCTAATGCTATTCATGTGTGGATGTCGCCTTACCCCGCCGCCGCGCCGCCGCCGCGGCAGTGCACGCGCAGTACGACAACGCACCCGCGTGTTGCTTCTACTACAATAAGTAATCTGTTTCGTCCGGTCCTTATCCCACTCTATACGTTATCCAAAATCGCAGTGGAATGTTTGTAAAGAAACCACGACACAATAAACTAAAGGTTATGTCGAGTTTTCGAAATAATCCATAAATTCTTTATTCACCAGTCCAACAGAGTGAATGTAAAGTTTTTCCTAGCTCGTTACCTAACTACGAGTTTGTTTGCAAACATTCTACATAGACTTGCAGTAGTGCCCAAATAGCAAACAAGTCATGTGAGGTACCTACTTGCAAAATGATGCTTAAAAGGAGTAGGTACAATACAAAAATCTTAGCTAAGTCTTAAAAGTCAAATGTAAAAAAACAAAAATAATGTAGATGGCCCACTGCACGTCACTGAGTCGCGTCGCTGTGTCCCGTCGTCGGATCCGGCAACTAATTATGTGAAGTAATCACACAAAGACGTAACGTACACGACATACGTACACGTAGGTACCTACGCAGTACTACGCACGTGTATCGGGACTTCCGCCCCGAGGGCGGGCACGACGCGGGGAACGAACATTTAACTTGAGTCAAACTGGCCCTTAATTAGTGTCGACTCTGGAGCATACACAGAATTGCACAAAAGGTGTATATATAGGCGAACATAGTTTATTTATTTTGCTCATGTATATGGTATACATACCTTTAGCTTAGGTCTTAATGTATGCTTAATACATGTACCCTGTAGGACACTGTAAAAGAATTTATACATTGTTATTAATTTATACATTGAAAATGGTAGAATAAAATTATACGTACATAACGTATAAACGTATAAAATTGTCGTACATAGGTTTCCTCGATACAGGCCTAGCCTAGTGAGAGAACCATCAGAAATCACCAATCACTGTAGAAGCGCCTCGGCAACAACTAAATGTATATGTAGGTACTTAATCTTGATTAGAAATACGAAAATAATAGTTTAAGTAGTATGTACCTTTTGTTATTGCTATAAATGTTTTTTATAGCAATAACATAAATGCTATGCATAAAGCAATGCTATAAATGTTTTTTATCTTTTTTATCTTATCTTATATAGGATAGGTAGAATGGGTAGAATGTAGTAATGTAATGATAGATGCCATAGATCCTCAGCCTCAGCTCCGCCGGCACCAGCAGCTCACACCTGTACAGAAAATGTTTTAGATTAAAACTTCCCATGGCTGGGTGACCCGACTAATTTAACTTTTGTTTGTGGTGGTTGTTAGTGAAGCTCTTATAATGACATACAAAAGACGGACAGATAATGCAAGGGTTCTCGATACATTCAAATTGTTTGAAAAACAAGAGCAGATCAACCTCACTTACAAAAAATATAATTGAACATTAGCGTTTCAAATTAATAGGCTCTTGTTGAAAATCTACTGCGATCAAAGATTCAAATCGTTAGATAGGCCCTTTCTGTAGTGAGACCGCGCCGTGTTTGTTGCCAAACGAAGTTTGTGAGGTCACATTCAAAGAAAATGCCATAGTTTTTGGGTGTAAGGGCGTATCTAACGATTTAAATCGTTGATTGCGATAGACTTGTACTAACATATAACATATGTAGTCCGTACTCAATCTATTTTTCGTCCGGCTTTGTATCCCACCCTAGCAGTCGTTTTGTTCTATTTCCCGGGTCATCCCGGTGTCAGAACGGCCGCGAATTGTTTCTGGATAAAAGGAAATAAAATTGCTGGTCGCACAGCGAGTGCACCAATTCACTAAACTCTATGAAGCCTGCGTTTTATTTTACTACAGGTCAGGTAGTAAAATAAAACGCGTGCAAAAACTGAAATCAATTTAGGGCTACATTGACCTTTATTGAGGTAAAGTATATGTTGAAGTATGAATGTTACTTTTCACTTCTTCCGCTAGTGGACAAAAAGTTGAAGTAAATTAGAGTCAATAGCCCCTGATTCCTGATTTCTTATTTGATAGTAATATCTTTTTATCAAGCATTTTATATAGTAAAAATTTGACTTGTCTATGTCTTATTTTGTAAGTCTAAAGAAATAAACGACTCTGACTCTGTTAAAACCTTACAAAAATAATACTAGTTACTATTTTCTGAATCTCCAGGATTTTTCCTTTAGTTTCAAAAAGTCGAAACATGCTTCCGCACCTGCTAATACTTTCAAAGTAAAATACAGTAATCGCTGGCGGAGTTAGCAATTTTAAACTTCTCAAATCGAAAATCATTGCTAACTTGCACTCTGCGAGTTCCCGCGAAGTTCGCGATCCGTTTAGCTCATGACGGGGCGCGACCTCCGTAACTCGGTTACCTGCGTCAAACAACGGGGAAAGAAAACTAGATTGTTGTGAACTTTGTGCGGAAGCTACGGAGATAATGCCCGCACGGCATCACATGCGAGTACATGCCGTACAGCACGCATGTTGAGCTCTTTTCTTGCTGTTTATATTCCGTTGAAATTTGGGAACTGTGTTAATTTATTTGAGTCTAAATAATGAAATTGAATATCACATTTTAAAATCTCAAAGAACTTAATATTTTTTTATTTAGAGCCAAATTTGGGAATTTGAGTCAAAATACTGAAATAATATATCACATTAAAATTTCTCAAAACTCAAATAATTTTTTCCTGACCTGTTGTTGGTTTGGGTGTAGTAATTATTTTGTTTTATATAAAGTATGATCATGCAAACATATTTCTATTGTAAAAAAGACTTTATGACGAGAAGGAGCTATTTAGTTAATTTCATAAATGACATCATACAAGTGGGTAGGTACTTTACCAAAGAAATATATTGAGTTATCGTGTTATTCCAGTTTTCCCTCTTAAGAGAAATCCCACGTAAGAGGGAAAACAGAAAATCATTTTATTTAAAGTCCTGTTTTTCCCTTTGTGAAAAAAACTTCAAGGAGGCAAAATGGAATTGATTTTTTGAAGCAAGTTTGTGCAGATGCAACATAGATGGAAGTCTAAATTGATATTCGATGGATGCCCGCGTTCCAATCCGTCGGGTGACAGACAACCATAACTACAGTTTCCACTATTTGTACAAACATTACTGTTTATCATTCGCAATAATATGTATTTTAGAAAAATCTCCCAACAGAAAAATTTAATTGGTTCTCCCTGCTAATGATTGGTTGATAGATATACCAAGTTGTCTAGTTAATCTAGCCTAGAATTATACTGTTAGAATTTCTAGGGAGCAAAACATCATTATTCTCAAACGTTAGGTAAGAGCTGCACATTATTGCGATTTTCAGCAGAGGTTGTGTTCGGTTCGTGTGCGTGTAGATCACAAGCAAAACTGAAATACTATAAACTAAGCTGTTGCGGTGTAAGGAACCTTTTACGTAGACAAAAACTGAT
Source organism: Eupithecia tripunctaria (assembly GCA_955876795.1). Taxonomy (NCBI): domain Eukaryota; kingdom Metazoa; phylum Arthropoda; class Insecta; order Lepidoptera; family Geometridae; genus Eupithecia; species Eupithecia tripunctaria. The sequence continues at coordinate 15,572,431 of OY041615.1, forward strand.
TTCATCCGTAGCGTTCTAAAAGGCCCCTCATAATTTTATATCGAGTAGTATTTTATTTATTCCTCGCCTCGGAACCGTTTTGAATTTCAATAAACGCGATTTGCAAATAGTTTCTTTAACAATTCGCATACTTTGAGCTGTTTCCCGCCGACTTGTTTCTGCATACGAATGGAGCTTATCTACTGAATGTTGTACTCAGTATAAATGCTTGTGGCTTTGTAACTTTACACTTTTATTGTTTAGAAGTAGGTAAGTATTATTTCATTTGATCTCCTCAACAGCCTCTATAGGTCCACTGCTGGACGATAGCCTGCCCCTGATAAGCATCTTGTTGGCGTTTATGTAATGGGGGGTAATGCCCATAATACCCACGCTGGGCATGCGCGTTCGGGATTGCAGTTCAGTGATAGAGTTGTTATGCAGGGGGCGCTGCTGCCCACCCCCGGTGGATATCCCTTAGTCGCCTCTTACGACACCCACGGAAAGGGATGGGGTGCAGCAAAAACACCCGCGTGGCTTATAACTAAGTTTTTACGATCGACCAGATACCAGCCTGAACCCCTGTCACTAACTTTGAACTAGACTAGACAATCAATGATTCCGGTAATATTATGGACCCGAGATTTGTCATCAATAAGATGATATAAAAATATTTATAATTATCGTATTTTTCCCGTGGCATCTTTCCAGGCAACGCCGCAGGACTCGCGTAGTAGCGACAATAGCACCGACATTCGAAGAATAACTCGGTCGGTTTGACCTAAAAACGAGCGCACAAATCGAACCGACGACGGCTCCGTGTCAACAACGCAACCCGTGGACCGACGGCGGCGTCCCTTCGAGCCGGGGACCATTCCTCCGTGGACACTACAATCATAATATGAAACATCAAAAAGATCGGCACAATTTACTCGATCATAACGAACAATCTGTCCACAGTATTCAACATTAATTATATTTTGTTACAACAATGTGTAACAAAATATGTGTACAATGCAAAAGGCGGGGGACTTTCCACCCCTCGAAGAACAAATTTGGTTCAACTTTGTACTTTTCGAATTTCGAATGATATCTCTGAAAAAAACTGCAACAAAGTTTCAACATGGACTGAGCAGATTTTTTACGAAGTGACAACCCTAAAGTCAGCTCCTGTTTACAGATATTACAGATATTACGCTGTTTGTTTGATAACACAGTCGTGTATTTTCCCAACTGTGATATTTCTTGTGTGTTGATCTAATAACCTACTGTCTGACCTTCACTGTCCATTGATGTCCAATCCTGGACATAGCTTTGAGTCTGGCGAGTATTGCCACAATCACTTGGCATGGATCACCAATCGGTGATCGAAGACCAGGTAAAGGTAATACACAGAAGAAACTGCTGCCTTTCTTTTGGCGAAGTTCCTTAGTCGACTTTTATGACATCTGCGCGGCCGCGGGCTGAGTTGCAGGGATCGATTCTTAAGCCGCGACCACTTCAGCTAACTTACCTAAAAACTTTACCAAATGAGTTTTTCCGTTATTAAAATTTAGTGAAATCTTTGATACTTGCATTTTGTCAACAACAGGCGCAGGGTTGTCACTTTATTTAGGCACTAGCAAATTATTATATTTTGTATGGGAAACTGAAAATTTTTTTTTCTTTTATTATTTCCCCCCCACAACTGATCACCATTGTGGTCTGAAACCTCCTCCTTCGGGATAGTACACATATCGCTGCTTCCCTGCAAAACAGCCTCAACTCAAAAATGGCCAAAATCGTTTTTATTGCAAAAATGCCTATTAAATTAGTTGGTTTATGCTTTGTGAAAAAGACACCTAGGCTTTTAGCGATAGTTTTCACAAAAATACACAAACGCCCCTTTTGTTCTACCTAATTTGGTCGATTAGTTCGGAGCTACACGGCCATATTGTTAGTTGCAACCAGGACATCGCCGTGTGCGCACATCACTTATGTGCTAAGGGGTCACATTCCTAATATTTTGGTGATTTCGTAATGAAAATTATAAGCAAAACTGTCGTATTTTAAGATGAGGCTGCTTTCATCTAAAAATTCATGTAAGTACCACAATATGTTTTCAACTAAAGGGCCTTATTTTGTGATGCAGCCGCTTTTTTTATAAATGCTAGCAAGTATGTAATAATTATTTGAAATCAAAAGTGTCAGTTTTGAATTTTAATGCTATGAATAGAAAAATATAAGGTAGAATCTTGTTTTTCTACTCAAAAAAGGCGTTCTTGAAAGGCTGTGTTTGATAATAATAATACCGTCATTTTGGGAAGAACTCTTAAAACTAAAACGTTTTTTTACATAAGTAGCTTCTGCCGGCATGCACGCGTTTTTCTTAGACTAAAAGCAGGTAATGTGTTAATCTTGGTCTCCATATTAAGCGAAGTTAATGCCTGATCAGTTCGGTAGTTTGTTTAAGTGATAAAAGTTCATAAATCAAATTATACCTACTAAAGATTTTTAATACAGTGGGATTATTTTTGTAATGTTTTCTTGTTTTAAATTTTCTTTATAGCTTTTTAATCACAATAAAATAAAAGCTGGGCATCCTGGCTAAGGTTCGGCGGTACTTCACACCGGGACAGCTCCTTAGTTTATTTAAGGCACAGCTCCGAACTCGCATGGAGTACCGCTGCCACCTTTGGGATGGCTTGGCTAAATACCAACTTGAAGCTCTTGACAGAGCCTCTATCACAGGCGGCACGTTGCCAGAGTTGTCAGTGTTCTACAAGTACCACTTTGGTGATTGTGCGCAAGTATTGCACGACCTTATCCCATCTTCTCCCTTCCATCATAGGAGCAGCAGACGCAAATTATACCACTCATTCCTGGTCGACATATCACAGTGTCAAACCAAAAGATTCTGCTCTACTTTCATAATATCCACAGCCAAAGAGTGGAATGAACTTCCTGCGTCTGTCTTCCTTCTCTTCTTGGAGTCTTCAAATCTAGGGTACATAAGTTCCTCCTCGAAAAGCGTGCTGTATCTTCGCTTTCTTAAAGTCAAACTCTTGTTTACTACCAGGCGTATTACAACATTATGCATTGATGAATTCAATCTCTTTTTGGCAACCAAAGAAAGAGAAAAAAAAGAAAAAGACAAGGGAAATGTCAGCAACAACTTTGTTGATGTAGTCTACGATTTGCAAGCATTAATGGCGTGTCCTCCAGGTGAAAAGTTAAGCTTTTACTACACCTCAAAATTAAATGTGCTAAACTTTACAATCACTGAGCTTGGCACCAAAAATACCACTTGCTTTGTTTGGCACGAGGGAGAATGAGCCAGAGGTGTCAATGAGTGTTATGTTTCTACTATAATATTAAAAAAAAAGATCTTAAATAGGATCTTTCAATCTTATAGTTTATTTTAAATTTTTTTTTAACTGTCTGTTATAAGAAAATGAGTAAGGCTTAATTTTAAATAGGTATTTTTCATAGTTTAGTATGTTATTCCTTTCTTTGATTACTTTTGATTTTTTGAGTACTTAATGTTTATTTTTCGAAATAAACTAATGATTTTTTGTCACTTGCGTCATTTGATTTAATAATTGAATGGACAAAAATGTTTTTTTTTTATAATCTAAACAGACTTATCTTACTTTATCTGAGTTTCAGTTGAAGCTACAATAAAATTAAAAATACATAAGGGTTAAAGGACAAAAGGCGCAGGTAACGGTATACTTCATTTATGTAATAAAAAACATAAACATGCAAAAAACTAAAAAAATTGAGTTGCAAAACTTTGACAGGCTCTCCTGAAAAAATAGAAATTTTGATTTGTGGCTGTTTTGCAGGGAAGCAGCGATATTATGATTCACGTTGTATAGGCTAATAATGATGATGATAATACTCCTTTGCTAGTATGCCTGGTTATTTTAAGCGTCACAGTATCCGTTCTTCAGCTTGCTGCATCCAGCGTCTGCCCGCAGTATTTCGCAAATGTACATAATATAATAAACATAATTATGTGGTCCATGAGTTATAGTGTAGTTGAACCAAACCGATAGTCGGATAGCAGCGCACGGAGCAGAATACTCCACCCGATACTAAACCTAGGGACAGCGCAGATAAAACGTTGAATTTATTTGGGTTGTTATAAATAAGGATGTAACAATCCCTTCGAAAATTCGGAAAACAGGATTGAATTTTCGCCTCACACGTTCTATTTCAATGGGCGTCTTTATTTATCCTCTCGGCCGCGGTGACTCCGCCGCTGCCTGTAGCGAGCCGCGCGGGCTAGCTATTGTTCTCATAATTATTAAGAGTGCATGCATACCAGGGCATTTTAAATATGATTTCATCGATGTTTATGTAATTCAGGAGATTAGAATGTTCTAATTAGGCCCGATTAGGTCCACCCACCTCCAGTATAATCGGATCATCGGCTATTCATAATATTAATATTTCATATATTTTTGCCGATAAAATCCCTCAGGCGCTTATTCTTTGTGTTAATGGCACGTACCGTCGAGAACGTCAATGTGGTAGAGATAGTTGTCGATTCAGCAGTTTTGATACAGTGGTTTAGCTATGAAAATAATGTTAGCTCTGCTGATGGGCACCCTTTGGTGTGCTGCGGTTAGTTTTATTGGCTGTTTGCTTTAAATCTCCCGGCTGGTACTCGTGTGTTGTGTTTGCTCAAGTTTAATTGGTTATCACTTGCATAACGTATAGGAACCGTAAATGAATGCAGTCTAACCAGAGCACGTTTCATTTATTTACCTTCTGAAGAAGCAGGGGTAATCCATGAGTATTTGTTGATAGAAAGAATAGAGAGGTAAAAGGCTTAGTTTTATCATTGAGCTTATTTTCAGATCAAATAGATTATGAACTTTCTGTGTTAAGGTATACGTTACGTTTTCCTCTATCCTCCGGATTCCCTTGAGATAGTTAGTTCTATATCGAGCATGGTTTCCCGCAGGATATGATCATCTTGACCTCTCGGCACGTCCGCTCCGCCGGTCCCGTTATAATTATTGGCCGACATATTGGACGCGCGGGTTTTTTCATTTTCCCTACACGGACGGCAACGTTGTAGCGTCGGACGCGACTTATGAACTACAAGGAACTGAAAAGATCGTTAGCATTATCACAGGGTTCTTATTGCCAAAACTCCACATTTGTTAAGAAGTTAGTTCTTGGAGGTTTTAAATACAGGGCAATATAAGCGCCTTCTGGGAAAGCGTGCTCCAACTTAGGCCATCTTCACTTTTTCTATGAGATGGTTGCCAAACACTTGACCAACAAAAAAAAATTTACTACTAATTATTGAACTGTTCTTTATGAAAAATCATCTGTTAAACCCTTTTTATTAAAATACAAGTCCAAAAATCCAAATCATATATAAAATATGTCAATATAGAAACCAACCATTATCCAATTTATCAACAGACAAATGACTGATAAGAAAGCAACGCGTCGACTCATGGTCGCGTCCAGCGGGGGGCAATCTTGATGTTCAGTCATTTCGCAGATTAGATATCGGAGCAGTGGATAGGTCTCGGTTACCCGAGGCGAGTGTTTAGGCGTTTATTACACGAGCGAGAGGTTCATCTAGTTTCTCTTTGATGGATTTCCGATCTTTTGTGGCGATGGATCGAGTAGCTTGATGGATTTATGGCGATGGATTTTTCTCTGTTTAACTTTCGAGGAAAATTATGATTCCTGCGAACGTTGTTCGCAGGAATCATAGTATATCATCGTAAAAATGATGCGTGTATATGATTTCAATGTCTTTACTTCGGGAGGTTCTGTTTTATGAAGAAACTAAATATATGGTTTTATTTTCTTATTTCTGAAATATACTAGACCGATTCTACTTGATGATTTAGTGTTACTGACATGACGGTCCTGCTTCTATGAACAAATTTATAGAGGTACCTACGCCAAACGGACCCAACCATTTGGATTCGTTATATGAGGAACCTGATTATCGAGACCATGTACCTATGTGTTAAGTCAGAAAATAAACACTATTAAAGTATGTATAAATTTTGTGCTCTGAATTCCAAAACCTGAGAAAACGTGCTTACAAAATCTTGGAGCCAACAGTGGGACATGTCTCACTGCAGGCAGGTGTGGAGCTAGAACATCTGGGCGGCAGCTGGTAGCGAAGCCTCCGCCAACGGTACCTATGTAAAGCAAAGAAGCGCACATCGGCTTAGTGGCGGGCTTAAGGCGAAGCAATCGCGGGCTTAAGGCGAGGCAATCGCGGTGATTTACGAGATGCCACATGTGTCGCGATACGATTACACATTATGTGTCGCGGGTAGGGTGCACATGCTTGCGGGGTGCCGGGACAGTTGCTGATCAACATTTGAGAGCTGTTATTGTGTTCTTTGAAGTAACCTACATAGTTTCATGCGCCATGATCATCCACACATCCACATCCACAGCCTATATCGGTCCACTGCTGGACGCCTTTTTGGTGTTTAACTCATGGGGGGTAATGCCCATAATCCCCACGCTGGGCATGCGGGTTGGGGATCGCAGTTTGGTGGAAGATTTGTTCTGCAGGGGGCGCTGCTGCCCGCCCCCCAGAAGATATCCCTTAGTCGCCTCTTACGACACCCACGGGAAGAATTGGGGTGGTGCAAATTCTATGCCGCCGTCACCACACGGCGTACACGGCGCCATGATCATGGGTCGGAATAACTGAAGTCACAGCGAGTGAGTTTTTTTGGTAGAATATTGGCAAACTCAAAACACAAATCATGATAATCTTTCTTGATGCACAAGAAAGTCCCCGAAATAAAAGAGATGTGGGTCGCTACTGCTGTAGCAAATGTGATAAGAAAAATGGTGAGTTTCCGTATCTTCGGCACGATCCTGTTCCGTAAAAGGTTTGTCGCCTTTTTTATCTACCCGCACAATCGTTAAAAAATGGCTATAATAAAGATTTACTTGAGCAGAGATTCTAAGCTTGAGAAGAACTCAGGTAAGTAATGCTTTAGGAAGTTTTCATAATATGGGCCTTAGATAGTTCTTTAACGAATATCGACACATCTTATAAACTTTATCTTAAAACATTAAAGTAATACTTTAATACTTTCATGTTTACACGATTGTTAAGTGTCCTTACCATCATTACTCTGTACGAGATGATTAGATATTACGTAGAAAGTTTGAACTTAAGTACTATCTAAATAATAACCCAAAATCCTTCATTCCACATCCGCGTGGTCCCCCTACACTGTCGGCGGCGGAAACTGTAAAATGTAAGGTGACACAAATTACTCTTTCTGTTTAATAATTTAGCGTCTCGGAGCGTCGCGTCTTACGTGCCCTTAATTAGCTCCGCGGCGCACTCCATGCTCACGCGACCTGGCTCGGCTCGCAGCTGATCGACACATCATTTCCTTTTATGGCACTGGTAGGGGTTGGCTCTTACGGCTTTGTTTACCCATGCCAGAGAAACAGAGTGGTTTTTTGAGAAGGGCGGTCATGGCCAAGTCTGAAACAACGAGAGTTAGAGAAAAGTCGTGACAGGAGTCATGGCCTTGATTTTTAAGGAAACAATAACCATATATTTAGTTTTTAACCGACTTCAAAAAAAGGAGAAGATTCTTTATTCAACTGTATTTTTTTTATATTTGTTACCTCAGAACTTTTGGTCGGTCCTATTCTCATGATTCATTTTTTTATATAAAAGCTGGTGCTTCCAGTGTCGTCCCATCTAGGATCCATAAAAATCCATGAAAAAACAATAAAATTGAAGTAGGTTTATAGTTTTTAAAACAAAACTTATTATAATTAAACCTTTTAATTTTGATGGAAATCGACACAAATGATTGAATAAATGAATATCTCAGTTCAAATAATACAACAACGATATGGAAGTTGGGCTTTGGAAGCTTTGAGCTGAGAAGTTAGGGGACAATAGCAACGAGATGTGATCGTGACGTCTACTTTTTCTATACAATTTGGTACAACCATCTATAGTGAGGACAAGGAATTATGCAAATCGCAGACAAAAGGAGATGTTACGACCACGCCTCGTAACTAACGTCAAATAAACTCACTCCTCAGGAACTGCTGAACTTTAATAGTAAGTTACAACAAAAGCTTAAACTCTGGATGCAAGCAACAGAAAACCGTCCCATGTGGAGAACTTTAGGCGAGGCCTAAGTCCAGCAGTGGATCAGCTTATAATATTATGATGATACAACAAACAGTTTTTAGTTCAGATTTGTTTTGCCAGCTGCTATTAGCTAGCAGCTAGGCCTACTTGGAAAAGGAAAATTGAAGTTTCGTTTTCGTTGTCATGCAAAACTAACTCTTAAGTCGCTTGCACACCATTAGCGTTAACACAGAAACTTTGATTTCGTTTTTATGAGTACGGGCGCAGGGTAGACTCGTCGTACAATAATGTTGTGCCAGTTCTACTTTAGCAGCCCAGCGCGGGGCGGGGCAGGGCGGGGGGGCGCCGCGGGACTGAACACCTAAAGTATGTGCATGACATCCGCTCGGACACGTAGAGGGTGTTACGTTGCGTAAGTTACGTTACGTATACTACGTTACATATGTTACGGGACCTAAGGCAGGGCGCAAACGTGGATACTTTCGTGTCTTGTGTCTGGTACAAACTACCTGTATTTGATTTCTATATCCACTCCCTGCGCATACGTAAACATTTTTTGTGTCCAGTTGCTCTCATTTTACACATACTTATTGACGAACAAAAAGTGTTCGATGTCGGAAACTCGAATTTACTTAAAGTCGTCAGTTGAAGACACAAGCAACATTAATAAATTTCTTTACAATTCCCCTTGCGATCACCGGACACAGCAACTACGCTTACCAGTGAGCAGTCGTAGCAACGGGCGACTGTGTCCGATCACCGCTGCAGGACACAGCAACAACCACAGAGCTATATTTCTGTGATCTGTGGCAACAACGGTGCCCTGTGATGTCGTGCCGTGTCGGCAACAAAAGGTGGATACGTTTGCGCAGCGCCTGAGGTGTGGCTGCTCTGAATGATGAAAATCATAAAGATTTTGGTTTTAAATTTAGTTTAGGAAGAAGACTGTCGCTGTGGTTTCTTACAGCTTTATTGGTGTGTTATCATCGGCATTAGTTAGTCCACAGCTGGATATAAACCTCCCATGATGAGCGCCACAGCGGCCTGACCTTAGCTTTACGCGTCCAGTATCTGCCTGAGGCAACGCACATAGCAATAAAGTTCACCTTCGAGCGCGTACGAAACCGGAGGTTCCTAATTAGTTGCGGTAAAAGTAAAAATCTTCTGGTTACGACACAACCTCGAATTACTAAACAACTAAATAGAATTGATTTATTGAAGTGAACTTTAAGTATTTGTTGAATAAAGGCATTATACCATAAATAGTTTAAGTAAACACTGAATTATTCAAGTTACAGCAACTGCCCGTATATTAATCAAACACTTACCAAACTGTTCAAACATAATAATCTTATTAATGCAACTCAATTAAAAGTAAACCAAAAATTAATAAATTCGAACATTATGCCGACTAAATGGCCGCGACCGCAGCGCGCAAATAACGCGCGAAATGCGAAAATATCGTCGCGTAAATTACCGCCCAAATTGAACCCTTCAGCGAGCCGCGGCTTATTCACTAACTTATAGCTTACTCACAAGCTTCACCACTCATTTATTTGTGTGCCAAAAATAATGAGTAATCATCTTTGATTTATTAAAAACGAAGATGAGGTACTGGTTGCTCGAAAGTGGCAACCTCAAATTGTGTAAAATTGTGTTCTCCCACATCAGTCACCGTCTGACCGGCGGCGCGGGCGGTCTTGATTCGCGTTTAATATTGTTGTCTCAGTCTCACTTCGGTCCTAGATACGTCTTTCCGTCTTTGTTCTTCTTTGTAATGCACAGGACTGGAAATACAACTGTGAGCGTATGTGTTTGCGTGTAGTTGTAATACGTGCCAATTTTTGAGTAAGCGCTGGGAGAACGTAACCTATCTTCCATTTTTAAATCAATGGTAATCATAGACGACTTGACACGCTTGCTTAGCAGTTTTTGCTTTTTTCTGTTGAAAGAGGTATTGTATGGTAAGGTAAGGTATTGTATGTAATATACTATAATTTATACCAGCCGTGTTCTCCTGCTAGATAATTAATTTTGTTTTAAAAAACTGTACACCGACTTAAATTTTTATAGTTATTCATGGATTTTCATGGATTCTATTGTTAGAACTGAACCAAATTAAAATGGGACTGGGGGCACCCACCTTTCATATAAAAAATTGGACAACCCAGTCAAAATTACTGAGGTAACAAACATAACAATATATAAATATAGACAGTCGAATTGAGAACCTCCTTCTTATTTTGAAGTTGGTTAACAAAAATAACAAACCCCTTCAAATAATTTCTTTACCTATCAGGATAAATAACTGTAGGTGTCCTGGACACGACGTACTTTTGTAGTTAATAAGCTCTAACATAAGATATTGATAGGTTTAGCGCGTTTATGTAGTAGGACACCTAGTACATACGAGTACAGGCACAGTGCCGATGGCTGTGTACGTGGGTAAATGAAGTGCACTCGCTGCATCGTGAATCAGGCGCCGGGACAATGGCGCCTGATTGATGGCTGCGTTTAAACGGCGCCGGGAGCCTGATTAATGGCGGACGCGAGCCCAGCGGTTTCTTTATCTCATTAGTGGGGATTTGTGGACAGCACGCACTGAGCTGGGCTGAACCGAGCCAGCCTGGGCTGAGCCGAGAGCTGGCCCAGGCCTGGGCGAGTGAGAGACAGGCTACGTGCGCGTACATCTACATTATCCACGAACCTAGTACCCGAGTGACGCAGTAGGATGTATTGTTCTGTGGTGACGCGATGCTCTTTTAGTTAAGTTTATTTATTTAATTACTTAAGTATTTACATTGACATAACAGTATAGCACCAATGCGATACTGAAATATAAAAAATATACATTATACACTTATAACTAAATTACAATAATAAAATGCAAAAGTTATCTATCTCTACCCAAATATTTAGGAATTTGTTGAAAAATCAACGAAGTGCTTCTTCGACCTCAAAATCGAAGCAGGTATTAATTGATTTGCCATTGTTATACCCTTGTTCTTTAAATAGAAAGCTAAAAGGCCTGATTTTATTAGTTTAGCTATAGTTTCTCTTTAAGTGAATTTGTAAATAAATATCTCTAACCTCAACCTGTTCAGAGAGAGGGTTCAGAGTCAAATCGTTTATTTCTTTAGACTTACAAAATAAGCACTTAAACAAGTCAATATTTAACGATATAAACAGCTTGATAAATTCAGTATTAGAGTGTACAGACAACGTAGGGTCATCAAATAAATCCTATAGGTACATTTCCTAGTAAAGAACTAAAAGAAGTTTTAAAGCTGCTGTTGCTTTTACTTATGTGACGTGGCGCCTGAGACCCAGGAGGTTGCGGGTTCGCTTTCTGCCTTAGGAAGAATGTTTATACGTTTTGTAATTATTTGTTACAGGTGTTCTGGGTATTTTCTTTAATAATAAATTATTCAGACATAACACAAGCTCAGCAGCTTAGCATGGGGCTAGCTAGATGATGCTGTGTGGATTGCCGAGCATTATTTATTAATCGATCTTAGTTTCTGCTATGTGGTTGGTTTGGTACTCAGCTGGTAGTAGAAGTAAGTCAATCTTATTTTATGGCTGAGTCACCAGATGGCAGCTTTATGGACTCAGTAACCTCAACCTCAACCCCAACAGCCTGCATTGGTCCACTGCTGGATACAGGCCTCCCCCTGATAATCCTTCCTTCCTTCCTCCTTCCCCATCCTTCCCCCTGATACCTTCTTGGCATTTATCTAATGGGGGTAATACCCATTATCCCCACGCTGGGCATGTGGGTTAGGGATCGCAGTTCGGTGATAGAATTGTTCTCCAGGGGGCGCTGCTGCCCGCCCTCCGGTGGATATTCCTAAGTCGCTTCTTACGACACCCACGGGAAAAGACCGGGTGGTACTAATTCTAAGCCAGCACCAAATGTTAACTCACTCAGTAACACTCAAAGTTAAATAATCGGCTGAATGCATATCACTAAAATTATAACTCCCGGCCGAGGATGTCAAACAAATGGAAATTATTTCAACAATTTATTTGACTCGACACAGACATGAACGTTAAAGTCAGCCTTAGTGGTGTTTTGTAAGGCTTTGGATATGTCTTCGTACATATCCTCCACTTCATCATCCGAGTGCCGAGGTCGGTGCGTACCTGAATTAATATTCTTGTTTTCATACAACGAATTCTGAAATGGTGCGCTCGCCTCCGAAAGACGTGCTTTCATTGATAAAACTCGATAGAAGGAATACTTATTGAGCCGCCATAATTAGTTGGCTTTTCCAACTACGGATATCAACCCGATCGAGCATGCTTGGGACGAGCTAGGCAGATGCGTAAAACAACGAAACCCTCCCCCAATCACGCTTCGTGAGCTCAAAATTGCTCTCACAGAGGAATGGGAGAATATTCCCCAAAATCGTATAAGGAACTTGGTGTACAGCATGCCAAACCGCGTAAACGCAGTAATGGAAGCACGAGGAGGCAATACGAAGTATTAAAATTCAAGAAAATCGTAATAAAGTTCAAAAATTTCATGTTTCCTATTTTTGTTTTAAGGAGAGATCAGCAGTTATTTGGAAAGGTGCAAATATTGTCGTTGGCGATACATTTAGAGAATCCTTGCTCGATCGGAGCGGTCGAGTCAACAGTATCGACGCTCGAGTTTGCCTCGCCCTATACGACAATAACAGAGCCAACAAAACCGAGATAAAGGTCACTACAGACTATCAGGCGGTAATTATAAGAATACATATGACAATATTTTGCGTACATAACTTGTTTTGTAGAGCTCAGTGAAATAAAAATTTAAAAACAATTTACTAAAGAAGAGGAGTAGGTACCTACCTCTTTCAATAATAGATCACTTGACATAACTTATTTTGACGTTAATGTTTAACGCCATATCAGTCATATATGCTACCAGTGCTGGACAAAGGCTTTGTCAAAGATCGGATTAGACAAGCACAAAAGATAGGATTCTTGTGTTTGTGTCTTTATCATAATTGCTGTGGGCTTAGACTCTGCAACGCGACAACTCTTCCCGCGGGTGTCATACGAGGCGACTGAGGGATATCCGCTGGGGTGCAGGCAGCAGCGCACCCTGTAGAACAATTCTGCAGCCGAACTGCGATACCCATGGCGCCATCTCAGGCGCTCATCACGGGGATGCCTGCGTCCAGTAGTTGAACTATATAGGTTGTTGAGATGAAAAGTTTCACCGCATACACTAACCCTCGTCGGTTATTTGCATCTTTAATGCAATAAACTCATACAGATAGTTCACACTCTGTAATCACGGTGTAGTGTGTACTCAGCCCAGGAACAAACGGAATTTAGTAGTGTCCTGGATCCGAGCGGGCTGTAGGCAACAACAATAGAGCCGGTGCGAGGCCGGCGGCGGTAGCGGAGCGGGGCAGAGCGGAGCGGAACGGAGCGGTCTAGTAGGTACACCACACTCACCCAAAGGTATATTATATATAGATACATAGGATATATAATATCTAGGCCCTTACCGCAGTGAGACCGCGCCGCCACCGCCCCGTGTAGTTACCAAGTCGAAGAGAGTGTGCTTACTTACCTGGAATCAATGTACAGCTAACTAAACACGTGTGAGCCAGACGTGTTTAAATAACAATTTCTGAGAAGAGATATTTGACTTTGACTATGTATAATGGCAGAAACACGATTTGTGGGCGCGGATCCGATTTTTTTACTATTCGTTAGTGTGCGTACGTCGGCATTTTATTCACTTAAGCACATTCAAAAGCAATGTGTTGTTTGTTTTTTGGTGTCGGGGCCTAAATAAACGACCAATGTGGCGCGGGGGGTTACGATCCGCCTGAGACGTAGGAGGGTGTGGGTTCAATTCCCACCTCGGGACTAAAGTTTATACGATCTGCAGATTATATTTGTTCCAAGCGCTTTGAATGTTTTCTATATCTAATAAAGCTGCTATTTATGCAGTGTCCCCATAATGTTATAAAACAGTTATTCAGTACCCATAACACAAGCTATGCTTGGCGTGGGGCTAGATAGTGCTGTGTGAATTGACCACCATTATCATTTATATTTTATTTCCGAACAGAGATAACCTTGCGCGCCGTACATTGCCACGCTACAGCATGATGTCAAATTATATTAGCATTGTTTTATTTAAAGTGACCCAATTCTTGCGTTCATTGATCCCACGCAAAGTAAAATCGGCAGCAATAATAATATTATTACGTGTATAATCTTCAGAAGCTAATATTCCTTTGTTTTCATAAACGCAGTCAGCCTGAACGTAATTGATATAAAACGTCTTCAACAAATAACCGTCGGTATTATTACACTGAACACTTACCGCGTTACCAATAAACAAGCTTTCAAATTTAATATGAACAGAAATCTACATTATTGGTACAAGTTTGTTTATCGAATGCATGAGTTAATCTCGAGCTGTTTATGGGTAGTGAGAGCTTATAGCCTCAAAGCCAAGAGTAAGCTAAGCGCTAGTCATGGTTATAACCTGTTTTATAAATAACGCCAGTAAAAACTAGCACCTGTTGCCGTCATTAATCACATCCCGTATCTTTATTCGCAGATATTGAGCGGGTTTCTTGTTATTTATCAAGTTGGAGTTAATCTCGGGTTGTGGAGAGATCCGCTGGGTCTGATTCAGTGGAAATGGCTGTCATTTTAATAAATGAGATTCGTTTCTACAATCAACACTTCCGATGGGAGATTAGAAAAGATCTCGAAAAAATACAATATTTTTTCCGATTAATACTCTTGGTTTAGGATATTTTTAGGTGACTATTTGATGATAGCTGTAACAAATACCTCAACCTCAACAGCCTGTATTGGTCCACTGCTGGACGCAGGCCTCCCCCTGATAAGCAACTTCTTGTCATTTGTCTCATGGGGGTAGTATCCATAATCCCCACGATGGACATGCGGGTTGGGAATCGCAGTTCAGTTCCCATATCAAATACCTAGTCAAAAAAATTTAAAATACCCCTTTACTAAAGTACGGTTATTTAAAAGTACGTGATTTTCTTACGAGCAATAAAAACCACAGAACTTACCTAATAAGTAGGTACTGTGGATTTTATTGCTTCTATTTGTTTTCATTCTCCCAAGGGGAAAAACTGGAATGCCAAAAATCGGCGAGGAGGAATACTGGAATTAAAAAAACAGTCTTCCTTAAGGGGGATTTAAGAAGATTTTAGAAATAACCCATAATATAGACTTTGGACTTCTTTTTTCACTGATGCTACACTGACATGACGACACAAATCTGTTGGCGAACTGTACGACTAACAAAAGACCGACCAACTTTGTTTTAAAGCGCTACCTTTATTCGTTCGAGATTTTATCTAACACCGCTACCGCACAGCACAATAATGTGCATTAAAATATGGGTTAAACTGGTTATACAAAAAAGTTTATTTCCAAAAGATTAAAAACCACCAGCTTATAATATTAACAATTTGTAGATTTAATATTACATTTTGATATAATGTGGGTAGAGTCTGTTCAAAAAGAGAAGAGTCGTGGCGTTTTGGTGAACTAACACTTTTCGTCGTACTAAAATGACAGAGTAGTGTTGCCAACGCAACAAAAGTTGACAAGTTGGCACACTCGTGCCCTCACTTCCCACGGCTCTCCTCTTTTTGAACAGACTCTATGATGTTTACCTGCGAGTATGATCCCGGCACTAGGTTATTCCTGTTTTGCCATTTTCTGTAAATACATTTTACATTGACAAAACTACTTCCCATAAGCTACAAATAAACGTTTCGATTTAAAACCTATTCACTGAATGAATGAATATTTTTGTGCTGTGTGGTAACGGTGCAGCTGACTTCAAAATCTCAACGTATCTACACCTCGCTACATGCAGGTGGCTGTCAGATGTCTGTTTTAGTATAAGGAACTTCCAAGCCACGTGACGAGCCTAGTCTATGTCGATTCAACCGAAGTACCCTGAGCATCGCGCGCGCCTCGGCAGGCAGCTAGATTGGTCCATCAGTTTAATTCGGCGAGCAAATTCGTTTACAAATAAACTGGTCTATGGAATTATGTGGAACTCGACGCCCTGAGAAGGACGTAGATCTCCACCCATTAAAACCTGGTGAACCTCTTTCGGCATTTTCTCCGAACCAAGGGAACATTTAAACCTACGCGATCCGACTGGGGTTCTTCTTCCTCCCACACATGGCAGGCGAGCCCACCATTCCACACACTCGCCGACTCAGTTGAACGCGAATGTCGACTGCTGTGCTCAGATGGGCATCTTTGTCGCCCCATACTACCGGGTGTGGGTCTCGCATTTGCACACGCACATAATCTCACACTCCTGAGGTGTATGTCACTCTTAAGCTAGATAAGTATATTGATTAGTAATAAACCACACGTAGTCAGATGCAGTCGTTTCATTACAACACCAAAACTATACTTCCTCTAACTCTTACTGTTGGACCTGGCTGCCTAGTGTCTTACAAGAGGCAGATAGGCAGATAGTTTCGGTCTGCTATTTGAATCCGCTTTGGCAACTGCACCCGCACGCCGCGCTAGCTGCATGCTGGCGTAGGGAGCTCGACAGACGCTCACCTACAAATATTGCTTTGTGCACTTGTGCGTGAGACTGAAGGCGAGGCAATATGCAGACAGCAGAGCTGTCAGCTGTGTAGGAGATCATATTATTAACTAACTTGTGCGACTCGAGCTCGGCTTTATTATTAATGAGTAGATTAGTTTGGAAATAGCAAGCATCTTACCTACTTCGCATGATTTTCATTACGAACAAAAGTTTTTTTTTTTTTAATTAGGTTAGCACCGGATTTTTATAAGTACGTAAGTAGGTACCTACCTTAACTTATTCGAGATAAAAAAAAAACATTTTTAGAGTTTAAAAGTTTAGCTTCACCTTTTAAAATTACAGCAATCTAAATGTTTATTCTTCGATTCTTTACTTTAGTCGCTTTTCTGCGTATCGTAGCGCCTGAAATAAAAAATATCACCTTATGTTCATTACAACTTTAATTTAAATAATTTGACTTAATTATGAGTGCTCGGTTAATTGTATTCAATCTAAATAAAATTAAAAATTGCATAACTATAATTATGGAATTTTGAGTTTTATTTAGATTTAATTTTTGTTTTTTGCTGGACCACGTGTTTTGTTAGCTTTGTGAATATATAGAACAAGTTAATGACTCCAGTGCTGGGGAGCGATCCGTGCTCAGAGTCGTGTTAAGCATTAGCATATCTATTACTGCCGTAATAAATTCATACTGCACTAAGCATGCTAATACTCAAATCTGCGCCGTGACAAGCGCCTGATGAAACCTGAGACCCACACCGATCTGCAGACAGCTGGCTCACTTTATTCAATAGGAATCGCTTATTCACCATCTCTCTCTAGTAATTATTATTCAAATAACATGTCATCCCTTCTGATAGTAAGATAACGAGAATTTAATTAAAGAAGATGTAGAGGCTAGCGTCGACAGTTCACGCTAATCGTAGTGCGATTAGCGCGAACTGTCGATGCTAGCCGCGTTATGCCAGGCGGTGCACTGTCACCGTAGTAACTGGACTGCCTACCACTTGAATGTAAACGAATATTGACGTCATCCGCACTAAGCGGATAGCTGGAGTTGCCGACGCGTCCACTTCTTGCGGAATACTAAAATCCGTTTGTTGGAGTTGGTGCAGGGCGTTCGATACGACCTGCCGACGAGGCTTTTCCAGTTTCCCCCCTTGACAATACATGACCTTAATAAATCAGTAATCCGCTTTAAGGCCCATACAGCAGCGAAAGTGGCGCCCCCAATTAGTTTATCTTATTATTACGTTAAACGCAGTTATTTTTAAAAATCCTACGTTCAGTTTGTGGTATCTATTATAAGCTATTTATTAATGTCTCTGTAATAGTTTCATTTTGTAAAGCTTAGGAAGAGATACGAAGTTGCGCTTTTTGGCCACCAAACTCTAATTTCGCATCTCCTCCTAAACTATATGAGATAAAATTATGAAAGAGGTATTAAAAGATAGCTTATAATAGATACCACAAACTGAACGTAGGATTTTTAAAAATTCCTATGATAAACGTAAAAATATGATAAAATAGGTATCGCTGAATTAATAAATAAACTAAGACATTATGGAATTCAAAACAAGGCACTGGACCTTATGCAATCATATTTATCTGATAGAGTCCAAAAAGTAGATATTGGTAAAGAAAGATCTAGGGGATCAAAAATCGATTTAGGAGTCCCGCAAGGATCAATATTGGGTCCTTTTCTATTTTTAGTATATGTAAATGATCTCCCATTTCTAGCAAAAGATCTCTGTGATATAGTCTTATTTGCTGATGATACTTCATTGATTTTTAAAGTTGACAGAAATAAACATAAATTTGACGATGTAAATAATTCTCTTTCACAAATACTAGATTGGTTCACCGCCAATAACCTCTTACTCAATGCTTCAAAAACAAAATGCATAAAATTCATGTTACCAAATGTAAAAGAGCTAAGATAATGCTAAAGGATGAGATTGTTCACCTTGTAGACTCAACTGTTTTCCTAGGGTTACATATTGATTCCTCTCTTCAATGGAGACCGCAAATCGATGCTCTCGCAAACAGACTTAGTTCAGCAGCGTATGCGGTTCGAACAATTAGATACATTACCGATGAAGATACAGCTAGGTTAGTTTACTTCAGTTACTTCCATAGTGTTATGTCTTATGGTATTTTGCTTTGGGGACAGGCAGCTGACATCCAGACTATCTTTGTTATTCAGAAAAGGGCGGTACGCGCTATTTATAAATTAAATCCACGTGACTCGTTGAGGGAATTATTTAAAGAAAATAAATATTTTAACAGTAATATCGCAATACATCTATGAAAATCTAATGTATACACACAAAAACAGAGATAACTTTATGAAAAGGTGTGATGTTCACAATAAAAATACAAGAAACAAGAACAAATTACACATCCCATCATATAGATTACGAAAGGTAGGGAAATCATTTGTGGGCAATTGCGTAAGATTCTATAATAAGCTTCCATCTGAAGCAACTGAGCTCCCTATTCGTAAATTTAAACTGTACATAAAACGAAATCTGATCAAGAAAGCCTATTACTCCGTAGATGACTACGTAAATGATGTTAATGCTTGGCCGGATGTCGCCCAGTTCCATACAGACAATAGTATGTAAGACCAGTTAGACTTAGTTATCCTAAGATTGTATTAGTTGATAAGCGATGGACTTGCTAGTGGTTTCTTTTTCACTTCTTCCGCTAGTGGACAAAAAATTGAAGTGAATTAAAGTCAATTGCACCTTATTTCTTGTTGATAGTAATAACTATTTATCAAGCTGTTTATATAGTAAAAATTTGACTTGTCTAAGTACTTATTTTGTAAGTCAATAAACGATTTGACTTTGACTTTGACTTTGACTTTGTCAGATTGGCTCGGGTATGCGCCTTAAGGGGGAAAACTGTAATAACGCACCCTGTAACCAGAATATGAACAGATTGTATTGTTGCGTACATGTGAAACTAATTTAACTTTCAGTAGAATTCAACAACTCATCTACAAGTTCTGAGTACAACCAAACAAGGTTGGTTTCTGAATCGGCTTAATTTCTTTCTCTGTTGTAATTTACTATCGTACATAAATAAGGTTATTCCAGTTTCCCCCCCTTGACCATTTCCCCTTAAGAAGGAAAACTGGAATACATTTTTTAAGACCAGTTTTCCCCCTCATGTGGTATTTCAGGGATGAAAACTGGAATAACTGGGATTAAATACAAGTCCCTATTTATTTCTATTATTTGATTGGAATTTTCACTGTCAATAAAGATATTCTAATGTAAGTACAGGGCTGAAATAAGATCTAATCATCTAATCATCAACGTCTCTTACTTTAAAAGGGTTTTATAATTAAGGCGCATACCCGAGCCAATCTGACAGCGATACCTATTTTATCATATTCTTAGGTTTATCATAGGAATTTTTAAAAATCCTACGTTCAGTTTGTGGTATCTAATATAAGCTATTTTTTAATACCTCTTTCATAATTTTATCTCATATAGTTTAGGAGGAGATGCGAAATTAGAGTTTGGTGGCCAAAAAGCGCAACTTCGTATCTCTTCCTAAGCTTGACAAAATGAAACTATTACAGAGACATTAATAAATAGCTTATAATAGATACCACAAACTGAACGTAGGATTTTTAAAAATACCTGCGTTTAACGTAATAATAAGATAAAATAGTTGGGGGCGCCACTTTCGCTGCTGTATGGGCCTTAAATCACACAAGTCCAATCACACCGATAAATGTATCGTAGGTGTGTTATGTACCGGACATACTGAATGTGCAAACTTTTGTGGAGCAAAGCGAATCGAACCCAAACCTCAACAAAATACACAACCCGCCGGATTACAAACCCTTGCTCATCGCTACTCCGCAAACACATCAACCAGCTTCCAAGTACCCATGTGTAGTGGTCGCGGCACACCGGCAACTGGCGGTGACGACATTTGCCATGAGCTTCCAGCTCCGGCCGTTACCACTGTTTATATGCACAGAGAAGGCGAGTACCGAAGCTTGGTCAATTAAGTTACGTACTATTGAAGTCTAGAAGTTTTTACAGTATATAGAACACTATAGGAGACCGTAGAGTTGATCCATCGATCGTAGAATTTGTTATTATTCATAAAAAAGCATCGGAGAGCAGAGAACTAAAAACAAGATGTTGTTCCAAGCGAACAACATCTTGTTGATCGTCCGTTTGCTTCAACTTTTCGAGACATAAATAGGATTATTTTTTGCGAATGTAATTTCCAGCCGCATCTCCATCCATTTCAATTTCCTCGCGATTCCTCCCCGCCCGCCCCGCCCCGCACGTGAAGTCAGGGGCGGGCGCTATCTCGTTGATTCTCCATTTAGATTTGCTAATGTACATTTTTCAATAACGCTGCAGCTCACCTGTTGCAGACGTGATTTATCATATCGGGCTCAGACATTCGTCTTTCTTATAAATTATTATTCTGATTACTGGATATTAGAAAGATCAACTTCTTTGATTTTCTTTTCAAGGCCTTAAAACGTACAAATAGTAGACATTTACAAAGGCGAGAGGACACGTCTTGACAATTTTATTTTGTTGCTGTTGTGTTCCTATGCGTGATGCTGACATGTACAGAAAATAGACACGTGTGCTCTGACTAAGAGTTGTCCCATTAGAGTTGATAAAAAAAACATCCTTATACCATTGTTCTTTTTAGTAATCACACAGCTTGGGGTGTTCACTTTTTACCATAATATCTAAAGCACTAAGGAACACTAAGGAAGCTAATTAGTAAGTATGTATGAAATTTTGCCTCTATTATAAATACCCGTTAATATTTATCGTAACGTGTTCTGATTGCGTAATAAGCACATAATATACGTTTTCAGCAAAGTTGTAGCAAATATGAATACATACAAAATGCTAAATATTAGGTCCTTACATATGAAATTGGCGTTTTGTATGGGAGGAACAAAAAGTCGAATATTTTTTAATATAATATATTTAATTAATCAAAGTATGAACCATTATTTTCTATGCACTTTTGCCATCTTATAGGTAGTTCATTGATCCCTTTACTAAAAAAACCAGTCGGACGGGAATCAATAAAATCTTTGAAGGCGATTTGGACTGCCCCATCGGAGTTGAATTTTTTCCCTTGCAAGAAGTTATCTAAATTTCGAAAAAAATGGTAATCTGTTGGAGCAAGGTCCGGGGAGTACGGAGGATGTCTTAGACTTTCCAATTGAAGCTCTTCTAATTTAGTAGCCGTCTGTTGCGCAGTGTGTGGTCTAGCGTTGTCGTGAAGCAGCAGTGGCGTGGAGCGATTGACCAGCCTAGGTTGTTTAGCCGCTAGCTTTTCCATCATGGTTTGCAATTGCTGACAATAGACATCAGCCGTAATAGTCTGGCCAGATTTGAGAAAACTGTAATGAACAATACCGGCACTAGTCCACCAAACGCTTACAAGTAACTTTTTTGGGGTTAATTTTCGCTTGGGCCAGGATTTGGCTGGCTGGCCAGGATCCAACCATTGCGCTGAGCGCTTCCGATTATCGTAAAGAACCCATTTTTCATCACAGGTAATGATTCGGTTTAAAATACCTTCATTATTGTGCCGGTTTAGTAATGTAACGCAGCAGTCGACGCGCGTTTGTCGGTTTGCTTCAGTCAATTCGTGAGGTACCCACCTTTCAAGCTTTTTAATCTTCCCAATTTGCTTCAAGTGAATTAAAACAGTTTTATCACTAACATCGCAGCCTGCAGCTAACTCGGACGTGGTTTGCGATGGATCCGCTTCCACAATAGCCTTCAACTCTTCATTATCAACTTGAGTCTCAGGCCGTCCACGGGGCTTGTTCTGCAGGTCGAAATTTCCAGAACGAAAACGTTGGAACCAAAAACGAACTGTGTTTTCTTTTGCAACACGACCGCCATACACATCATTCACCCTTCGAGTTGTTTCCGCAGCACTAGTGCCACGGCGGAACTCGTACTCGTAAATAATGCGATATTTTAAGTTTTCCATTTTGTAAAATGAGTGACGCAAACAGAAAAAAACAAATGAATGACGATCATCGAAGCACAAATACATGAGTCTATAGCTGTACAAATTTGAATTTGGAATTCCTTACCAAAGAGGAGAAATTTGTGATTAAAGTGGCCAGTACGAAAAACGCCAATTTTATATGTAAGGACCTAATATTTCTTTTTTTAACTTATCGTACATTAATATAATAGTGTTTGAGATTCCCTTTGAAGTAAGAGATATACCTGTGTTAAGGCATCCCGCTCTTCCAAGAAAAATAACATTGAATAGTACGTTAAGTAAATTCGTTAGTTATATTATTATTTTTAAACTAAGCTACGATAATAAAACTTAAATGTATGTACACAAATGATTCAGAAAACATAGGCGTCCCTGCGCCTGTGTATACATAATGTATGACTGTGTTGTGTTGGGGGGTGTGTGTGTGTGTGTGGGTGTATGTGCAGTGTTGTAAGTATGTGTGCTCAGGTCTCCCGAGGCTCTAGTCTCTTAAAAGACTAATGCCTCGGGCAGTGTGATAATAATATTGCGGTGTGGAGTACGCACCTCCGTGCAGCTCCAGTCTCTTGAGAGTCTGAGTGATACAGAGAGAGCCTTGGGTGTCAGTTAAAGAGAAAATGCTGTTTACATATAGATAATAAAAAAGTGTAACGTGTCTGTCATGTATATAATTTTGTGATACATACTTTTACCTTTACCGTTGTTAAATATAAGCAAAAGACTCAAGATTAATATATTTTTTGTCACGTCTTGAAATATAATTCTGGAATAACCTGTCATCCTGTTTACAGTTCACAAGTTTCAAAAGGAATTGAATTAGCTGACTTTGATTAATGTGAAGCGGCTGTGTAACTTTTGGCAAGTCGTCGGTCGGAGCTGAGTTACAGAGAAAAGTTTGTGAGGTATCACGAAGAATATTATTTTAGTAGCTAAGCCAGGTGAAGACTGAAGGCTGTCAAAAGACATCACATAAAAAAATAAGAAGCAGAAGCTCCTGGATCCAGAAAAAAGACAATACTATCCCTATTTGCTGCTTACTTCCACTTGCACTCAGCGGTTTTCCTCCATCTTCATTATTCTTACTGGGGGTTTGGAACTCCCGACCATTGCAACCTGGGTCCCTCCAAGACAAGAGTGAATAGGTATCTTCTAGAACTCCTTACATCGTCGGCTATATAGTCACTTTACCAAGTGAGATTGTGGTCAAACAAGGTCTATCGACAGTAAAAACATATAAGACAAAAGAAAGGAGAAACCTAAAACTGTCCTCTTTCCTTTTCCTTCGTGAGAAGTTTTAAATAAATTTTTCATTCAACCAACATAAAACAATGGCTTAGATTTAACTTCCACCGGTACATAAAGTTGCTGTTAGCTAAGCCTGAGCCCCTTGTTGTATTCAACTTTCCATAATTTGTCCATAAAAGCTTCCGACACAACGTGGCTGTAAACAGCGAGCCTAGAGATCTACACAACTGTATACTTACCACATTAATGTATACAGTCACAGTGATGTATATAGTTATAGTAGTGTATCAGTGAGGCCCGGCCGCACGGGGCCCGGGGCCCGGGGCCCGTCGTAAAGCGTCCAAGCTGCGAATCGTTTATTCATTGGCACATCAAAGACCCTTGTTAAAATTCTATTCGCTTGCATTATACGACTTGTTTTAATACAACACAAATTTCGGTGATTTCAGAAGATTAGTTTTGTTTTGTTATTAGTGTAGGATTATATTTATCTTTTAATTGTTTTGCTTTTACATATTTAGGATTGTGCAAAAAACAAATAATGGAAATATGAGAGTATAAAAACAATGTTCAAAGGTAACTGTGCAATAGATAAGAAGCTCAGAAATTCCATCTCGAAAGCCATTCCAAATAGAATGATAGTTCAGGAGACAATGCCACTTTGTTTACATAATGTACTGCGGTAGGTACTCGCACAAAGGTCTTGCGGAATAGGTTATGTAAATGCAAAGAATATAAGTTCATATCAACGGGGCCGATGCACGCCGCCGCCAGGTTGGCAACACTCACGGGCGTCTGTTGCTACCAGCACGCTCTGAAAGCTTATTTGAAAGCAAGTTTTAAGATAATAATAACTTTTACCTAGAAAACATCTTAATGAACTTTCATTAAACTGTTTCTTCCATGTTTCTTAAACTTCTAAGAAACACTCAAAGACAATAACCCGAGCCATTATTAATTTTCAAAGATTGAATTCTAAATAGCAAAGGCAAAACTAATAGATAATATTGTGACAATACATTATTCTAATGAGTCAAAGTGAAATGACTAGCAATCCTCATTTTCATTCTTATCCACTAGTGGAACGAACGAGCTAACTACGTGTTACGCGTCCTCACATCCAGTAACAATCGTAGCAGATTTGAACTGATTTCAAAGTAGCACCGTAGAGCATTTACCGTAGACGCTACGCCGTAGCAGTTCTCGTAGGTTCGTAGCGACGTTGGCCGTTACGAGCGACCGTGTAACGCCGCGGCCGCAGCGCTGTTGGCAAAGCACCCCGGCGGCGGCGGCGGCACTCCAATTGTGATTTATTCGCGACAAATGCCGAAATAAAGCCGCGCGATATTGCGGGACCCACGTGCTTCTCCTTTTATTTACATCAATGCGAGATAGTGGCTTCATGTCCTCATATTGAAGTTGTTGCGGCGCTTTCTTACAGTTTATGTACTCGTCATCAGATGGAGGGTTCTGAATGATTTATTTTGTTCTTGGTGAAACATGAGTGGGATTCCAAATGAATGTGTTTTAATCGATTCACTAAGAGACCGTGTGACTAAACATCCGTCCTAGAAAGCTTCATTAACGGAGACGCTGAACCGCTTCCACACAACTTTATCTTTAGCCGTCTCAAGGCTGCAGTCAAAGTGAGACCCCCAATTGCCTTAATTCGGTTGGACCATGTTAAGTCAATTAACAATAACAAATGTAACTAAAATGTCTATTACCGTTCGATCAGGCATTGGCTTGTGATCACCGCATACATCTCATATTTATTTCAGTGTTTGTTCTCTGCGGATTACCTGATATTAATATCGGAGTATTAGACCGAGTGCTATTATTAACGGCGATCAGCTCGGACATGTTTACTGAACCATTTCCGGTGACGTTTAATACGTTCATGCATAAAATATCAGATTATGAAGACATTAGTCGGTTGTTAGAAAAAGGAATTATGTAAATGGAGGTAGTTACGAGAAGACGAGCATTTTGTGAGGCGTGCGTCGCTAGGGACGCTACTCCACAGAATCGTTAATAATATTAGATCTATTATGATTTTTTGATCTTTACTTCCGAAAATAATCTTAAATTTCCTAACGATTATTTCTTATCTATAAAGAATATCCGTGAAAACCTTTAACTTTGTTGTTGTGATCGGTGTTCTCTCTAGGTAGGTTTTGTCCAAATATCATCCCTTATTAGGTCAGACGATTTTTCTTTTAAATGTTAACTAATGAAGTACTTATCATACTGTGATGATATAAATCGCTACCGCTTCCGCTTCCGCGCCCCTTCCCGCGCCCCGCCGCGCCGCAGGAGAGGGGGATTGTTAACTAGGACAACACAATTAGCTACATTACACAGCGGCGGCGCGGGCAAACACGCGCTTGTCCGAGGCCACGGTGCAGCGCCGTCTGCCTCGTGTAGTGTTCACAGCGGGCTCGCGTACAGCCATCTCTAATGTATGGCCTCGAAAGTTCATCATGGTTTCTGGTGAAAATGAAACATTTTGAGTCTCGTGCTGCGAATGTTTGGGTATTTTTATCAGAGTTAATATGAGCTTAATTGGGGCATTGTTGTTAAACCATAAAATATAAATAACTACATACTTGTTTAGAAAAAATTTCATAGCGATAGAAATAAATTTTCAGTAAGTTGTGTCATAAAGGTCCACGCCGCAAGAGCCGCACGCAGAGGATTTTAGTAAAATGAGGCGCGTTCGGCGCGGACATGTGCGCGTTCAGCTTAAAGCAAATAAAACAGCTACTAAAATCTCTGACCGTTGAAATCCCCTAGTGCCTTGACGGATGGAAACTCCCGAAAGATTACCAAAGTCTGAAGTCGCGAGACCAGCGCCTTGGCTGCATGACAAGCAGACGCGGCTTAGTGAAGCCATTTTATACTTTTGTTCGGTTCGAACCTCATCATGGATGTGACCAACGACATCAACATACAAGTTTCATAAAGAATACAGGAATGTCGGTAATATCAATCCGAACAGTGACCAGCCAGCCCTAATTGGCCTTTCACAGATTAAGCCATTTCGCAAAAAAATTGCGACTGGTTTTCAAATTTTTATTTTTATACTGTTGTTGAACACAACGCCATCTATACCATGGCGACTGAATTAAGTAGACTCGCAGCTTGCCTAAAAATCGACGCCATGGTAGATATTTCGATTGACCTACGTGTGATTCAGAACGCACGCATGTCTAGACCTAACAAGTGAATTAATAAAAACCTTTCTGTTATAGCCAGCTGGTTGTTTATTGCATCTGCATTTTACAAATCTTTAGCGTGTTTGAGAGTAAAGAGGCACTCATCAGTGTGAATTGTACAGCATTATTCATTTATTAATTAATATTACCAATTGTAACCTATGGTTTATCCATTTTGAATGAAGCATGTTAGTAAACAAAGTAAGACACAAATAACAAAATCTCACTTGCTTGGCGTCGAGTTTCAGATATAATTGTAAGCAATTTTTATTGAAGGGAGGATCTAAAATCGACAAGTAATGTAAATTACGTATAAAAGGAGGCTCAAACAAAGTGAATTTTAGGTTAAGTATGGGCAGTTTGTTGACGTTTATGCTCCATTCAAAATGGATACGATATAGGTATGAAGACCTGAAACATCTCTATTAATATAACCATTAGTAGTTTTATGATTCATTTTTCAAGTTTTATAATATCCATTCTTCAGAAACCCTTTGATAGGTATCAAACAGATTGAACATTATCTAGCCCCAAGCTAAGCAGAGCTTAGCTCCGTTATGAAACTTTCTTAACATTCAGACTTTTGTTTTCTAGGGACACGATCATCGTTACCCTAGAAAGCAACGTCTGAATTAGTAACGAGCACATTAGATGAGGTCTTCCTCTAGATTTTCTAATAATATCACAAATAGCAATTATAGGAATAAGGACAAAGAGAACCACTGTGTGACGACCTCTGTGGCGCGGTGGGTGAAGGTCCGCCTGCGACGCAGGTGGTTGCGGGTTCAATTCCTGCCTCGGGACAAATGTGTGTACGATCTGCAGATATTTGTTCAGGGCATTCTAGATGTTTTCAATGTATAATAAAAAATATCTATCTTTGTAGTATATTGTATTATGTATATCAGTTATCTAGTACTACCCATAACACGAGCTCTGCTCAGCTTGGGGCTAGATAATGCTGTGTGAATTGTCCAGCATTATTTAATTTTTTATTTTTTGTGTTCCTTCATCTACTACGTAGTGACGCGTTCCAATATGTCGCCGAAATGGCGGGATCTCCGCTAATGGCCCACTAATCTGGCTTCTTTGAGCTAAACTGTTGAAATTGCGTTCAGAGTATCTACAGGGTGTAACTAGTATATGGGAAATGGAGGCAAGTACCAGAATAAAACCTTCATTTCAATATTTCTCTCGTAGGGAAAGTCTATAATTAGTTCTTATTAGTTCCTCTTATCTAAGTGATGACTTATAAAAAAATACTCAAATAACGCAATCGTCTAAAATTGTGTTGCTAATGTATGTATGTAACTTGTTTTTTTTTAAGAACTAGTATAGATGAGAAATTTGTAGGAAGCCCTCTGGATTTGCAATCTGGCAAATTTAATAAACACTTCCAGGGATCATTTTTAACCGACTTCAAAAAAGGAGGAAGTTCTCGACTATTATTTTCTGTTTTTTACTGGGTGGTCCGATTATCATGATTCTTTTTTTATTTGAAAGCTGGCGCTTCTCGTGTGATCTCATTTTATTTGGCCTAGTTTTGACAATGGGATCCATATAATTGAAATCGGTTTATAGTTTTTTTTAAACAAATCAATTATATTTTTTTTACTATTCTGCTCTGATTTTATTGAGAATAACATTAGCATCATAGGTTTCTTTACATGACTATACTATCATATACGAAATTTGTGATATTGGGAACTAGATAGGTATTTTGTGTTGTTCCGGTATCATTTGGCTCAAACCATTCAAAGCAAATACACCAAGCAAAATGGCACTCGTATATATAAATATAGAGTCGACCAGATCCTGAGTCAATATAACACCTCTGCCAGCTCGACGCGGCCCGCGCGGGAGGTCGGGGAGTTAATTTTTGTAGCTGTTTTGTGTTGGTTTATATTTATTATTTCGAGGAAACTTTCACGGTTATAAACTCGGATTATAATGTTCCAGGAAGGTTTTTATTTCTGATCTCAAAAGAATTGAGCCTAAGCTGAGCTTTATCAGAATAAGATACAAATATTCGTAAATGCTCAAAATAAATTATTTTAGAAGCAACGACGAACGTAGGCACTACTACGTGCTACTACTATCTGCACTAACGAATGTGAAACCTCTGCCCTTAGTCGTAAAGACTCGTATGCTTAATCCACTTCTCCGAGCTCGATATAGATGCCGATAAATGAAACTTTGGTGTTCGTCATATCGGCTTCACAAAGTAACTTTCTCTTGGTCTTACAATAAAATAACTCAACATGGGACAATAAACATGATGGAGTAAATCACACTAATATAAAGTTTAGATGTATGGACGGATGTTGTTACCTCTTCACGGCAAACCTACTGAACAGATCAGAGTGTTTTTTACTAAGGCATATTATTTTGTTTAGACGTACCTAGTTAGAACTTTAGTGACCCATGTTCTGTTTTAACATAGGTTACTTTTTTGTCCCATAAATCCGTTCATATTGGACAGAAATAACCTTTATACGTTTCCATAAAAACAACGCGTGCAAAACTGCGGGCAGAGATAATCCAATGCCTACGTTGATGGTCCCTGCTATAGGCCTTTGTTGTTAATTAGTCAAGGCGTAATTTAAGTCAGTCTGTCAGTCTGTCTGCTCGTTGCATGCAAATGTGAGTTGTGTGATATGTATGATAGCGATGTGAGGTGATAGTGAGAGTGTGAATGATGGCTGCGAGAGGGGAAGTGGTTCCAGCACGCGCGCGCTGACGGATCGCCGCCCGCCCACGCATACAAATGCGGGATATCCCGGGATAGTTTCACGGGATTACCCGGATTATGAGATATGTGGCGGTTATTGTGTACTACCCCTATTATTATCCGGGGTTACGGTATTAGTCTGAGGTTTTATGGACACGGAGCGGTAAGTCTGTCGGTTTAGTTTGCTACTTTAGTAGTTTGTGTAAATACAAACTTGAATATTGAACTTGAAATAACTATGATTACAGTCTCAGCATTAGCAACTTATTTTATTTTTAATCGACTCCAAAAAAGGAGGATGTTCTCAATTCGACTGTATTTTTTATGTTTGTTACCTCGGCCTCAGAACTTTTCACTGGGTGGTCCGATTTTCATAGTTTTATTGGAAAGCTGGTCCTTTATGTGTGATCCCATTTTAATGTTGTCCAGTTCTGACAATGGGATCCATGAAAAAACTTGAAAAAACAATATAACTGAAGTCGGTTTGTAGTTTTTGAAACAAAATAAATTATTTATTTGATTGTTGTAGCTAACGATCTTACATGCCTATTAACGAAATAGCTGTGATCGCTAAGCTGAGAAAATATTTAGTTTGAAATACAGTAGGCAAACTTGAGCACTACAGTATATCCTAGGCACTATAATATCTCCGTGGAGACTGGCTGCTCTGCCGAGATTCAGGTAGGAGGACATTAGCATCATCAAAATAGATCTGTGAAAACGTACCTAACCTACATATTGTGTGTTTTACTGCACGGGTTGGGTATTTTGTTGGTTGCTCTCATTTTAGGTTTTACCGCTTAGCTTTGTAGCTAAGCTCTAGTGTAAAATCTTATGAAGCCTTATGGGTACACTAGTCGCCTTACCGAACTCATCAGTCGGCGCGGCTAAATGCATGCTATGTCACCTGTCAAATATAAACTACCTGTTTTTTTTTTTATTATTATCCTGAGGGAAATGCGCACGCATATGGCACTGCCACGGGGAGACAGTGCGATTATGTGGGACTCCAACACCACTAAAACCCTCAGGGTGCTTCCACCTCTGCCGCTTGTGGTGGGAACATGGGAACGTTTCTCTTCCACGAACCCACCGCGGCTGCCCGATATCAGGCCCCTTACTGGGGGGTGTGGAGCACCCCCCTTTGCGACGCGCCAGAAACACATGACGTGCCGCGTCCACCTCGGAGACCTCGCCTGCCAATTGGGCGTCGAACAACCCCGTGTCCGAACGCCCAAGGTCTCCCAGTGCGACGGGTCAGTCGAGTGGCCCCGTCGCCTGCCTCACGGTCGCAGAGGATAGGGAGAGCGGCCTACGCCATACCAACACTCCTCTTCCCCTGCGACCCACCGCATCCGCCATCAAACGGTGGCGACCCCGCCAAGGCCGCGGAAGGCAGGGAGAGTGGCGTACCGCAATACTGGCACTCCTCTCCCGCCGCGGCCTCCACCTCTCTGCGGCCATGTTGCCCATACAGCATGGCCGCCCGCCTCAGTTGCGGTGCCTCCCATTCGACACCGCAACCTACTACCGCTCCAACTGGGCTTAGAGCCCAAACCCAGAGAAGCGGTCCGTCCCGGGGCCGGCCATGTCGCCGTCTGCGTAGGCACGGCCCCATGGGTTCCTCTTAGCTTCAGTGCGGGTGACGAAGCCGCGATTACTAAGCCCCCCCGCCCCGGCAAGGCGGGAACCCTTCGGGGGGGAAATATAGACTACCTGCGCGCTAGAATGAAATGCACAATGATTTATTTATTACACAAGGTTATTATAAAAAAACAACTGAGTGTATCTTTTCAAAATAAATTCATTTCAACTGTTGAATAAATAAAATTATGTATGTTGGAAACATTGATTTATTAAAAACGAAGATGAGGCACTGGTTGCTCGAAAGTGGCAACCTCAAATTGTGTAAAATTGTGTTCTCCCACATCAGTCACCGTCTGACCGGCGTCACGGGCGGTCGTGATTCGCGTGAAATATTGTTGTCTCAGTCTCACTTCGGTCCTAGATACGTCTTTCCGTCTTTGTTCTTCTTTGTATTGCACAGGACTGGAAATATAACTGTGAGCGTATGTGTTTGCGTCTAGTTGTAACACATGCCAATTTTTGAGTAAGCGCTGGGAGAACGTAACCTATCTTCCCTTTTTAAATCAATGGTTGGAAAGAGCTTTATTTTCGAGTTTTCTTTCTCCGTATGATGTTTATTTTCGCCCAAAGTTGGCCTAAACACAATGTTGTTTAGTAGCTTGTATTTTTAAAATCATCATCGTTAGCCAATATTAATCCACAGCTGGACATAGGTCTCCCTAATGAACGCCATAGCACTATATTTTTTTAATGATTACTTTTATTACGGTTTGGGGTATATACAAACATAGACAATGACGAGATAAATTGATATTCTCCTTAGATTTGCATGTTTAATGTCAAACAGTGTAGTAGTTAATACTCTTCCACGTTTTTATGGGAAGATGGGCAGCTGGTGTAACAGTATGAACTAGAGACCGCAGCCCCCGCCCCCTGCCCGCCGCCCCGCCGCGGTCCACCGCCGGAGCAGCCCCGTGTCGTCTCTGCGCTGCCTCAGCTCGGTTCCTCCATTTTTCCAATTCGCCCTCGCCTTCGAGCCGTCCTGTTTATTATTATTTGTTTCAATTGCGAAGTAATCTGTGGAGCGCAGATGCCAGCAGGCGGGACGCCGGCGATTGCTTTTATTGGAGCATATTTATACAGATTGCTTGCTACTAAACATCTCTTACACTCTGTGAAGATGTGCTGTGCTCCAAGAATGCTTTTAAACTTTGATAATGTTAAAAAAAAAACATTCAAAATAATTAATGTAGGTATGAGTTTTTTCTGAAAATCTCAAAGATTAAAATATTTCATTCCAGTTTAGAAATTCCATCAAGATAAAAGTAATATAAAGTAGATATAAAGAAAAATGAAAATAATGTATTATTCTATTATAAAAACTACAGTAAAGATCTCGATTCCGCAGCACCACTATACGCCTAACTCGATTCCAGAGAATATTAAGACAAAGAAAATAAAATGTAATCACATGGCGCTGGATGAAATTTTAAATCTGTAAAGTTTAATTCAAATTCTTGAAGAAACTGCCCTAGTTGGCGCCGCCGTCGTCATCTCGAAATGTAAACAATTTGTCTACAAATTAAATAATTTGGGTAAGAACTAAGAAGTTTACCAGCAGGTACTTGTAGGTGCACGAACAACCCTGGTGAAGGCCGCCGCCGCCGCCGTGGAGCCCGACTCGAGTACAAAGAGGTAATATTTCTCCCAATCGAGACGTCAGCACACAAAGCGCGCCGGGGAGCGTGTGATTAAAATGCTCCTTTATTCGAAGATTAACCCTCGATAGGTTCCTGCTTTCAAATTTCCAGAGCTTTTTCTTTGATGTCATACTTGGGGATTTTAAAATAGGCAAAATGAAACGAAAATGTTGGCTACATAATTAGTGGCCCGATTAAAGTAGATCGTTCATCGTTGCATCGAGGTTGTTACTGTCGGTAGCCAAAGATTTTTTTCCTTGTTTGGAATCTGCCTTCACAATTTCCGGGCAACAAGTTCCGCTTTTATTTTCTAAATGGAAAAGCCACATTTTCCTAAAAAATATATGGAACAAAAGCGATAAGGCCGCGCCCGCGAACCAGAAAATTGATTTCGGCAGGTGTTCCGCCGACCGGGCCGGCGGGCGGCGGCGCGGTGCAGCGCCGGCAGGCGGGGCTCACGATGCGGTCACATACGATTGGTAAGGATGGGCGCAAACTAGAGTCATGATAATCTTAAGACCGAATTGCTTTACAAAAAAATTTTGAAGACGCGCAAACTACTAAGAAGGAAAGACTGTCTTGTCTCTGTTGTGACTCAAGTCTGCGCTCAGCCTGTCACAACACAAGAGAAAGGAGTAGATAATAAACTTTAATTTGCAGAGGATTGTTGAGGTTAAGGTTGTCTAGTCCTAGTCACTCACGTCTTGAAGAGGCTCGGGTTGTATTGAGCCGGGAAAATAAAGGCCGGCAGTGAGTTCCAATCCTTGACGGTACCTACGAATAATAAAGGATGGCAGAGGACGTGCCGAAGAAATCATCCTTCCTGGAGAACACATAATTATTAAAATAATAATGGGACATCTCCATAATAACGTTCCGTTTCTAGAAAGGCACCAATAAATTACAATTTTAAAATCAACGCAGCAATCAACAAGTTTTCCCTCATTTTTTGGAAGTCTAATTTTCCCGCTTAATGTGGATTTCAAGGGGGAAATTTGGCAACTGGAATATGCCGATTTTTCCCGCCTGCCCTACTCCGCACCGGAACCACAACAACACACCATCGCATCACTCCGATATATGGAACAATAGCGATCACGTAGGTATTCAGTTTCAGTCTTAAAAGATCTTTATTTATAAAATTAAATAATAAGAAGTAATACAATCCAGTGTACATTTTTATCCTAGAATATATTAAACATACCTAAATATAAACAAGTTTAAGAGCTTTCTGAGCTTTTTCAAACTTATTTAAATAAAGGGAATGAAATAAATAAATAGCATACATTGGTTAATCAACCATTAAAACATTTAAACTCCATAATAACTTCATGCAAGTTTTAGTTGAGCATTACATTTTGTATAGGTAAGTGAAAAGGATCACGTAGGTATTGAGCATCATCAGCAGTTTGACTTTATTAGGACACTCGTCCCGCGTGCGCGGACCGGGCGCCTACGGACGTCAGTGCATCAGCAGCAATCATACAAACCGCACTCATTTACACCATAATTAGTCGTAGCTTTACACAATATAGCTATTGTTCCGTATACTCGACTTTACTTTAACATCAGCATCCCGGGAAGAGCTAGCCGCGATTCCTACAGCCCGTGTGCTGGAGGCCTACTCGGAAGAGGAAAATCGGAGTCACGTTAAAAAAATGCATCTCCAAACAAGACAGACAGACGGATGTACAGCGAATTCTTAGTAATAGGGTCCCGTTTTACTCTTTGGGTACGAAACCCTACAAAAAGGTAAATATGGTAAATCCAAACGGTCACTACCACCTACCTACTATAGGTTATAGGTACTATACTTTTTAGAAAAGTCTTGAAAAAACAATTTTTTTGACGTTATGCACCACTATGTCTGTAATTGTTGACAAGTAGTTTTGAAATACAGAATGAGGTATTTCATCTCTATCTGTCAAAACTTTGTCTACGAAATACTGAATTCTGTATTTGAAAATCACTTGTCAACAATTAGACAAATTCATAGAGGTGCATTATGCCGAATAATGAATACTTTGGATAAGGTATAAGTAATGTAATTCGGGTCAATCGGCAAGTCCCACTGTATAGAGAAGTAATCCCGGTCTCGTTGTTTGGGCCGCAGTCCAGCTGGCGCGGCTCCGTGCTTTATGGCTCCTCCATTTCACGCGACGACTCAACTCCTCAACTTTCTTGGCTGCGAGCAATGCTCATATTAATGTACATTCAGATTCCAATTTCTGCTTGTGGCTTTGATGGAAAGAATAAAATTATCAAATATTATTATTAATCGATACAAAACACTTTACATACATTTTGTATGTAGTGGAGTGTAGGTATGTAGAAAACTAGAGAGAGAGCGGGGAATACCCATTAAGGCCCATACACCAGTGAAAGTGGCGCCCCCAACTATTTTATCTTATTATTACGTTAAACGCAGCAAGTTTTAAAAATCCATCGTTTAGTTTGTGGTATCTATTTTAAGTTATTTATGAATGCCTCTGTAATCATTGATTAATTAAAAAGGGAAGATAGGTTACGTTCTCCCAGCGCTTACTCAAAAATTGGCATGTGTTACATCTACACGCAAACACATACGCTTACAGTTATATTTCCAGTCCTGTGTAATACAAAGAAAAACAAAGACGGAAAGACGTATCTAAGACCGAAGTGAGACCGAGACAACAATATTTCACGCGAATCACGACCGCCCGTGCCGCCGGTCCGACGGTGACTGAGGTGGGAGCACACAATTTTACACAATATGAGGTTGCCATTTTCGAGAAACTAGTACCTCATCTTCCCTTTTTAATTAATCAATGTCTGTACTAGTTTCATTTTGTAAAGCTTAGGCGGGGATACGAAGTTGCGCTTTTTGGCCAACAAGCTCTATTTTTCAAAGCCAAAAATTTGCCCTAGCCTGTATAATAATATAAATTTATTTTAAGCCATTTATAGTCCTACATATTTCGTATTTTGGATTTATTTCCATTCCTTTGCAATTAAAAGAAGTTTTAGACCCTGTTTTTAAACTGTGTTTTGAAACACAAACGCACCACAGAGGTGCAATTTCGCATCTCTGCTTAATCTTTACAAAATGAAACTTCAGAGGCATTCATAAATAGCTTACAATAGATATCAGAAACTATACGATGGATTATTAAAACATCCTATGTTTAACGTAATAATTAGATACAATTGGTGGGAGCGCCACTTTCACCGCTGTATGAGCCTTAAGTTTAAATATAACTAGACTATTCATATATAAACATACCTGCTTATTTTGTGTGTCCAAAGAAAGTTATTGTGATTCTAATAAAATAATAGCATAACTGTCCAAGCCACCTGTGGTAATGAAGTGTGTGGTATCAGTGGGCGTGCAGCCAACGGCCGCCATTAGCCGGCGTCGCGGAGAGGGACAAAAAGCTAACGGCGGTCATAGCTCTCTGACCGAGCCAGCACGAGCGCACCTCCCTCGCGGAGCACGGGCCACTGAGAAGCACTGAGGGACACTGAGGGGCACTGAGGGGCACTGGTGGAAAAGCTCATTTAGTAATAAAATGTTATTTTGATTTCCATCTGGATATTCACAAACCTGTTTAGGGCGCACCCGAGCCAATATGACAGTGCCATCTATTTTATCAAAATTCATAGCACAACATAGTACGCATAATACATAGGTAACTTTAAAAATGCATCGTACAGTTTGTGGTATCTATTATAAGCTATTTTTTGATACCTCTGTAATAGTTTTATTTTATATTTTTTAGGAAGAGACGCGAAAATAGAGTTTGGTGGCCAAAAAGCGCAACTTCGTATCTATGCTTAAGATTTACAAAATGAAACTATTACAGAGGCAATAATAAATAACTTAAAATAATACACACTAACTGACAAACTGTACGATAGATGTTTAAATCTTTCATCGTTTAACGTAATAATAAGATAAAATTGGTTTGGGCGCCACTTTTACTGGTGTATGCGCCTTAAAACAGTTATTTTTCGTAGAAAAATTATTATCTTTTGCTATCAATTAAAATTACTTTCGCAAAGTTCTTATGACTAAATAAAAAAAATATAATGATAAATGTGGCAGCACCACCTGGTGCAAGTTCTGAGTCACCACCCGTGTGGTGACTCAGAACTTGCACCACCCCAACTCTTCCTGCGGGAACCTAACCTAGTTTTACAAATTTACAAATAATTCACAAATAATTTATTTAGAACAATGTACATGATACAGTAAGTTACGAATGAACGATGAGACAGCAAAAGTTTAAAACTGTGAAGCTGCTGCATCGCCCGCCTCCTTGACACAACATAAATAAATAAATTATAGAAGTAAGTATACACATTTAGTGATCTTAAAGTTAATTATGAAAGTTAAGTTAAAGATAGAAAAACAGAGTATATCGCTCGATACCAGCCAATAAGTTCCTTATCAGGGGGAGGCCTGCGTCCAGCAGTGGACCAATTTAGGTTGTTGCAGTGGAAGTTGAGGTTGATGAATGTGGTGTACGTACTCATAATTTTACTAAGAAAGGTGTAAGGTTAATCACGACATACCTATTTGAGTTAGAGCGAGGTTCCAAAAGCTTCCACAAACTCTTGAACCACTGATCGAGCACGAGGTCATCAATAACATCCGCTCAAAATGTTAAAACTCCAAAGCGGGCTGCACCGCAAAAAACTTAACCAAACAACTCTTATAATTACTTATCGTCCAGTTAAACACTCCTTTCACAAGAAGCATTCATCATTTCGAGTCTTCTGTCAATTAGCTCACTTGGAAACCACTTTCAGCTGGCAAAAACACCAGTTTTCTTCTGAACTCATGTAGACAGAGCTCTACCAGCACTGGACCGGCCAAGTGAGAGTTGTGCTCGTGCGTTGGCTGAGTAATACTGCAGCATTAGCAAAAACTTATTAAATTTAAGGTACGAGTAATTCTATTAATTGTTCTGTTCATTTTCAATAAATGTTAGTACATACCTGGATAACCGTGTTTCGCTCGGAATTTTTTGGTAAATTTAATTTTTTAGAAATTATTCGCCAATAGATTTCAGAAAGGGTCATATTTTTCAGGTTTGTGCTTAAGTTGATTAGAAAAAAGGTGTTTACTGAAAACTCGAATAAAATATTATTATTATTCGCCAATAGATGTCAGAAAAAATTATAGGTATTTTTCATTTAAATGTTGATAACAATAAAGTTCAGAATTAAAAACACGAATAAAATAGTACTACTATTCGTCAATACATGTCAGGAAGAGTCAATTTATTACGATAAAGTTGGTGAAAGTTTATTGAAAACACGAATAGAACCCCTAACTACTAAACTTCATGAAAATCGTTGGAGTCGTTTCCGAGATTATATAAGAATGGCTCGTTTAAAGGTATAAGATAAGCAATTTTATGTTGCATCTATCTTAAATAATTAATCAAGGTAAAGATCAACATATCTCCCTTAATAGAAAAAAACTTAGATCAGTATTTCCGTAACAAAAGTCAGGCTTGTCTTACTCTTCTTCTGAATTCTGAAATGTTAGAGTTTTTGTCTTGCACAAAATGATTTATAGCGCTAAATTGCTTCCTATGAATAGCAGGGTTAGTCCCACAACGAGGTTAAGTTTGTAAAAAGAAATGGTGAAAGTTCCCTCATTATATCAGCATTAGGGCGGCAGCCGTGAACGAGGGGGGAGGGGGGTTCAACGCTCATTTCATGTTATTACAATTTGTAAGTGGTAGCTTGTATTGTACAGCACTATGGGGCATTCCGGTGCGTACTTTATTGCTAATAATATGGAAAGCCCCAATTTGATATTCTGAAATAGGAGATTCGAACCATTCGTCATAATAAAATCGTTGCTTCGAGAGCCAGGAGGCTTTTGAGTAATACCTGATGCACAAACGTATTTACAAGTGCGTCAGAAATAAATAGTCATAACCTTCTAATATTATGGACGACTTCAATTAGCTGTGAACGAATCCGCTGAATCAGAAGTGAATCAAGAGTGGTAGTAATGTGTGCTGCGCCAAGATAAACCTCAAGCTTTAGAAATCTATAAAACCCTCTTCGTTCCTCATTAGAAGCGTCCCGCTGCACCGAAGAGTTACGATCGGCGACGTCAACCAGAAAGCGAATTAAGTCCTATCTGGTGTTCAGCGACAACTAATTCCTGTCACTATCTGCTAGTCCCGAGAAAAATAACTTTAAGTCCTTGATTAAAGCGACGTATTTGTCTCGGATCCGGGACTTGGGTTCTTTAGTTTCCATTGGGATCAGACGGACAAAGCTTTATGTGGTAAGTACCACATCTATCCGATTGTCTAGAGGTAGTTATAGACAGGTGTGAGGTGCAAAGTTTCATGCGATTGTGTCTTACAGTTTGATATGTTTGTCACTTAGGGTAAGGCTTAGAAATGATAAGAGACACAAGAGGTTGCCATAAATACGACAAATGCGTCTCATTTTCATATTCGTATAGGTGCACTGGTTTGCATGAAAGCACTGAAGTTACGTACATAGATTGTTTTTAACTTCAAAAGAGAATTGCAGTGGCAGCTGCGTGTGTTACTGTTTCGGTTTGTCTATAAATATGCTCAGTGAACTAGGCAATAACTACAATAATAGAATAGGTACATAGCAATTCGTAACTTTTGAAGTCGGGTTTAGTTGCTATTAATTTCAATGCGTTATAATATTATGTACTCGTAAACCACAATCACCAACCTCAACCTCTCCACCTCAACGGCCTATATTGGTCTTCTGCTGAACGCAGACTTCCCCCTGGTAAGCGCCTCTTTGGTTTTTTTTATCATGGGGTGTATTCTTTATAATCCCCATGCTGGGCATGCGGGTTAGGGATCGCAGTTCGGTGGTAGTAGAATTGGTCTGCAGGGGGCGCTGCTGCCCGCCCCCGACGGATATGCCTTAGTCACCTCTTACGTCCCCCGCGGGAAGAGTTGGGGTGGTGCAAATTCTTTTTTAATGCTTGACGTTTTGTATGTAATTCTGTTAGTCAAGATTGAATAAAAAAATAAATAAATATAATAAATAAGCCAGCACCACACGGCACAGCAAAGCATCAATTAGTACCTACTTATTAGGTCATATCGATCGAGGCCTGTGCCAAGTGGCAAACAGACTAAGTTTTTATGTGTGTAATATTAAGTATAATTATTAAAATCTGTAAATAGTTTGAATAAAGGCTTATATTATTATTATTATATTAATATATTAGGTCATATAGCTATCATCGTGACTTTATTGCACCTATAAGTAGCATGGCACATGCGCTGAGTGTCGGTAATGGATAGGTTTGGGTAAACAGCGACTGCTGTTCGCCGCGGCTCCGGCTACGGCTCCGGCTCCGACACCCAAACAAGCTATTTGCCGGCGGTGCGGTGCATGCTGCTCCGAGACTTCGACTTGTGTGAAATTGATCCCTGTTGTCTGACCTTTGTCAATTTTGAAAAAAGAGAGGGACTATTTGATTCATAATCAAAATCTCTAAACAGGTAGGTACTGCGTGAATTGCAGACAATATTAGTTAAAGGCCGGTCACAGTTACTGTCACTTACATCGCTCAGTACAATACAGGCACTACTCTGAGGGTTGCGCTCATAACTAATTCGCTTCGCTCAGTTAAAATAAAATATACGTAGCTCCTTGACCTATAACAGCAGTTACCCAGGATAAACCTCGTTCTCGGAAACAACTAAAATGGTACAAAGTTAATTTAATTTATTTTACCCTTTTAATTGTAATTTCTCTGGTCATCCATCAGTCAGTCAGTGAAAAGTTTAATTTGAAGAGATAGACTGATGGGTCGGTGTTTGGGCGGATATCAAATACCTTCTGGTTCTATGCATGGCTACTACGGATTCTCGACTCACCTCGACTAGAGTCTATTCAAAAAAAAGAGTCGTGGTGTTATGATGAACTAACACTTTTAGTCGTACTGCAATGACAGAGCAGGATTGTCAACGCAACAAAAGTGGTCAATTGGCATACGAGCACCCTCAATTCCCTCGACTCTTCTGTTTTGGACAGACTCTATCATTAGAACGTAGGCGTTACTTTTCTCTGGGGAGTTTTCCCACTAGTTCTTAGAATTTAATTTATTCTTGTTTGTAACGGAAATCTAAGCCTGCATATAAATCGATTACTCAGACTATATAATTATAGAGTACTTTCAAAAAACTACTTTTAAAACATAATTCTCTCCGATGAGTCTCTACGATTCTTCTACAGTTGCATATCCTTTATCTATACAATGTTTTTTATCGAAGCACGTGCCTTCAGTTCTGATGCGGGGTTCTACGAAGCCCTCTGTAGTAGGGGCTCGGAACTAAGTGGACCCTTTCACGCACGGAGTGACACAATTAGGACGACGGCCGCGGGGGCGGCGGTGCGGGGGCGGGGGCGGTAATGAGCTCGGGATGACCTCCTGCACTACGATCTATTGTTATTATTACTGATTTGACAGGGCAACTCATACGGACACGCATTGTGTTAAAAAATGCATAGGTTAGCATAAACTTGGATATTTGTTACAGCTCTAAAACATACAATGGTTACCATTTGAAATGTAATCATACTCATCTCGAATGAAGTGTCCGGTACAAATGGCGATGCTTACTTTCCGTTCCAGTTTAATTAAACTAACCCGAAACAGAAACATTTAAAATTTCTCGTTACAAGCTTGGAAAATTAAGGAAAAATAGCAAATACCGGCTCTCGGGCAATTTCCTTAAAACGGAAGATTAACTTAAGGCGAAGAATTAATTATATAAAAACAAAACGTAGCCCTCTAAACAAGTAGGTATTTTGTCCATACAAAACGGCATAAATGGAATTTAATCAAGGAGGATAAAGTTCGGCCGGAGCCGGTTTAATTAAAAATGTGGGATGTGCTACATGCTGCTGCTGCTGGGCTGAAAAATGTTTTGAAATAGGTCACGAATCTGCGCGTCCATCCACGGCGAGGTTCGACAGACCCCGCGCCACCCCCGCCGCGCCCCCGTCGCGCCCCCGACGCGCCGGCTCTGTCAGCCCGCGGTTATAACTACGAACCATTTTGGGTAAGTCCTAGGTGAAGGTACAATAAATGGTTTAGTTATTCAGTGACAAAAACTGTGTGACCTTTAGCTCGGTAGGCGAACTCTATTTCCGTGACAAAACAAATTATTCCGTCACCTTTATAAAATAGCTTGACCTTTATCAAGTCAAACAAAGCTGAGAATGAGTTCGCAGATAACACTCGTCCTTTGTGCCGTCGCTTTTTTGAAGATTCGTCAAACAAATGTTCTGTCCCTCGCGCTTCATAAACAAGTTAATCCAGAGGTAAGCTTTACTACAACTTCCTTTGAAGGAAAGACAAGTCGCCGCAGTTCGCGTTATATTGACACCGACGTTCTGGATTTGGGGAATCCTTCTATAGCAAGTGTGAAGCGCAAGGCAAGGTATGTAGGTCGAGCAGTCAGCGCGGAAGTAGCGCCATACAAGCTCGGAGCAAGTGGCTTAATGCACATTATACAGATGGAAATGTGAGAACCAACTGATAATTTAGTTGGAACTACTTCAGGTGCTATACCTGGGATTTATTCTCATAATGAAATGAACGTAGTTTTGCTGGAGTTTGCATATATTCTCAGTTCAACTAGTCCGCTGTAAACTTGTGGAATGACTAACGGACATCATTTCGTTGAAATATAAAAATAAAATGAACTTTTGACCAAATTTAATACGACGTCTTCGGCAGGCACTGCCGTTTTCATCATTTTGAAATCCATCTCAGAAGTTTGTCGAACATGGATCAGTTAGACCAAGGACTCGCAGACAGCAGCATCTTTCCGTAATCACTTAGGGCGCGTTCCCAGGCTGCATAAAAATTTATCTCCCATACAATAATAGCAAGCACCTGGACCATTGAAACTTCCAATTACAGTTTACGGAGACTGCCGCGGAAGCAAGACTCAACGCGGATGCGTTATAACATTACAAGCATCGCAGACATAAAGTAAAATTCACATGGTGGGTTCAAGATTAAAACCTTATTTTGTAAGTTACGTTTTAAATTAGAAAAGTGACTCCATATAGTTATAAATTGACAGCGGTTATTTGGACATAGATTTATCCAACTAACGAACTAGTAACTATTTCAAATTAAAATCCATCCAAACATTGCCAAGCTGACAAGTTAACGACTCTATACTGGTATTGGAAAGCAATATGAGTAAAAGGAGTGACAATGTAGCGACGCAACCTTGTAGCATCGTAGCCGGCGCATCTGCGTCCGTCCTACATCAATGTCTGGAACGTCGAAACATCGGAATTATCATAAAACAACAGGCTCGTCGTAAACAGGCGCGCGAGCGATGCTTCCGAAACTCGCGCCGACTCCTCTCTACGTTTATTGTTTAACTTTTGATGTTCAAATCTCGGCTCTGCACCCCTTCCACGAACTTCAAAATACTCAAATTGAACTCTAATCCTCGGTGAGAAGGCGCAGAGCGGCTCCGCGCGACGACTGTCTCTTAAACATTACCTGATTCTTAAACGGGAATGTACTTTTACAAGCGCTTGTTTAACTCGAGCCGT
Organism: Eupithecia tripunctaria; assembly: GCA_955876795.1. Classification (NCBI taxonomy): domain Eukaryota; kingdom Metazoa; phylum Arthropoda; class Insecta; order Lepidoptera; family Geometridae; genus Eupithecia; species Eupithecia tripunctaria. The sequence goes on from OY041615.1 coordinate 15,616,211, forward strand.
TGTAGTACTCAATTAGATCCCTCAAGTGTTCGGCGGAACAACGCCTCAGATGTGTGCCCGGGAGCGTGCGAGACTCTCCCGGGGTAGAACGCTCATTCACAACAAGTTCACCTAAATCAAATAATCTGAAGTGGTCCGTGTAAACAAAGCCTCAAAGTAAACAGAAACTGTAGTTATCCAAACAGTGACGTGCGCAAGTTATATTCCTTCATACGCAGAATAAATCCTCGCGCTCGTCTGAATTAAATGCATCTGAAAGTTTCCGCAAACGAGTGATGAATAGTTGCTGCAATTTATTAAGTTCGTTGGCGTGCATCGCTGCACGGCTCGCGGACACTACGCAGGTAGAACTGACTCTAACCATATTATAACATCATTGTCAAACTTCGGATTCTTGCTACACACTTGTGTAAAGTGTAAGTTTAGGTTAGTTTTCGTTCACAGTACATTTCGCGGACGTGGTCAGCGTGTTTGGAGAAAGTTTCATTTTCTGCTGTCTATACCTATAAAAAAGCATTAATAGAAAAATATAATGGTGGCGAATTGACACAGGCTTTTTTTCGTGGCAAATTTACGTTGTGGCAAATGTACAACAACCTTATCATTCTACCTTCTTCATTAAATATTGGTATGTTAATTTTTAACCTCAACAGCATGTATTGATCCACTGCTGGACGCAGGCCTCCCCTTGATAAGCGCCTTGTTGGCGTTTATCTAACTAATGGAATTCCCACGCCCGGCATGCGGGTTGGGGATACTTTTCAACGCGACGTTGTTATTCAGTCGTTTCTATCTGGTGAATCTCTGTGCTCTGCATGGCGCACCTCCTCCCCGGACTTCTGTGTGGAACATCGTTTTGCGTGAACTGAATTTTATTTGTTTCTAATGACTATAATGTGAACTGTGTAATGTTATGAAACTAAATTCATTCTCGTTCATCTAGGCACGTGTAACGTATCTAAATATAACATTCGTGTGGGTAGTCGGCGCGGGTATCTACCTACCGGCTCCAATAATCACGGGCTGGTTAAACCCAGATAGACGACTTTAATTTGAATAAATTATCAATTTGCGTGAATTTCACGTCTGAAAGCAATCTCATCCATTACACGTTGATAAATAACTCAATATAAATAATTTATTTCCAGATAGTTGGGTCTACAATAGGCAGCTAATGTATTTAGAACCCATTTAAGCACTCCAACTTAAGTTCTACCCTGGGGCAGACAGGTTAAACTCGACCTAAGCGCTTCGAGCTTAGAATACAGTTTCGGTTGGCAGTAATTTGAAATTTAAGTTCCCGTAGCGAGTGTCTTATAGAAGACAATTTAAGCTAACACCTAGACTTAGGCGGTATTTATGGCGCCGCTCCTCCGTGTTTGTCGATGCCGCCCGCTCCGCTTCCGACTGAACTCGGCCTCAATAGACAACTTATTTATATGAAAACTATCACAATATCACAAAACATTAACAAAATAGGTCGAAGAAAATTGGCGATTGGGTTTTGAGGTCTCAAGCCCCAATCGTCAGTTCAGCACGCCACGTTGCGGAATATTGAGTTAATTTTGCTAGCTCACAATAGGGTACTTATATGCATGGTTTTTTTTTTTTTTATTCGATTGTTTCGGTTAATACATAAACGAAAAAAAATATAACACCCAAAAAAAAAAATATTGAGGTAAGAAACGAAAAGTAAAACTACACTCAGTTTCGGGTGATAAAAACGCTGCAATGTTAGCCATTCCATTTGATGACGTCACGGATCATAGAGTCCCATACGTAAACTCAAAGTCAAAACTTCATGCCCATACAAAAATGTTCACGTATGACGTCACGCTTCACATGCCAATAGCGTTGCGTTTAGAGATTTTGCTGTTGAGACTTAAAATATCTACTTTTCAATGATTAAATTTCACAATAGATATCATAAAATACAAAAATAAATATACCGATATATTTCTATATTAATAGAGAATACGTTAAAAATATTAGCTTTTTTGAAGTCAAATGCATATACCCTATTATGATGATGAATTCGCGTATGAAGTACATCTGAAGCAGGTCCTGGGTCCCCTCCCGTGTGCAGGGAGCATCAGCAGACGTGGCGCGCGGGCGGAGACGGTGGCGTGTGATTCAATCCGGAGCGACGCAGAGGAATGGCCGGCGAGCGTCGGTGAGCCTTGCGGCGAGCGGCCGCAATCTCACCGGACCGAACACTTTCTGGCCGTGCGTGGTACTGGTGTTCCTCAATCACACTAAAAGTTTGTATGAATGTATGGATGGATGTTTGTTACCTCTTCACGCCAAAACTACTGAACGGATCTGGCTGAAATTTTGTATACAGGTAATTCTAATCCTGGAATCACTTTTTATCTCATAAATCAGTTCCCATGGGATAAAAATCGACTTTAAACGTTTCCATAGGAACATCGCGTGCGAAGCCGCGGGGCGCTGCTAGTGTTACATAAGCGAAAACTGTTAAGCTTCAGTTATATCACTATTGTATCTACTTACTTAAGTTTTACAAGCCGTTTGTTTTAAATGTAAATTAAAATAAAATAAATAAATAAATATCTACTCTGTCCTTATCTATGTGCGTAGTATTTGTAGTTTCGAATCACCCGAGTGGCTTTTTTCTCACAGTTTCGGCACACCTAGCGGTTTCGGTCAGTAAGGTTGGCAGAGCCAGGAAAGGTGGAGGGATTTTCCTGAAGTTCTTGCTCTTTGTATTCTACTGGGTAAATATGATGGGCGTATCTCACACTATGCCCAGTGTAAATTTTTTGCTACAATGAGAACAAATTCACATTTGATTGATTTTTGGTTCTTTATTCAGACTACGAATGAGGTGGAAGGACACAATTGGACCTAATTTGAAGCTGCCACTTCCAAGAAGCCAGTTTCTTATATCCCCTTTTTTTACATCGATGACTCTCAGCTCAGGTTATTCTTTTTATTTCACCATCACAACAGTAACTGCGCATTTTCCTATTATCATTATACTTAAAGACATACTTAATAGACGTGTATGATATTATAACCAAAGATTAGATTATACCATGATAAATAATGTTGTTACACGTCGGTGTAAAGCGGCCTCAGTGATGTTTAATCTGTACCAGCTCGGAGCGTTGTTGCGGCGAGCGGCTCGAGGAGTGGTCAGCTGTCTGCTACGTCTACCTGCTACATGTACCTGCGAGCCTGGTACCGGCCCTCTCTCAGGTGTTCGTCGTGAGTTATAGCTAGGTGCGGCTAGGTTAATCACGGCGGGAGGCTGTGAGACGCTAGACGCTCAAGTTGATACTAAGATAATGCTTTGGAAGTTGACGATTATTGTAAAGCTGTGCCAAAAATAAATGTTATATCTCTATTATAATCCTCGCTACTAAGTCCAACCTAATAGAAATGTATAGAGCTAAGGGAAACAACCAGTTGCGGTGCATACTAGTTTATTACTAAAGACAACAAGGGACGCGCGGTGCACGGCCGCGCACGTTTAGCTAGGTAGCTGGAGCTACATAATAAACATGACTTACACAACTGAGCTCCTATAAAATCAAAGCCCTTATCAGAGATTGGGTAAACAGCCTGGACTACGAAGGAGTTGATGACTGAAAAAAAAAATTAAACTAACATTAGAATCACGTAAAACCATCTGTCTCTACATTATTATAAATAAAAATGCTCATAATTTCTTCATAGTCATAGCTTTCACACTTTGTTAACATTTGACAAAGGTTATGTGAAGAACGGGATCGAACTCTATGTTCTACTAACATAATGTTTTAATTTACTTGTATTTATGTTTAAATTTAGCTCTACATACCTACCTACTTACGTATGCACTTTTAGGTTTAGTTTCTTTTGTTAAGGCATAACTGTTATTTTGTATAAATAGATCTAGTCTAGATTAAGTGTTATTTCTATTTTTATTATAGAAACCACAACAAAATGGTTGTTGCCCTTGTGTTGCAAAATTGTTGTTGTTGCCTGTTGTACCTTGCATTGGGAAGACCCAACGCAACCCAAAGTTATTTGTTAATGCCTCTGTAATAGTTTCATTTTGTAAAGCTCAGGCAGAGATACGAAGTTGCGCTTTTTGGCCACCAAACTCTATTTTCGCATCTCCTCTTAAACTATATGAGATAAAATTATGAAAGAGGAATTAAAAAAATAGCTTATAATAGATACCGCATACCGATACCTTTTAAAAATTCCTATGATAAACGTAAAAATATGATAAAATAGGTATCGCTGTCAGATTGGCTCGGGTCGTAACTACTATTACTTATTCTATGACGTCTTGAATACAACTACTATTACATACATATTCTGCTTACCTAAAATAACATTCGATTTTGAACTCTTTTTAAAAACAACAAGTTTATGAAATATTCTAACTATTTTAAGCCTTATCTAATCCACATAAAGTCGTCGTCGCTAACAGGGGGTGTCAGATTATTTTCATTACGGAATTTCTGGATTCGGTCTCCACGCTCAAGGCCCGCGATAAAAGCTATGCAATAGCTCAAAAATTGCGATAAGTTTCAAACCAAATCAAGGACATGGAAACGAAATAAAGTACAATGATGATGTTATTGTTTACGCTTGTATACTACAAAATTATTTATTGAGCAAAATACAATGTGCGTTTGCTTGAGTGATCAATAAAGGACGACACCAAAATAATCTCGTCAAAGCGGAATCTTTTGTACTGTTCAAGAGATGTAACAGTGAAAATGTGCCAAGTATTTCAGGGGCGACTCACACCTGGCTGAACTAACAAGGACTAACGTTTCGGTTTCCCGAACCCGAGGCAGTTCGACCATCGCCGATCCGACCGGAGAGCTCGGAGCTATATGCACAAACAGATAAACTGTCCGTCCGTCCTCGCGCACATTCAAATGGCAAACCTTACAAACAACACAATTTAACTTGGCTCCGCGCTTTGCGATCCAATAACTGAACTTCTTTGTCTACGCTGTCGCCGTCCCGCTCTGACTTGGTACGTGAGAGCGGGACGTGTGGAGAACATTTATCGCGGGAAGAAATTAAAGTCGCACCAAATCGAAAGGTTTTATCTAGGTGTCGATAGCGGTCACAAATTATGTGCTTCCCTGCGTTAAGGCGCGGCCTCGGCCGGCGCGCCGCGTGCTAGCTAGTAGCGCTTTTCTTATTTTAGATGAAAAAATTAGAAATTCAATAAGACACGAATATCCACATAATCTTCATCCAAACGATTTAGTAATATTAATTATCTTAAAACTTATAAGAAACGACGTTTTTCTTAGAAACAGCAATCTCTCTCGTTATTAACTAGATTTAAAACTAATAAGTTAGTAACAGATTAGAGTTTACGAAGTTTTAAACAAATTAACTTGGTAAGTCTCTGGATAGGTCACAGACGAGCTTAGGGACCTAGTTTAATTATTTTAATTATTATTGCCTTCAGCACTAAGATTTGGTTTTAATGATCTTGTATTTAATTTTTTTTACTAAAATTAACAAAAACGTGTGAATGCGCTCATTCGTAGGTTCGTTCGTTAGTATGAGCTACGGCTTAACTTTATCCCATTCAAACTTCCGCCAAACGAAACTAGACTTTATTCGAAAAGAAGTGAAGTAGAAACTCATTTGTTTGTTTGTTTAATGTTTGGTAAAGACAAATGAATTTCTGGTGATTGTCGATCAATCCCGCGCTATCAGCTGCCGGCATCTCGTCCCTACGCCACGCCGCCGCCGCCCCGCCGTCGCCCCGCCGCCGCACTAGCAATCCTCGGAGCTAGCTTGTCTTCTGTACTACCTTGCAGAGCTCTGCGTCGCTAATAATGTGAATAAAGTAAAGTTTAAAGTTTGTTTATTCAGACAATCATGTCGCCAAAACTAAACTAAACTAATTTGACACTACTAAAAATATCGCTGTCCGTGTCCTATCAATCAAAATAATAAGGATGACATAATTTTTAGTCCTGTCAGATTAGTTTAGTCTGGTTTTGGCAACATCAGAATAGACATCATTGTCCGTTTATAAATTACACATCCTATACACTGAACATTACTAAAAATCAAATACGAAAATACTAAGTTTCAAGTCACAATTATTCAGTGGTGCGCAGCTACTTAACAATGTCCTGAAGGCCTAGACAATGTAACAATTGATGTCGAAAGCAATGATAGAAAAGTCCAAAAATGTAGGGATTTGACCTATGCTTTAGATATATCACGTAATCTGTTTCGATTTTTCCTTACGAATCTTTCAATTGTTTTCGATTCGCTTCATAGCGAATGCCGGTTGGCTACGCCATCTGGAGTGTAAAGAGAGTAAGAACTCGCAAAGAGTACATCATGGGCGAAGCAAAGATGCATGGAGCATGGATGATGACGGTGGATGGTCAATGCTCAGCGAGGCAGGTTACGTGATGATGGCGTGAAAGCCAAGAACCTGGGCCTGAACGAAAATGAGGGATGGCCTGCAGAAGTAGGGCAAGCATTAATGCGTACAGTATAAAAACGTAGGGGAAATAAAAACAAAGGTACGCGATAAATACCCGATAAATAATCATTTAATTATGCGTCCAGTAGGTATGTAAGTTTAATCTAAAGTAGGTAATACCTACTTGCTCTAAGATATTGTTTAATGTATAATACCATGCCTGTTTTTAGTTTTATAAAATAAGTGTACCTAATGGTTATGAAGATGGCACGTAGGTGCCTATTATGTTCGTACACTTCTTACCACTAATACGTACGTTCGTATCTAACCCGAGGAATGTAACATTCTGCACAAATCCTGATGGATTTAGAGAATGTTAAAATTTAAGATTAGATTAAGTTTTTATGAATAAACAAATACAAAAAAATACAAAAATACTGGCGTCATGCATGGGCCATGAAGAACCCCTTCATGGCCCATGCATAGCATAGCAGAAGCAAGAAGGTCAAACTTAACGGAAGCTTTTGATTCAAGAGCTGCGTATACATGTCCTCAGGAGCACCACACACTAACACAAACAAATATTAGACTCACAGAACATAAGGAATAATGATAATGATTATGATTATGATGATTATTATTAATTTTATATATTAACTAGATTCTACTTTTTTTCATTTAATGCTTTGAGTTTATAACTTAGACCACACCACAACGAGTACTCAAACAATTGTAGCAGTTACAACTCAAGCAGTATATTCAACAAGGCTTAATCTACCCTCTTTTTATTATTTTTATATTTTATGTAATCTCTGTATGGATGGATCAAAATGTTAATTGTAAGAAGTTAAGATGTTATAATTATGGCTAATGTCAGTAAGGAAGAGCGAAACCTCCTAGTACAAGTATTCTATACTTAAAAGGAGGCTTCAAAATTTTGTTTATTATTGCTTTTTGAGAACGAAATAAAAACATTTGTATTTGTATTTGTATTTGTATACATAATATTTTGAAATATGTTAATATTCTGATGTAGGTAGGTATTTATGTAGTATTCAGTTGTATTCGATTAAACAGTATTCATTATAACTTCGTTATCAACTAGTTATTTCGGAGGGGTTTCAACTGCAGAAACGTATTTGAATGAAACAGTATTGCATTGTAACGAGCACAAGTTTGGTTCGTTACCGCGGGCGAAACTTTTTGATTTCATTCGCAATTCAACTGATGAGTTTGAATTTTTGATTCAAATCCAACGGTGGTTATCGAGTTTAGCAGCAATGAAACCCGTTTAATATTTTATTTAAAAAAATCGACAAATCACGACTAGTTTTTAAACGAAACAACTCTAGTCACAAGAGAAAAGTAAGAAGGTACACATGAATTTTCTGCGATGCTCCTAACAATTCCTTTTTACCCTGTATCGCTCGCATCAAATTATATCTCGTGATAAAACTCACTTCGACTTATCAGTAAGTATGAGCATTATGGTGTATGTCCCCCTCCCCTGCCCTCCCCCTTGTTTTTCATCAGCTCTGGTTGTGGCTGATCCATCACGTCTCCCATCAAGTACTAATAAAATTACGCAGTGTTGCCAAATGGAATAAATGCGTGCCGATTGATCGATGGTTCCTTGTTGGCGCTACACGAATTTGTTTTTAGCCTAAAAGTGCTGTTTTTTAATATTTTGTTCAACACCTTACGGACTCGCGTTTTCTATCCATTATCACGTGGGTCAGTAGGCTATCTGCATTATTTTGTATCATACATAATAATCCAAAAAATTGATTTTTCTGTGTAAAAATAACATTTAAATTATTCAAACCCTAGAAATATATTAAGTATTAGCTTTAGCCCGCGGCTTCGCACGCTCTATTCAAGTAGCCTATATCCGTCCCTGGGATACAGTTTACCCCCTGCCAAATTTCATCAAGATTTGTTCAGCCGAGAACGGGATAAAAAGTATCCTATGTCCGTCTCCTGGTTCTAAGCTACCTCTCCACCAATTTTCAGCCAAATCGGTTCAGCCGTTCTTGAATTATAAATAGTGTAACTAACACAACTTTCTTTTATATATATAAAATATAAGATATCGATGTAACCATAACGTTCAACGAGGTACCTTATGTCACGTCTTTGAAGTCAGTACAAAATCAAAAACAACCTACTTAGGTACACATTTTCTTGGAAAGTTTTTGTACATTTCCAAAAGTTATCCTAAAGAAATCTTGCTTGCTTTCCATTGAAAAGAAAAGTTTCGCAATACTCGCCCCAAATATAGATCTATTTTAGCAATCTTATGAATTCGACAGTCTCTTGGAGCAAAATTGCCGAAAAATTCTACATCCTTTTTCGTTCAACATAATAACCCTTTCATAGCGAAACCCGCAAGAGGTGTTATAGGAAATAAAATATTATAAGACTTCGATCTGAGCTCGTACAATATCCCGCCTAGTGCTGCCGCCTGCCGGGGAAACCCGTTTCCGTTTTACGGAAAAAAATTATTTTGGAAGCAAATTAAAGTCGGTAGACCTAGGACATAGGCGGCGGTGAATTTAGGAAACACACTTGAGTATAGGTAGTAGGTAGGTACACAGTTAATGCATTCGACAAAACATTTAGATAAACGATATGAAATCTTATCTTAATCTAACTTAAATAAATACCTTCATCCAAATTTTATTTTGAAAACCACCTTAAATGCTGCTTAGCATCGATGAGTTAGCAAATTGTTTTTGCACTTTTAATGAAAATATTTACTGTATAAAATTCATTTGTAATCCCAGCGTGGCCGGTAATGCTCATTACCTCCAGTATTTCACTAATACCTTTAATTTACCTGTAAAACTTGAGGCGGTAATTCCGCCGGTCCGTAATTTAGCCCATCCCTGGGCGTAATGTCGGCACGTGACAAGGGTCCGGTATACTCCGCCTTATCTCCCTGACCTATTGATTTTACCTAAACACCGGATTATATTGTGCTGCGGCCAGGCGCCTGCTGATACTCGGCCCCTATTGCCGGACACTGGGAAACTATCTGATGAAGCAAGGGCTCTCCTGGCTGTGACTGAGCCCATCTATCTTGAATTGCACGTCACACTTGCATTGCACGACCTTATCCCGTCTGCTCCCTTCTATCATAGGACCAACAGACGCACAAATTCATACCACCCATTCCTGGTCGACATACCACAGTGTCGAACCAAAAAATTCTGCTCTACTTTCATAATATCCACAGACAAAGAGTGGAATGATCTTCCTGCGTTAGTCTTCCCACTAGAGTACAATCTTGGAGTCTTCAAATGTAGGGTAATTATGTTCCTTCTGGAAAAGCGTGCTCCATCTTACTACATCTACATCTTCGCTTTCTTAAAGTGAGTTGATAGCCAAACGCTAATCCATCAGCAATAAAAAAAAGAATACATCGATATTAAAACGATGACGAAATATGGAATAATGGAAGCTCTATAGAATACTAGATAGAATTTGGTTACTCATGCAGGTGTGAGACTGCATCAATGTAATGGTAGAGAGAAAGCAGCGCAAACAGAGCGCAGGAAGCTTTAGACAGGTTGACAAGTCGTTACAAACAAAATATTCTAACTGGGAGATTGTACTACGTTACTTCAAAGGCTACGTTTTACACGCTCAGTTGTCAATTAATAGTTGATTTTATATAAACTATTACTTATATCAATTAAAATCCACCATCTTTGCATATTAATATAATTTCGTGGTTAACTCGCTTATATTCTTAATGAATTCGTCAAACTAATTACCATTACAAGTGTTCAATAACAATGTAGCGGATGAAACTAGGTTTGTAGTTATTTATAAATTAAATCCACGCGACTCGTTGACGATAATAAATATTTTAACAGTAATATCGCAATACATCTATGAAAATCGAATGTAAACACACAAAAACGTCTTTTAGGTTTATTAGGTAATTTATATATTGGGTGCATAATGTTTACGCTCAAGTTCAAATCAGCGTACAAATAACATAAAAACAGTTATTGATGCCTGAACCTGACTGGACATGGTGAATGTATGCGTCAATCCAGATAGCGAGGAGTTGTCAGGACTCGTCCGCGGAGTCGGCGGCGGCAGTTCATTCCGACCGAGTGAATGAACGCTATTGAACGAATGACGCTGAAGGACGGCCATTGTCGGCGCGGTGCGGCCCGCGATTGGATATGTCATTTACGATTCTTTTGCAGCTGCTTGCTTCAGCGATTATTACAGAATGACATTCTTTGAAACAGACAATTAAAATCCAATGTTCATCCGACTACCGGTTCCACGCATAATGTTACATTGAATTTAAAATTACTTCAAAATGATGACAACAGATAGTATTTCGTCCGGCGGAAGACAAAAACCCAATATTTACGAGCGACACGTGGAGCAGACGAATACAATCGCTATTACCGAAAGCAATAAATTCATTTTCCCCCGACAGCTGCTCCATTGGCGAGATAACAAAACGGGCCACTGTGCAATTTCGCTCCTTCATTTAAAACTCGATATAAACTTATTTATGATTTCAGCTAATTGCACATTTCACTGCTAAATTTATTAAAAGTTCGTTTACTTTCAAAGAAAAACAGTTCCATAGAAATAAATGCAAGCTTTCAAGAAAAATACCATTTCATAACAAGATTTAATATTTATCTAAGCGGTGCCAAGCTCTGCGTGCGGCGAGCTGTCTGTACGTCTGTCTGTGCGTCTGTCTGTGCGTCTGGCAGCGGCTGTGCGAGACCCAGAGAGACCGTCTCTGAGAGAGGCTTTTGAAGAAAGATCATCGATCTGGATTTATAATATTATTAGCAAATATATAAGCGATGCGTTTTACATGACATTTCGATAGCATAATCACAAATAGTTATCTACTCTATTTAGTCCCGTCACTAGATGTTCTAGCATAAAAGGAGGTCCTCAGAGAAATTGGGAGATAAAGGATGAATTTTCGTATATACTTCTATTTTGTACTAGCTGCGCCCGCGGCTTCGCACGCGTTGTTCCTATTGAATCATTAAAAGATGATTTTCATCCCACGGGAACTGATTTATGGGATAAAAAGTAGCCTATGTTTGATTCCAGGATTAGAGTTACCTGTATACAATATTTCAGCCAGAGCCGTCCAGTAGTTTTGGCGTGAAGAAGTAACAAACATCCATCCATCCATCCCTCCATCCATCCATCCATCCATACATCCATACAAACTTTCGCCTTTATAATATTACTAGCTGCGCCCCGCGGCTTCGCACGCGTTGTTCCTATGAAAACATTAAAAGGTGAATTTCATCCCACGGGAACAGATTTATGGGATAAAAAGTAGCCTATGTTTTATTCCAGGATTAGAATTACCCGTATGCTAAATTTCAGCCAGATCCGTTCAGTAATTTTGGCGTGAAGAGGTAACAAACATCCATCCATACATCCATCCAAACTTTCGCCTTTATAATATTAGTGAGATAGTGTGATGTGATAAGTGTGATGTGATTATACTTTTACTTTTACCTGAAATCAGAAGGGAAGTGATGTTAACAGCCTACATTTTTAGTCTGACTAAAGGATACACAACCCTCTGGTCTTAATGAACGTAGACTGTACGTACCCAACAAGTATGTTTGTGAGGCTACTGCGAGTCCGAGGGCAGGAACTAACTAAACCTCCTGAGCAAGTGTTCACGCGGGCCCTTCAGTCCGAGGGCAGGAACTAACTAAACCTCCTGAGCAAGTGTTCACGCGGGCCCTTCAGTCCGAGGGCAGGAACTAACTAAACCTCCTGAGCAAGTGTTCACGCGGGCCCTTCAGTCCGAGGGCAGGAACTAACTAAACCTCCTGAGCAAGTGTTCACGCGGGCCCTTCAGTCCGAGGGCAGGAACTAACTAAACCTCCTGAGCAAGTGTTCACGCGGGCCCTTCAGTCCGAGGGCAGGAACTAACTAAACCTCCTGAGCAAGTGTTCACGCGGGCCCTTCAGTCCGAGGGCAGGAACTAACTAAACCTCCTGAGCAAGTGTTCACGCGGGCCCTTCAGTCCGAGGGCAGGAACTAACTAAACCTCCTGAGCAAGTGTTCACGCGGGCCCTTCAGTCCGAGGGCAGGAACTAACTAAACCTCCTGAGCAAGTGTTCACGCGGGCCCTTCAGTCCGAGGGCAGGAACTAACTAAACCTCCTGAGCAAGTGTTCACGCGGGCCCTTCAGTCCGAGGGCAGGAACTAACTAAACCTCCTGAGCAAGTGTTCACGCGGGCCCTTCAGTCCGAGGGCAGGAACTAACTAAACCTCCTGAGCAAGTGTTCACGCGGGCCCTTCAGTCCGAGGGCAGGAACTAACTAAACCTCCTGAGCAAGTGTTCACGCGGGCCCTTCAGTCCGAGGGCAGGAACTAACTAAACCTCCTGAGCAAGTGTTCACGCGGGCCCTTCAGTCCGAGGGCAGGAACTAACTAAACCTCCTGAGCAAGTGTTCACGCGGGCCCTTCAGTCCGAGGGCAGGAACTAACTAAACCTCCTGAGCAAGTGTTCACGCGGGCCCTTCAGTCCGAGGGCAGGAACTAACTAAACCTCCTGAGCAAGTGTTCACGCGGGCCCTTCAGTCCGAGGGCAGGAACTAACTAAACCTCCTGAGCAAGTGTTCACGCGGGCCCTTCAGTCCGAGGGCAGGAACTAACTAAACCTCCTGAGCAAGTGTTCACGCGGGCCCTTCAGTCCGAGGGCAGGAACTAACTAAACCTCCTGAGCAAGTGTTCACGCGGGCCCTTCAGTCCGAGGGCAGGAACTAACTAAACCTCCTGAGCAAGTGTTCACGCGGGCCCTTCAGTCCGAGGGCAGGAACTAACTAAACCTCCTGAGCAAGTGTTCACGCGGGCCCTTCAGTCCGAGGGCAGGAACTAACTAAACCTCCTGAGCAAGTGTTCACGCGGGCCCTTCAGTCCGAGGGCAGGAACTAACTAAACCTCCTGAGCAAGTGTTCACGCGGGCCCTTCAGTCCGAGGGCAGGAACTAACTAAACCTCCTGAGCAAGTGTTCACGCGGGCCCTTCAGTCCGAGGGCAGGAACTAACTAAACCTCCTGAGCAAGTGTTCACGCGGGCCCTTCAGTCCGAGGGCAGGAACTAACTAAACCTCCTGAGCAAGTGTTCACGCGGGCCCTTCAGTCCGAGGGCAGGAACTAACTAAACCTCCTGAGCAAGTGTTCACGCGGGCCCTTCAGTCCGAGGGCAGGAACTAACTAAACCTCCTGAGCAAGTGTTCACGCGGGCCCTTCAGTCCGAGGGCAGGAACTAACTAAACCTCCTGAGCAAGTGTTCACGCGGGCCCTTCAGTCCGAGGGCAGGAACTAACTAAACCTCCTGAGCAAGTGTTCACGCGGGCCCTTCAGTCCGAGGGCAGGAACTAACTAACCTCCTGAGCAAGTGTTCACGCGGGCCCTTCAGTCCGAGGGCAGGAACTAACTAACCTCCTGAGCAAGTGTTCACGCGGGCCCTTCAGTCCGAGGGCAGGAACTAACTAACCTCCTGAGCAAGTGTTCACGCGGCCCTTCGCGTTATTAATAGGCTATGTGCAGAGGAGAATGTTGACATATTTTTTATATCCTTCCCAAAATTCAGGGATGCGGTTATAAAATTTTGGGATAGAACGCATCTGAATATTTTATTTATTTATTTTGCAATATGTAAAGTATTTAAAAAATAATAGTACTAAGTAATCGTTTGTAGATTTTTCTTGTAATTTATTACTGTATTAGTATTAATTAGTACCTAATAATTTGATTAGTTATTTTTAAGTCATAAATGTACTTATAGTGGATCGCTTGCAATACTCGTATTCCAACGGTCCCAATGAAGTTTCTGCGACAACCGTCAAGTGAGAAAAATGACGGAGTACAAAATAAACACTGTTCATCGAAACTTTGTTTTTGGATTTCACAGGCTTTTCGTATGTTGTCTCTTATTTGGATAACGTCTTCCTACCTACCTACCTGCATGGAGAAGCTAATTATTATTATTTTTACTTATTAATTACATCGCACGATTATTGTTACTATTAAGGTTATGGAATAAATGGCTTTTTTTATTTTTTTTTATTTAATAAATGTATATGTACTTAATGTATTTATTTTATATTTCATTGTCGCATTGGTGCTATACTGTAATGTCAATGTAAATATGTTAACTATTAAATAAATAAAGTTCTAAGAGATGTCTCAAAGGTCTCTCAAACAGAAAATAAAACTGAAACTGAAACGCAGACACCAGATTTTATATCTGGTGTTTCTTTATTCTCAAACAAATACATTTGTGTCGGAATATTTTACAATTAAAATACTAAATAATTGAACTTAGAACAATGCACATCACCGAGAGCGTGGTTTCACGAAGTAAGTATTTTCTTCCAGCAGGTCCTCAAATAAAGGAGTCTCGTTTTACGAAACTATTAAGACAACTTTTAAAGTTTAAAACGCTAACATGAAATCCGAAAATTTATCTTTCTATCTCTTAATTCCGAGGTGGATCGCTAAAGTGACTGGACTATTTCGTGAGGGTCGCTTCTCGTCACCAACGTCCACTAGACTAAGTATTTGACGTAAGTAACAAGATGTGATCGTGAGTCTGATTTTCCGTACAATTTGGCGCCATTGCCGCGCCTCTATCGTGGGGACAGGGAATTACGAAAAACCCATACAAAACGATCACGTCTCGTTACTAACAACAAATTGACTCGCCCCTCAAAAAAATGCTCATTTACGTGACATCGCCGGAATAATTCAAGAACCAGTAACTCTCTATAAAAAGTTCCGTTTGAATTTTTCCGCGTTTTGGGTATAAAAAAGTTTTCATTGTAATGTTGTCAAAGTCCCAGAGCCAGCGCGGCGCGGCGCGGCGGCGAACCAAGCGATCCCACAAGACTACCGCTGTGCAAGCGGCGCGGCGAGTGGGGCCATCAAAGCAAATAGAAAATTATTTATTTTTATTGTACACTCAGAATCATTGCAGAAACGGGGCTGCAATGATTCTGAGTGATTGATAGATTGCTAGCTCACTTCAAGATACAGCGGGGTTCTAGGATAGGTAGCACACGTCGGGTTGTATGTCTCGTAGCTTCAAAAATATAAATCGTTAGATAGGCCCTTTCTGTAGTGAGACCAGACCGCGCCGGGTTTGTTGCCAAACGAAGTTTGTGAGCTTACAAACTCGACTTTGTCATTGGAATCAGTGAATCATGTGTTTTTGTGGTGTGCTTGTTCACAAAAGCTCGTGTGATTTCACAATAAAAAGCATTATCATCATCAAGTTAGGTTAGGTTAGGTTTATTGTCAAAAACAATAATTTTATCTACTCATAGTGTGCGTGCGTCGGCATTTTGTTAGCGTGCGTTAGCAAATTTCGCAAAACCATTCATAGAAAATGCCACAGTTTTTGGGCGTTAAGGCGTGTCTTACGATTAAAATCTGTGCATTAGTTATGGTTTTATGTTATTCAATGAACGTCACTGTACTATCTCAAATCATATTCTGTTCTTAAACGCAAAACAATATCTAGAAACTAATGAGTGCTGGATCAAATCACTCATCAAAAGGCAAAAGACTCCACGGATATCCCTATCTAGCTATGCTAGATCGCATAGGAAGATTAGTTGATAGACTTTGTGTGCGCTTTTAATGTCGTAAGTCTGGTCTTCTCCTTTGATTGCATGGCATGTCAATTTGTGGGGGAACAGCGGTGCACGCGTATAGCTTTTAGTTTGATTATTGCTCTTTCACGCAAAAACTACAGAACTGATCGGGCTGAAAGTTTGCATACATGTAGTTTGGATTAACACAAAGGCTACTTTTTCTCCCATTAATCAGTTCCCGTAGGATAGGTGTGCGAAGCCGCGGGGCGCAGCCAGTAGTAAATAAATTTTAACCAGAACGTCTGCTCTAATATTTTGCTGTGAGTTTCCGCAAAGTAACGCCTGACTCTGATATTGCATACAACAGCAAGCCCGCGCGAGCTGCCGGCGGCGTACGCACACGAAAATGAATAGAATGCGATGCGAAAAGAACCGAGTGTATCGATTTGTATGCGATTATGAGACTATTTCCGAGTCAGTAGGTAAAACATTTTCTTTGCACAAATGTACATGTGACAGACATAGAGAGAAAGTGTTTAATGTAGTATCGCTGAGCTCGTGGCCTCCGCGGGCCGGGTTTGACTGACGTGTGATCCCGCGCGTGCTGGCCCCACGTCTCCAAACAAGAAGCAGATCAGATCGGTGACGGTAAGTTATACTAATGAGGTTTCACTTTTCACCATTTTATGATCGTATTTTACTATATGAAATGTCTGAATTGTATTTTAAATACAAGAAAACAGTATTTATTCTGTCACAAAATTACAAGAAAAGTTAGGAGGTACAATTTAATTAAAGTTAAAACTGAGTCCTAACTACAGTATGACGATCAAGAGCCGATATTCAAAATCACACTAATATTATAAATGCGAAAGTTTGTATAGATGTAATATTATGGATGGATGGATGTTTGTTACCTCTTCACGCCAAAACTACTGAACGGATCGGGCTGAAATTTTGCATACAGGTGATTCTAATCCTGGAATCAAACATAGGCTTTTAATCCCATAACTCAGTTCCCGTGGGATAAAAATCACCTCTAAACATTTCCATAGGAACAACGCGTATGAAGCCGCGGGGCGCAGCTAGTAACTTATATGTCTTGAGATCGCGTTGCGAAGCAACCTTGGGCTTTCATTGACGTCGCGTGGCGGACCCGGCGGCCGGCCCTCGGGTGAATCATCGAGAGCGCTGTATAATTTGCGAGAAAACTTTGTTAATTTATCACTCCGCATCGTTCCAGTCCCTTTTATATTCCCGCGATATCTTTCTGTGTGATGAACATCTTTGGTTTTATAACTTTTGTTAAACTCTTTCAAAATTACAATAACAATTCCATTATCTCGGGACAGTCGTTGACCTATTTCGTGGTCTGAGATCCCTCCGCCCTCCGCGCGACTGCCGCGGCGTAGTGGAGCCATGCCACCTCGGTAGTGGAGCCGTGCCACCTCCGTAGTGGAGCCATGCCACCTCCGTAGTGGAGCCGTGCCACCTCCGTAGTGGAGCCGTGCCACCTCCGTAGTGGAGCCGTGCCACCTCCGTAGTGGAGCCGTGCCACCTCCGTAGTGGAGCCGTGCCACCTTCGTAGTGGAGCCGTGCCACCTCCGTAGTGTAGTCGTGCCACCGCCGCCGCGCCGCCGGGACACTCGAGAGGCCGGCGGCGCCTACACGAACTGTTATTGCTCCTACAAATGAGGACGTAACTAATCCATTAGGTACATTTACTGTACCTATTAATAGTAAGTCTACAAGAATTATAAATCTTTACTTTTTACAAAATCAGTGTCACTGTAATGAGGGATGGCATTGCCTAGTGCAGACATCTAAAGCTAAACAATGCAATCAACGCATACTTAAGTTTTAAACTATAAAGTATAATTAAACAAAATGTGTTTTTGGCTGTGTGGTGCCGGCCTAGAATAGCACCACCCCATTTCTTCCCGTGGGTGTCGTAAGAGGCGACTAAGGGACATAAACCGGAGGGCGGGCAGCAGCGCCTCCCGTAGACCGATAATATCACCAAACTGCGATCCTCAACCCGCATGCCCAGCGTGGGGATTATGGGCACTACCCCCCCAATGATTGCACACGCCAAAAAGTGGCCCCTAGTTCCCGGCCGCCTCGCTATTCCTGGCCATGGTAGCGGCCATGGTAACGGCGGGGCAGGGGGTGCTAAGAATCCCCGGGCTACGGCAGGCTACCGATCATTACTTAAAAACTTGACCCTGGCTACGTTTAACGGACGCACTCTGAGGCTTGATCACCATCTAGCGCAGTTGGAAGTGGAGTTAGAGAACATTAAATGGCATGTTCTGGGGTTATGTGAAGTCCGTAGAGAGGGGGAGGACACCGTAACCTTAGACTCGGGCCATCTTCTCTACTTTCGCGAGGGTGATAAAACATCCCAGGGTGGCGTAGGCTTCCTCGTCAACAAGGCCCTCTCTAACAACGTTCAGGAAATCTCCAGTGTGTCGACCAGGGTAGCGTACCTGATCCTTCGGCTGTCCAAGCGGTACAGCTTGAAGGTAATTCAGGTTTACGCACCGACCTCGGCACACTCGGATGATGAAGTGGAGGATATGTACGAAGACATATCCAAAGCCTTACATAACACCACCAAGGCTCACTTCAACGTTGTTATGGGGGACTTTAACGGCAAGGTGGGAATCCGGACTGGCAACGAATCCCGAATAGGCTCGCATGGTTATGGAGTTAGGAATCACAGGGGGCAAATGCTTGTCAACTTCCTTGAGAAGGAGGGGCTGTTCTTAATGAACTCTTTCTTTAAGAAACCGCCCCAGAGGAAGTGGACGTGGCGAAGCCCCGACACTGTGACTAAAAATGAGATCGACTTCATCATGACGGATAGCAAGCACATATTCAGAGATGTCTCAGTGATCAACAGGTTTAATACCGGATCTGATCACCGACTGCTCCGAGGCTCTCTGAATATCAACTTAAAGCTTGAAAGAAACCGTCTGATGAAGTCCACGCTCCGACCTAACCCAATCCAGATCATGGCGGGCACCGAGAAGTTCCAGCAGCTTCTCGGGAATAGATTCATTGCCTTGGATCCCACTGATGACGCTGACGAGACCCTACACAATCTGGTCGAAACGTTGAGGAACGAGGGCATCAGATTCTGCCAAAAGCAGCGTACTGGCAAGAAATCCAAACTCTCGGATGAGACTCTCGGGCTGATGGCAAAAAGACGGGAAACCACCCAAGCGACTTCTTCAGACAGGTCAGACCTGAACAAGCGAATTGCGAAGATGGTACGGCGCGACCTTCGGAGCTCCAACACACGCCTCATTAATGAGGCAATAGAGCGAAACCGAGGGTCCAAAGTATTCACTCAGCAGCTTGGCAGGAGCCACCTGACGAAGCTTAAAACGCACGATGGGAGGACCGTTTTGTCGAAGCTGGAGATATCCGCCGAGATAGAGGATTTCTATGGCCGATTATACGCTGCACATGCCCCTCGTCCCCAACGAGTCGACCACGATTCAAGAGCCACCCTGACACGCCACTATACCGACGAACTGCCAGACATCAGTCAAGACGAGATTGTGCTGGCTCTGAGGCAGCTTAGAAATGGAAAAGCCCCCGGTGAGGACGGCATAACATCAGAGCTTTTAAAAGCCGGAGGAGCCCCTGTTATACAGGAACTACAGAAACTCTTCAACGCCGTCTTTCACAGTGGGAGAACTCCAAAGGCGTGGAGCGGGAGCTTGGTGGTGCTCTTTTTTAAGAAGGGAGATAAAACCCTTCTTAAAAACTACAGACCCATCTCACTCCTGAGCCACGTCTATAAGCTGTTCTCACGAGTGATCACGAACCGTCTCGCCAGGAGACTCGACGAGTTCCAGCCACCGGAACAGGCCGGGTTTCGCGGAGGATATGGCACCATAGACCACATACACACAGTGAGGCAGATTATACAGAAGTCCGAAGAGTATAATCAGCCCCTGTGTCTGGCCTTTGTGGACTATGAGAAGGCCTTTGACTCTGTCGAAACCTGGGCTGTTCTGGAATCCTTACAGCGATGCCAAGTAGACTATCGTTATATCGAGGTGCTGAGATGTCTCTACGACGCCGCGACCATGAGTGTCCAAGTACAGGACCAGCAGTCCAAACCCATCCAACTGCGCAGAGGAGTGAGGCAGGGGGATGTTATATCCCCGAAACTGTTCACGAGTGCCTTGGAAGATATGTTTAAGACACTGGACTGGAAAGGTAAGGGCATTAACATAAACGGCGATTACATCTCACACCTTCGATTCGCTGATGACATAGTCGTAATGGCGGAGTCGTTGGAGGAGCTAAACCAGATGCTGGACGGCCTAGCTTTAGCCTCACGATGCATCGGTCTCGGCATGAATTTGGATAAAACCAAAATCATGATCAATGGCCTCATTGATCCGGGACCGGTCGTCGTACATGGCCACCCTCTCGAAATTGTTTCCGAGTACACTTACCTTGGACAAATTCTGCAGTTGGGTAAAAACAATTTTGAGAAGGAGGCCAAGAGGAGGATTCAGCTAGGCTGGGCAGCGTTTGGAAAGCTACGTCGAGTCTTCTCGTCATCCATACCGCAATGCTTGAAAACGAAAGTTTTCAATCAGTGCGTCCTACCCGTCATGACCTACGGAGCTGAGACGTGGACACTCACGATAGGGCTGGTCCACCAGTTTAAAGTCGCTCAGCGAGCTATGGAAAGAGCTATGCTCGGAGTCTCTCTGAAGGATAGGATTCATAACGAATACATCCGACAGAGAACCAAAGTTATCGACATAGCTCAAAGAATTAGCAAACTGAAGTGGCAGTGGGCCGGCCATATCTCGCGAAGAACCGATAACCGCTGGGGTAAACGAGTTCTTGAGTGGAGACCGCGACTTGGCAAACGTAGTGTAGGACGCCCTCCGGCCAGGTGGGATGACGATCTGCGAAAGACTGCAGGCAGATGCTGGATGCGTCAAGCTGAAGACAGGGCGCTATGGCGCTCATTAGGGGAGGCCTATGTCCAGCAGTGGACTAATATAGGCTGATGATGATGATGATGATGATGTGTTTTTGGATTTGTTTTGTCTGTGTTTCTGTGCAATAAAAGAAATTTAATTTCATCACTACTCTAATGAATTTAGTCGTAATTATCAGAACAGCGCAGTGCACTCAACGGGCCGCCGGTCGAACAACCCTCGACCGACCCCGCACGCTGTGCGAGAGCCTTCATTTCTAATAACGTATTCATTAGAGAACAATCACATTTTGATAAATAAATACCTGACATTATCTGTTTGTACTCAGAACATTACTACTTCTATATACTAAAGAAGTAGTTAAGCTGCGAGGCGATTTGGATGAAAGTAGATAACGACAAATTGCAATTTTCACAGAAGATTGTTGCCGCTATAACAATACTAAAAAACAAAATAAAATAAATATTTAAAGGAGGCTCCCATAGAACATTATTTTTAGTCTATTGTATAGACATAATTAGGTAATTTTGTTTTTAAAAACTATAAACCGATTTAAATTTTTATAGTTTTTTCATGAATTTTCAGGGATTTGTTCCCCATCGTCAGAACTGAACAATTAAATTGGGACGCACCAGCTTTCATATAAAAAAAGAAACATGAAGATCGGACCACTAAGACATAAAAAAACAGTCGAATTGATAACCTCTTCCTTTTTTAAGTCAGATAAAGATGGTATGGAATCCTTCGTGTGCCTAAGTCCCCTAAATCCAACTCGCACACGGCTGGTTTCAAATAAATAATAATATTCGTAGAGGCTGGTTAATAAATAATGATTCATTCAAACGTTCAAATCACGGAGACTCGAAGTACAGACAAAAATCAAGGTCTCAAAAAAAAATATATCCTAACTAGGTCGTTGGTTAATTTAAATCGATAAATAAATGCGTCGTCAATAAGTAAATGCGGTTTTCGGAGAGGGCTCCGAGCAATCACGCGTCTAGACGACTCATATAATTATTTAATGCATTCATGATGCTTTGCGAAACGCCCCTGGCGTACGCATTTTTCTACTTCAACGATGAATAATACCTAACTGCTGGTATTTATAATTTATAACGCTTTGCAGATTTTTTGAGAAGTCCGCCTTTACAAAACATTCAATGCAAAACTAATTTTACTGGTTGGACGAATTCATTATGAATGCTTCTAAAACTAAGCTAGTAATCGTAGTCTTTGACGATTTGTCCTTAAGAATTGTGATCAAATGTGGTTAGTAATCATAATCAACAAACTAGTTTATTAATTCGTTCATAAACGAATTACTAAACTAGTTTGTTGATGCTCTTCAAAGTGAACAAAGGAATAGTGAGCACAAACGATGCCCTCGATGGCTTTCGATCGAGCCCCTCACCTTCGAGAGGCACCTCCGAGAGGCACTACGCTACACTACACCTGAGCCTCGACTCGAAGGCTCGCTTCGCTCTCCGGACATTGCCTTTGACTCTTCCCGTCCCACCTGCCAGTACCTACTCTCACCTCCGCAGGGGGACAGCTGAACCATTCCTTTGCCCGCATTGACTATACCCTTCATGGTTACGCCAAGCTGTCTGGCCCGCGTATTAGACTATACCTCAATAATACAACACACTGTATTGCACATAGGGTTGCCAGATGTCCGGTATTTAAGCGTACAGTCCGGTATTTTCGAGGCCTGTCCGGTAAAAAATCAATGGTCATACCGGACAGAACAATGTCCGGTATTTTGAGGAAAGTCCCTCCGACGATAACTAGCGCGTAACAAACGTCTTCTTCGAGCCCATGGACACACGAGACTGTGAAAAGTGAACTGTGTGTGTTTTTTCAACATAAACTCGAGCTGCAATGATTTTAAAGAAAGTGTTGTATCAAATAAAACATTATTGAAAGCGGTTGCGTCAAATTCAAAATATGTATGTTAAAAAGACGTAAGTATGTACTACCTAAAAGTACTTAGGTACAGTACATACATAAATTATGTTT
Source organism: Eupithecia tripunctaria (assembly GCA_955876795.1). NCBI lineage: Eukaryota > Metazoa > Arthropoda > Insecta > Lepidoptera > Geometridae > Eupithecia > Eupithecia tripunctaria. The sequence continues at coordinate 15,639,266 of OY041615.1, forward strand.
TAAAGAATGGTTTAACTTTATTATTTTTGTATGTAGGTATTCTTTTTTCTGAAGTTCCTACCCTTATTTCCTACCATTGTTTAATAAAGACTTTCTCAAAGTGAGCGTATTCTTGGAGACCACAATTTTATGACTGCATTAATTTATGTGGTTAGATTAATAACGATCGACTTAGCTTCACACTACACCCTAACCCCCCCCCCCCCCCCCGGGGTCATCAGAGATGCAATGGCGGCCTATCCCTAAAAGCGATCTTCTAGACGACCTTGAGATGGACACGAAAAAGTTGTGACATAGAGACGATGTCGTATATACAATACATAATTATGTTTGTATTATATAATTAGAATTTTATAATTAAGGTGCTTACCCGAGCCAAAGGATTTTTTTAAATCCATCTTACTGTTTATGGTATCTATATTAAGATTTTGTTCATACCTCTGTTATAGTTTTATCTTGTATAGTATGTGTATAGTAAAGGAAAAGATGCGACAATAGAGTTTGGTGGCCTAAAAGCGCAACTTCGTATCTATGCCTAGGCTTTACAAAATGAAACGATTACAGAGTCACATAAAAAATTTATAATACCACAAACTATGCGATGGATTTTTAAAACTTCCTATGTTAACGTAATAATAACATAAAATAGGTGGGGGCGGCACTTTCACTGGTGTATACGCCTTAAACCCTTCAACTATAATTATTATTAATCATTTATTTCAGAAAACAATCCATATCACATTTTTATATTACACACAAAATACTTAAGACTAAACATTATATATTATATATAATAATACTTAAATTTTTTTATAAAATTGAATGAATATTGCCTCTAAATTAAAATCATGCATGTCATTTTAATTTAGAGGCAATATTCATTAAATTTTATAAAAAAATTTAAGGATCAATCATATATGATGGCGATATCATAGTACATGACGTAATGTATAGGTAGCATGATGAGTTTGTTATCTATAAATAGACTAGCTGCACCCGCGGCTACTCACGCGTTGTTCCTATGGAAATGTTTAGAGGTAATTTCTAAACCACAAGAAGTAGCCTTTGATTCCAGGATTATAATTACCCGAATGCAATTCAGTCCGATCTGTTCAGTAGTTTTGGCGTGAAGAGGTAACAAATATCCACACATCCATACAAACTTTCACATTTATAATATAATAATATTATAAATGTGAAAGTTTGTGATGATTATTAAATAATGCTCGACAATCCGACAAGTATTATACTAACCTAACCGACCTCCTCCCTCCTGCTACCTGTGCCGCGCGCGCAGTGGACGAAGGTCCGCCTGCGACGTAGGAGGTTGCGGGACTTGTACATCAGCGGTAACTAAATGTGCTTGAAACTCATTTAGGTTCTTTAATTCTATACCTACTTATATAACTGTGACATATTATTCCGTAGCAATAGCACTTGACATGGCTCGTTGCTTGTGCCATAGTGAGGCGATTGTGTTAGTGGAATCAGGCCCCAGATAGAATGAACCCTGGCGAAATATTTTAGGTAGATATTGGATGAGGCAAGCTAAAGATAGGTTTATAATATGGTGGTTATGTATAGCTCCAAACTAAGCATAGCTCATAGTATGGGGCATTGCAGATTGGTGACGTGTAAGCAACTTGGTCCTAACCTAACTGGTTGATAGTTTTGTGCGGTTCGTCTCCCAAAACTTGATATTCCACGTTTCATAGTAATCTTATAAGAAATAAACAAAATCAAGGCGTTACATTACATTGGTATTCTCACATCAGCTGCTGTATACATTTATGAAGTCATTAAATATATGAGGCATAGTATGAACCAATTCAAATTAAGTATAACTTAAAATAAACGTAGTAATCGACATCACATGAATTTATAACCCAATAATCACAAACTACACTTCTCCAAAAAACTTCCTACTTGTTGAAACCATTATGAAACAAATGTTGCTACAAAATGGTTTCAAAAAGTTGTCAAAAATTTTGAAGTTATTGGTAATAAACTTGAATTGAAAATATATCCTCACTTCATCAAAAAAACTTTAGAATGTTCCCAGTACTGACAGTTGGAACTATCACGGTTCATGGGACACAGCTGGTGACAGACGGACAGACGGACGGCCAGCGGAGTCTTAGGGATAGGCTCCCGTTTTTACGGAACTCTAAACAAAGCGTCGAATGATATCTGCGTGCGTGTTCAATAACTCTTCTAAATATCGCTCCAAATATCGAGAATCGTTTATTGGCATGTCTGAGAGCGGGCGGGCAGTCACGGGCCACCGCCGCGCGAGGCGGGCGCGGTGCGGGCGCGGTGCGGGCGCGGTGCGGGCGCGGTACGGGCGAGGGCGGCGAGGCCAATAACGGGAAGATGGATTTATTCACTGTCGATACTCGAGCCCATCGGCTATATTTTCTAGTGGTGACGGACGGAGAGCCTCATTCAAACTAAGCTGAGGAAAATATTATCATCTGTAGAAGTGAAACATATCTTTTGCATTTGTAAACTTGCAGTTTTAAAACGTTTAATGTTAACTCGAAATAGTTAGTTTTAACGCCAAGGCCGCCCTTCATACTGATGTGTCTGATGGATTTTTGTGTTGTAGACTCAGATATATTGCTTGGTCTGAGGTTGTAGAATAAAGAGTTGTGTATTACAATGTTGATTTTAGTCACAGGTGTTAAATTTGGTATTTTCAGTCTCAATAATAAAATTTGTTTTCCAAAAAGTTTTTTCATGGATTTTCGTGGATCTTGTTGTCAGAACTAAACTAAATTAAAATGGGACTACACGGAAAGCACCAGGTTTATAAAAAAAAAACATGAAAATCGGACCAACTAGTCAACATTCTCCTTTTTTTAAAGTCGGTTAAAAAGAGATAAACAAGAACTTTTCTATGAACGATTTGGTCTTGTGGTGCAATATTATAGGCGTACTAGAATATAAATCAGCCCAAGTCTAAATAGCATATTGTAGATGGTTGGAACTTTACGAAGAGAGAATTAATCGTGTCGTGGCTACTACACGAGTCGTTACATTCAGACCTTCCCTTATAAATTTGCTTTAACAGAGAGAGGTCCGTTGAATCAGACAGGACTGCAGACCATGAGGTACTTGTTTCAAATCGGTTCCACCCTTTCCTTTTTATATCTCCCAAATCATAAAACAAGCTCGTTGTCCCCCGCGGGGGACCCTGTCCCAGCACCTGCGAATTAATTAGAGTCCGCGCGGAACAGGACACCGCCGCACAATTATTGGAGAACACGTTTCGATTTAATAAAGCAATTTAGAAAAAGGCCAATTTGCATCCGAATGAGGCAAGGGTTCCCGCGGGTGGACGCGAGCTCACACAAAACAGCGGGTTCCGGATACCTGTAATACTTGTTTCTATTATATGGGGTAAACAAGTCGAGGCTTATTCTTTAACCTTGTCCGTAGGAAGGTAAGATGTTATGGGTTTCATTGGTGCATTTATTCTCAAGGCTGCACTTCATTTACACATGAATACAATATAAAGTTACGTAATGTTGATCCGATAAATTGTGAAAATCTCAGCTGAGGGCCACATTAATACGTGTTATGCAAGGAGCACTGCGTGCGGGGACGTGGTGCTTGCATACCACGCGTGCTTGCTGAGCGTTAGTTGCTGAGCGTTGCTCCGCCACGCGCCTTCGAGAACAATCGACGAAGCTGCAAATGTTGCCGACGCGACGCTCGCCCGGCTAAAACGTAGACTTCGCTTAACTAGTTACCAAGCTAAAGTGCTAATAAGTATTTGTGTTTTGACTTGCAGTCAAAGTTTACGTTTGTACCTAGATTTTTTGAATTATTTAAATTATGTGCCTTTATGTAATCTACGTTGAGGAGACGTTTTACCTTGAAGAGGCACTTGTAAATTCCAGAGGGCATAGCCAACCGGCATTCGCTATGAAGCTAATCGAAAATATATAATTGAAAGATTCGTGGGGAAAAATTCGAAACAGATCACGTGACATAAGGACAGGAATAAATGAATACCATACGATAAGAACCCGCCTCTTCTCCTGCTCCACCGCAAAAACAGACTCGAGAGTTATTTTTTGTTGTGGAACCCTAAGTATCGGAATCAGGGTATCGGGATGCGGCGCGGCCCGCGGATAGCAGACCTTGCAAATTATGTTATTGTGCCGGCGGCGGCGCGGCGGCGGCGCGTGGACGGTGCGGCGTCGCGGCGACGACGGCGCGGCCGAGCCGTGCGTTATAGCTGCGGAGGTGAGCAACACTTGTACTGGAATAGTAGTTTTAGACTTGGGCTGATTTATCTTCTAGCTTTTTGATCTTCTTATTTTATTTGGCAAATAATACATAGTTAACCTATAAAAACTAGTTTAGTTACTAGTTTCCCTGTAAGTAGTTTTGCGAATTCATTACGGATGTAAGCGGGTAAGCTACGAACCTTATATTTGTTGAACAAAGTTCGTAGTTAACCGGCTTATATCATATCAAATATAATGAAAACATAGTATGTTAAGGTTTGATAAAAAAAAACACTAAATGCATACAGAAAAAATTATATACTATCAACTCCGGATAGCACGATTTCTATCTTCAATGTATCTATTAAACGTACGTTATTACCAACTAAGCAGGTTCCTATCCTAGATCTCGGAGGTTTTCTTTAGTTGATCGTCTCGTGAGTGATGGAGGCGCCTGATGCGGCAATACATCGGGATCAGGGCCGGAGCCAGATGGAGCTGTTTCCATTCCTCCGGCGGCGGCGCGGCGGGGCCATCCGTCAGCCCCCGGGGCCGGCGGCGCCCCGGGCTCCTCGCACGCGCCCGCGGGTTCCTCTGACGCATTATACGACAGATCACATGCCCCCCTCCGCACCCCTCCGATGGACGCATCGCCCGCTCCCGGGGCCACCAGAGCATTGAATAGATACGACCGACGACACTGCTCTCTTATTAATACATTCTAGTAGGTACCGACGTATTGTTCACGAATAACGTAAGTAATTATTGAAAATAAAATCCAGAAATAAAATAAATATGGGAAGACGTTTGTTTAGAGTTCCGCACTCAAAGGGTAAAACGGGACCTTATTAATAAGCCTCTGTCCGTCTATCCGTCTGTCCGTCTGTCAGCAGGTTGTATCTTATGAACCGTGATAGTTAGACAGTTGCCACACAACAAATAATAAAAGTTAAATAATTTTAATAATAAGGGGGCAACGTCCTTATCACCTTGAGAACCGATCACCGAGGTTAAGCAACGTCGGGCGCGGTCAGTACTTAGATGGGTGACCGCGTCACGTTGACTTTTTGTTTCCTTACAAGGCAAAATTTTTATTTTTTAACCGACTTCAAAAAAAGGAGGAGGTTCTCAATTCTTTTTTTATATGAAAGCTGGTGCTTTCCGTGTGGTCCCATTTTAATTTTGCTTAGTTCTGATAATGGGATCCATGAAAATTCATGAAAAAACTGTAAAAATTTAAGTCGGTTTATAGTTTTTAAGTTTTTTGAAACAAAATTAATTATTTATTTTACAGATAATGGCACTCTTCGTGCGCAAATCCGACTCACACTTGGCTGGTTTTATTTTTTCAGAGTTTCTCACCCAAAGGGTACAACGGGGCTCTATTACTATTACTACTGAGACTCCATTGACACTATAATTAGTTTCAGCAGAACGCAATTAAAACAGGATTATTAACAAAGAAAACTATTCGGAATCTTTCGTTTAACTTTTTCTTCGGAAAAACTAAAGCTTTGAAAAGATTACCAGCATTTTCTTGGAAAGTTTCTATCATTCGAACAGTTTTACAAAGTATTGAACAAAATTAATTGGATGAGAAAATTCACAGTCAGTAGGATTAGTGGGATTACAATTACTCTATGCAAAATTTTAAACTTGATCTGTTCATTTGTTTTGTTTGTTATTACAACCACCCATCGATGTGATTTGTCTCACATTATTCATTTATTATTTTAATAACCAAACTTTCGCATTGTTATACTCGTATTAGTGTGATTACACAAACAACGTCTGCGCTGTTCTTTTAAAGACAAATACGAGTATATTAGTATCAAGCCGTAGAATTAACCTACGCCGCGCCGTAGCAGAGGTCTACGCCGTAGCAGATCTCTTCGTCGTAGCAGAGGTCTACGCAGTAGCAGAGGTCACCGTAGCAAAGGCCTACGAATGTAGTAAAACTGTATGATATATGTACAGGGTAGGCTAATTATTATTGCCGTAATACAAAGTATTCTATCAAACCACTAGTAGTGTTGTTGTTTCTCTAACCGTAAAGGATCAAGTTTTATGCGACCTCGTGCTAGAAAGGCCTTATAAAAAATCGGATAAGATGCCGACCCTGATTATAAGTCATGTTAAACTTGAAATGGATCGCCACGTGACATTGCAAGCTTATATCCCCCCACCCCCGCGAGGTGAGGGGGGGGGGGGGGGGGGCAGGGGTCCTCGTAAACCCAGATATACCGTCCCCTGCGGCATTGCATAAGTTTCACCTATAATTTCCGATCCCTCCAACCTAGAGCCGAGTTTAAGACTTTGAAGCCGATTTCAAACTTGGAGCTTAATAATCGTATATTGAACTGTATTCAATTGTTAGTTTGTTAGTGGGCGGTACTCGTACTAACATTCTAAGGCACTCCATTACGAAGTACCTACTTGTGAAGGCTCTCGAGAGCCGCTCCACAGAATCATGAACAGTTCTTATAGCACCCTGCCAACGTGACCGGGCCGGGGGCGGGACGACTAGCCTGCAGTTAAAGACGACTTGCTTCTTTCCACCAAAATTATAATGACAGGTTTGACCTTAAAATAAATGAAATGAAATAGTTTATTATGCAATACATGTACACATGTAACTAGTACAATTACAATAATTATAACAAAACTTACAATATAACAAGGTAGGTAGGTACTTAAATTGTAAGTGAGTTTGCTAGGGGCACTAATTCTAATATAACCTTCTGGAACCTTCTGTTTTATTTTGAAGAAAAAAATATTGCCATTTTTCGTTTTTTGAAAAAATATCGGTAAGCCCAAAAAATGATATTTGTCAAAAAAAAACAAGTTGGTCTTAATCGACTCTATTTCGGTTTAAAGATTCCTTATTTTCTCAAAGAACATAAAAACAGTTCACTTAAAATGAGAAAAAACAAAACTTGTACTTAAATTTAAGTATCTACCTGCTTACATTTATATTTTAGCTCGTGTGTGCTAACTAATTAACATAATCGTACATCTACTTACTTAGTATAAAAACAAAAGAAAAATAACAATGGCAGAAAAAAAAACAAACCAATCGAATACAAGTGGAGGAACAAAACATATTTCCAACTAGAAACACTTTTCCCAAAGTAAGTTACCAAATCAGATCGAAGTTTTGGCAATAATAAAAAAAACAAATCCCATACATTTTCTATGAAAAAACGAGTAAGTGAAAACAACAATGTCACTCATTCAATGGTTCTTAATTTAAACTCGTATTTAACCACGAGTACTTTTTTAAGTTGGTACTCGTCTCTAAAATAGGCGATTACTCAAGTAATGGTAACCGTTTAATAATACGTAATGACGTGGTAAGAAGAGAACGCATCATTACTTTACTTGAGGGTCACATGAGTGAGTTGACATTCGTTTCCAAGCATTGTTTTAAAATTTCTCTTTCCGTCTTTATTCAAAACTGTTCATAAGCATCACTCAAGCACAAAAACAAAGAAAATCATACAAAAAGACATAAGTATGAAGTTTTTAAACATACGCGATCACGACATTTATCAATATATTATTATGAAGTTATTCCCAACGTCTCACGAAATGTATTCTCAACGTCTCACGAAATGTATTCTCAACGTCTCACGAAATGTATTCTCAACGTCTCACGAAATGTATTCTCAACGTCTCAAGTGAGACGGTTCCTATTCTCATCGACTCACGAAAAGTCAGAGAGTTTCATAGTATAATGTACAACGTCTGTTGATCATGTTTATCAAGAATGGCCTCTATAGGAGTTGAGCTACCTCAACATTGTTACAACAGTGCCTGTGACCACGACAGAGTGTAGACTGCTGAAACGTCAGGAAAACAGGTAAATAAACGCGATAAAAACTTGTTGATATTGATGATACAGCTAAGATAAGACCACGGTGCACGGTGTTTATGTTTAGTATATCATATCACACACAATACATAATGTGTAGTTTATCACACTGGTAAATGCTAAAGTTTGATTGTTAGAATTGTGGTTAGAATGGTATAACAACTGAACGGATCGGCCTTAATTTTTCCATTAATGTAGATTTAGACCTGGAAATCAGACTACCTATAAATCAGTTCAATGAGATAGAAATAATCTATAAATGTTTCCATAGAAACAACACGAAACTATTACAAATATTCAGGGTTATTTATCATATTTACCTATTTTTCTCGACGTTTCAACAGGCACGTTAATATATGTCAATAGGTAAATAAACGCGATAAATACCCGTGAGTATTTATAATATGTTCTGAACTTAAAACGAGACTAGAGTTTGATGTAACTCCTCCGCTCCGTCCCCAGCGCTGGGTTGCGTACTCCATCTCCCGCCGCCGCCGCCGTCCTCTCGACGCGAGCCTCGCTATTTGATGCCATCAACTACTCGCTACTTAGCGCGCGGCGCGGCGGCGCGGGGGCGCGGGGGCGCGGGGGCGGTGACACACCGAGTTTCAGTTTAGTTTATCACACTCACTACTCAGAGGTAACAAACATCCATCCATCCATAAATCTATACAAACTTTCGCATTTATAATATTAATATACGAAAGTTTGTACAGATGTATGGATGGATGGATGTTTTTTTCCTCTTCACGCCAAAACTACTTTTTATCCCATAAATCAGTTCCCGTGGGATAGAAATCACCTTTAAACGTTTCCGAACGTTCAAAGCGTGCGAGGCCGCGGGGCGCAGCTAGTTTACCATAACGTCGTATAACATAACAGGCAACTCAATGCAACTTTCTTTCTCGTCTATCCAATAATAATCTCGCTTTTATAATGTTATAAAGTAAATATTTTCATAATTTACCTACATAATGTGATGGAATAAATAAAAAAAACACCAAATATAACAAAGATATAGTCAATTCATTTATTTAACCACTGACTGTTTGCTCTAAGAAATCAAATGATATCCTAAAAAATGATTTTTACGGGACTTTTTACAAAGGGAGGGCGCGGATTCGAGTCCCGTTTAAGTCGACATTTTTTGGGATATTATTTATTATAAAAAAAACCAGAGTGTAAATTATATTACCCAAAAAAATGTTGACCCATACTGACTGAAAATTATGAAACACTGGCATGTTTAATTGTGTTTTCATTATTTTGAGGGTGAGTGGGTGCTCGTTCATTCTACACGGCGGCGCACGGTTGAATAACTCAAAGCTGATACTTGCAAAAAATTTAATTGCTTTCAATTAAATTGGTTTATGGTTTAGGTTTTATATTCCGACATCCGCCATGCATAGACAGTTCTCGCCGTGCCATGTTGTTTAGGGACCCTATTGCTAAGACTCCGCTGTCAGCATCACCAGGCTGCGGCAAGTCTGTATCTCATGAACCGAGATAGTTAGACAGCTGAAATGTTCACAGATGATGTATTTTTGTTGCCGCTATAACAACATAAAACTAGTAGTTCTCCGAACAGTGAACCTCGCGAACACTAACTATTTTTAAACAGTACTGGTTTTTTTTATGCCCGGGTATCGAGTAAATTTTTTTCATATAACCGAGTATTTGCAATGATTTGCAGAAAAACTGGCAAATATTCTTATATAATAATTGTTTGTAAAAATAGGTACCAACCTTTCTGCTACGGGTTTGTTTATCGTTTGCGCAGGAATTTAAAAATCGAATGCAATAAAATCAAATAATGTTTGCTCACTAAATATTAATCTGTGGTAACAGGTGAACAACCTTTTTCAGTACCTATAAGTAGGTACCTAGACCTAGCTAGGTATTTTAAATTGATTTGACCAACACCTTATACCTACCTACCTACTTAGTCCGTGCAGTTTGAGGACTCTTGTGGCTTGATGTTAGATGTTCATAACATAGAAACGATTCAGAACATTCCCTATGATATACCTACCTAGGCCGCCGCCCCGCCGGCACCGCCTCCGCCGCCGCCGCCGGCCAGCAAGAACGACCAACATCTTCTCATGCTTCCTTTCCTTTTTAACCCACACAAAAATAACGTGCCAAACTGTTGCTCAAACACCAGCTTCAAACAACAAACAATGTCTAAAGTCAATAAAAACCAAATTCTGTTCCTAGGTATTTTTAATAGATGGCGTTTATTCATCGATTCAAAATTGATACGTAAAAGAATAGAAGTCGTTAGTAAATAACAAAGAATATTTTTTAGTTGATTCAATTTTTGAATTTGCTTTTTGAAGCTCCGTCATTTAAAAAAAATATATAATATAGTTTCATAGATATAAGACTTCACTTTCACACACTAAATCGACGGTCTCCACGTAAATTATCGAAACTGCAAAAAAGCCATTTTCGTTTTATTGCACCAATAGGAAGTAAAGATAAAGATTTATGATTCTATTATTTTTATTTTTTTTTAATATTTATTATTTCAACTATTTTGCAATCGAAAAGAATCGAAATTGCATAAAATTAACACATTAAAACACGAACCTCACGCTTTCGATGTTATTCGTGGTCAGCGGTACCCGGGCGACAATCGAAACTACCTGTTTCGTCAGTGTTGAATGAATTGTGAGCGAGGGCTTACGTGCGCTCTCACTGAGAACCAGATAAGCAAGCACTTTTTTTAAATATTTTTTTTACAATATATTGTTATTTTTGTTATATTTGGTTTAAACTATCGGAAGTGGTAGATTCTATATTATACTAGGACAATGAGCCCCTTTGTTCTATCGAATCTACCACTTTCAATAGTATTCTCTGGTTTTTGTAATGATAAATTTATCGAAAGTGGTACATACGATACTTTTCTCTGCTATGAACATATCGAAAGTACCATTTTCGATACTTTACTACGTCAAAGTAATAGTTTCACCTGTATTTTCGATAGATGTAATTTGTTACAAAGTTTTTATACTTTATTTTTAGCATCTCCTGTGCGATGTGAGTTTACCAACGAGGAGTGGAAATATTAAAATGACATTTACGAAGAAATTGCGGTGGTAGATGGCTAGATAGGCTAGGACAAAATGATTCTAAAATCGAAATTTTTGGTAATAATTTATTTATTTATTTACTTGGACACCCAACAGAAAAAACACATCGCATACAGAGTTAAAAATTAAAGTGGTTTTAAGTCTAGAGTTTTTCTAAAATACAGAGTGCCTCAGCATGGGCATGGTAATTAATGTACTCTTATTCTATCTCTTAACTCTGTCTCATGATTTTTATCGTCCAAAAAATCAACGACGCAGTTTAAGAAGCTTGTGGCATTCCAAGTGTCAAAACTACAGCAATGCAGTACAAACGGAAAGACCGTACTATAGTTAATGGCAACATCAACGTCGCATACCATATGCCGAAAATAGATTAATGCGACTAGTGTCATTCGTTTGATAACACAGAAAGACCTACCGAAGAAGCAAGAGTCTCACGCCAAGCATCTTTCGAATAAACAGACTGGACGAAAATACAAAGCTGAGGATAAAGAACAAGCTATTCAAAACCCTGGACAAATAGTACCTATGCGCAACTTACGACTTTCAGAAGTTAATTCACTGCCCTTGTGTAGAGATTTCATTATTTTATTATAAAAGAAAGGTGTCACTTATGTATCTGACAGTATTCGACGCTGGAAAGAAGTAAGCATCTTGTTACATGTGGCCTGAAAATATAGCTAAACGTAGGGCCAATGAGGTTTCTAGCTGCTTGCTAGATTTTATCCAGCTTAAAGTAGCAGATGGTGCACATTACTTTAGATTTTGGTCCGGTAACTGCACCGGCCAAAACCCTGACAGGACAGTCTACAACCTCTACATGCACGCTAGCAGAAAATTCAACATCGATTTCACGCACCGATTTTTAGAGTTTAAACTGTACATAAAACGAAATCTTACCAAGAAAGCCTATTACTTACTTACTACTCCTTATATGATTTCAGTAATGATGAAAATGCTTGGCTGGATGTCGCCCAGTTCCACACCGACAATAGTATGTAAGAACAGTTAGACTTAGTTATGCTAAGATTGCATTAGTTGATAAGCGATAAACAAACTCGCTAGTGGTTTCTTTTTCACTTCTCTCGCTAGTGGACAAAAAATTGAAGTGAATTAGAGTCAATTGCACCTTATTTCTTGTTTAATAGTAATAACTATTTATCAAACTGTTTATATAGTAAAAATTTTACTTGTCAAGTGCTTTTTTTGTAAGTCTAAAGAAATAAACGATTTGACTCTGACTCATGCTCTTATTGAGAGATCTTCTAAAGAGAAAAATAATTTACACTCCTGATCAAAATGGTACGCATTAGTTCGTTGGGCGAATACAAACAATTCTTCTTACAAAGTAACTGAAGTGTGCGTGACCGTGGGTGTTTTGACATTTTATAATTGATTTCATAGTGACAGTATAAAAGTCTAAGATACCTCTGCGGAGACACTACAGCATGCCGTTCCTAATATTTGTATGGAAAATCGATCGTCTTAGGGCGAACTGACTTTGGCTTGACCTAAACTCTTACGTCGAGAGGCGTACTGTCGTATCGCTTTTTAAATCTTTACGTCTGTGGGTCCAGCAATGTGTTACTACAAATTTCCCTCTTTTAATAATTTATCATTGTTTTATTTTTATTTATCGCAAATATCCATTGAAAATTACTTAGAAGTCTGATATAAATTAATATCAGAGAGTTATCTCATAGCGAAACTAGTTTGTGTTACCTTATCTGGAAAAAAAAAACAATTCAATATAACAAAGAATACAATCGAAAGTACCACATTAACTAGTTGAGTAACATTTTTTGTCGCAGAAAAGAATCGAAAGGGGCACATTCGATAGTAGTCTTAAATATTTTGTCACAGAACAATATCGAAACTGGCACATTCGATAAAAATGTAACCAGCAGGAGCCGAGGAAAGTATCGAATGTGTAATATCACTTAAAATATGAAAATTATGAAAAACTCTAGTACATGTTAGAAAAATATACAATTTTCTTATAAATATACACTTCTTATATTGAATATTCGAATTAAATTTTTGTCAAAAATCAAAATCTAAACTTGGATTTGCTCCCCTGTAAAGTACGGTTTTTGCAGTTTTGATAGATTACGTGGGGGCCGTCGAAATGTTACTTAGATGAACCAACAGGTAGCGCTAGGTAGCTAGCATTAGCAAATCACAATATTTTTTGTGTTGCTACTCTGTTTGTCAGATCTAATAATCCTCATCAGATTTTCACCAATTATTATTTATGAGGGTAACTTACCTCTATATTGTTTACCTGTGCTACTACTATGAAATAATCTTTGAAACCAAAACTCTTTCATTTAGGTACATGAGCGCCATCTCTGTAAAAAATAATGTAGTTCTTACTGCACAAACTGCAAGCATGCGCGTGACCGTAATAGGAGGTATTACTCTTGAAATGTTACGCGGCGGGCGCGACGGTTGCATATTGCATTTTGTGTCTATTGATCTGCTGGCCGTGCCTAAGATACTGATCAAATCTTTACCATTTTTTATGAGAATTATACAAAACATTCATCTGTTATTTAAAAATAAAGCATCGAAATCAGATGTCTCAAAGCGGAGATATTCTAAAGCCCCCTTTTTGCCTTTTTTTGGGGGAAGTACAACTTTAATCAAAACCCCCGACGACAAAAGAAATCTATAAAATCGTTGAATCTGTACACGAGATTTCATAACTATCGTTTGTAAAATACGACCTGTAGAGGAGTACAGACATACTGACAAAAAAACGGGAATATTGAATAAATAGAATAAAGAATAAATAAAGAATTTATTGTTGTAAGCTATACCGTGTCCATTTTGAATGAGGCATAAACGTATACAAACCGCCCATACCTAACCTAAAATTCACTTTGTTGGCGCGTCCTTTCATACGTAATTTACATTACTTGTCGATTTTAGATCCTCCCTTCAATAAAAATTGCTTACAATTATATCTGAAACTCGACGCCAAGCAAGTGAGTTTTTGTTATTTGTATCGTGGTTTATTTACTAACATGCTCCATGCTGGATGGATAAACCATAGGTGTAACATTACATGAATATTGATCTTATAGGGTAAGTCCGGGATTTACGCCCAATCAGGATACACGCCTCAGTGCAATTGTGTAAAATGCAAGATACGTGTGCAAAAGAATACCTTATAATACGGACGCGCCCCTTCCTCAAGTCAGTCTGTCACAAAAATTTGGCACGTGCGGTTGTGCGTAGGAGTGCTAGTGACAATGACGAGTCAAACAGTCGTTATTTTACTTTATGGATGATTTTCGGCCCTCTATAACTTTGGAGTTAATAAGTAAGTTTTTTTGTTTTTTGATTCTGAATAAGGAGTAATGTATATAGATTATTATAAATTTAATTTTTACTCTAAAATAAACTATTAACCACTATTTCTTTCAAAGGCATCTATCCCTGTGAAAAGGGATATATGCCCCAATAAGTTTTGGGATATTTGCCCCTAAGGGCATCTATCCCTTGCCGTACTTTCGTGTACTTAACTATGTTATATGATTCAGATTGGAAATGCCCGGAAAAACAAGCGTAAAGCCGGCGTCCGACCGCGTGTAATTACATGGACCAAAGAACCCATTGGCAGCTATGGCAGAACTGACAAATAAATAATTTTAATTTAAATTTTTGTTATAATGCTTATTTTTATCTTGAAGATTATGTTTTAGTGTTGTAGATGATTGATCTCTTTAGTGTTTTAATTGAAATTGTCTATGTTTATAGTAAATTAGTAACGTCATCCAATGGCTTATTGTAATTAGGCTTGCAGTTTTTAATATCATTATATTTTTGTACCTATTATTATTGGTCCCTTGGTGTTCTTTAGTGTTTTTAATTAAAATGTTTATATAAATAGCTGAAACAATATATATATTTAATAAATAATAATGTTGATTGAAACGTATGTTCAAAATAATTGTTTTCCTGCAAAGGGCATCTATCCCGTTCAAAAAAATTGGTGTTAGGCATATAACCCGCATGTGAGGCATCTATCCCATTATGCAGTTTTATTTTTAACTCAAAATATACGTTTTATTTATTGACTAGTCTACAAAAAGCACTACAGGGCGATTAAATAGATTAACAAAGCGACGGCACATATGAAAACCATCGGCGTATTATTTGTATTTATGGAGATATGAGTGAAATAAAAAAGGTTGGGCATATATCCCGGATTTACCCTAAATAATATTATAGAATCTCTAGTTTGCCGGTTAGGCTTACAACTTAGATACATGCAAGTTAGTAAAAAGTGCTACAGTAAAGAAAATTTAAATTGTTTTGACAATAGGGTATACCTACGCATGTGATTTCAAAATGGCTAAAAAAATATATACGTATTCTCTATTGATATAGAAACATATCTACATATTTTTTTTGCATTTTGAGATGTTTTTATTGTAGAATTTAACCATTGAAAAATTTATATTTTAAATCTCAATCGCAAAATTTCAAAACGCTACGCCATTGACTAAAGCGGACGTGACATCACTGTGCACATTTTTTCTTTTTTTATTCTGCTTGCTGCACCATGATTTGACACTATTCTGCCCACTTGACATTTCGTATTGTCAATTATTTTCAGTTTTTTTCGGAAAACCTCTTTCCTGAGATGATCACTACCGAGGTCGTCACCAAAGGTTTTAATCAAGTGTGTACGTCGACGTCACATAAACATGGCGCCAATAAAAATCGGGTGATAAAAAACGCTGCCATTTTTATCACCCGAAAATGATTGTAGTTTTGATTTGTTTTTTTTTACCTTGTTAATGCGAAATTCAGTGAGCGTCTTATCATTCCTCGGTTAAATAATGACCTAAAGAATCGATTAAAACAATAAAAAAAAACGATGCATATACCCTATTGTGTTTGAAAATTTAATTGACCCTGAGTACCTTCGTGAACTAAAGTTCGGTTCAATAAAAAAAAAATATTTATCCGTCCCAAGCTTTTTTATCCTTTAGCTGATGTTTTGTAGTAAGCTATTTCGTACAACAAGGTTTTGATAATTGGTTTGAATTTATTTATTGATAATTATTTTTGCTACTCATTAAGAGTGATTGAACACCAGTTGCTGAGCGAACTGGGGGCCTAATTCCGCTATTTTTTAAACAAAATGCCATAATGGCGCCATACGATTGAGATAGAGATTAAGTCGTAAATTTATTTGGTATTCTCTTACGATAAGATTACAATCTCTATGACGTATAATAGCGTGTCAATAATGTGGTGGGGCATATAATTATGGCTACTTCCCATTTGGTAAGCTTCCCATTTGGTAAACCTCAAACTGTACCTACTAAAAAGTTGCGTTTGGTAAACATTTTATATGTCATACATTCAGTCCCATTTCGTAAACATTTAAGTAATGACATGTATTGTTTCCCATTTGGTAAACTTTTAATTGAAATGGGTACAGTCAAGTAAAAAATCAAACACGAAACTGATGATAATATTGTCACATATATTTCAATAAAAAAAATTATAGAGTAATACAAGCAACTCGTGATAATTGGTTCAAACAAATTTCCAATGATATTTTTTCACTTTTGTAATCGCCGAGTAGATTGTTAATTCGTATATCATTTTGGATAGACTTTTTTCTTCTTTTTGATATAGTTTCTTCATTGTTATAAAATCTGAAAAAGAAAATTGTGTGAATTAAAGAATATTGTACGTATTTGACGACCCTGTTGGCGTAATGGTCACCATGCCGGACTGCCACGCAGATCCCGGGTTCAATTCCCGGTACGGTCAACATCTATGTGATGAGCAAAGTTGTTAGATGTGGTCTGGGTGTTGGATGTATGTATTTATATGAAGTATTTAAGTATGTATATGTAGTACATCAGTCTTGTTGGTATTAGTAGGTAACCATATCACAATCTAATAAATAACTTACCATGGTACTAACCGGCCGAGTGTGAAATATTATATTATATATTATTATATTATGTATTTATTACACGTATCGCCTAAAAATACAGTTTATTGTAAGAAAAAACAAAAGTACCTTTTCAGAAGATTTTCATAATGTACAATATTTCCTGCTATTGTTTCGAAAAATAAAAGAGTTGATGGCTTTTTTCCAATTTTGCAATTGAAACTCCGATTCCAAGATTCCATAAGGTTTGTCGTACGGTGTCTTTGTGCGTAGCAGCACCAAATATTCACCATATCTTCATTTTCCAACCACTGATTCACAAAGTAATCATTGAATTCCGTTAAAGCTTTTTCTTCAAAACTGTAACAAAATGAATTCGTTGAAGATTAGTAAAAATACTTAAAATAATACCTACATTATGATTTCTGACGCATAAAATAAAGTATGTAGCGCCTTTCCAAAGCGGTGGTAGAAGAAAAATCCAGATCTAAACGCGTTCATTTAGATATTTACTGCAAAATTAATTTACCTTTGACTCATAACGTATAGCCAGCCATCGTTTATGTCCTCCCGTGGTAAATGTGCAAGAGCCATACATAGTTTGACGTGATTGTGAGATTCTTCATGTTGCAATAAGCCAAGAGATTTTGCCTTTCTTAATAGTGCTCTGCCAAAATGAACAAAACACCCTTTGACAATAATGTTTGGAAACGTCTTTTTTATTGCATTTATTGGACCTTTTTCGAAATCCAAGGTCATAATTTCTGCTGTCCACTCTGGTAAATGAGATTTTAGTTTGGAAAACAGCCTTTCATATGTAGTTTCTTCTTTATTTGTTAACACTGCGTAAAAAAATGGTACAATATTTGTTCCAGTTTCTGTACTTCCTATGTCTCCGTGTATAACGTAAAGTTGAAGAAACGGCTTTGCACAACATTTGAACGTTCCGTCTGCAAAGTAGTGACGGACTTCATTTAAATGTCCAATTGCGCTCTTTGAAGCAAACACAATAATTCTGTTTTCACCGTCGATCTCATCAAACAATAAATTGTCTTTAAAACGGTCAGGTACGACAATTTCTGTAGAGTTAGTGTGTTGAGATTTCTTGATGCCCAGTTGTCTATTTCTGTATCTATAAAAGCTGCTTTTAACTTTGTCAAAATTTGGTAATGCTTGTATAATTTCGTAACCATCATCTTTCAGCTTTTTAGTACAACTCCTGTATGTAGCTGGAATTGGCTTCAGATCGTCACACATGATTTTTTTACATTTTTCGATAGCTACTTTCACTTCATTTTTTTCAAAATTCGGAATGCAAGAATTGCAATGAGCAGTTTCTCTTAAAACATGGTTCCTATTCGAATTTAAAGTTACACTTGCCGAACACTCAGCTTTTCTATTTACACAGCGCCACCAACTTGAGTCCTTATTATTTTTCTGTTTATAATATTGATATCCACCACGTAATAAAATTTCACCGCCTCGTGCACTATTAACAATTTTTAATTTCACTGTACCACTAGAAGATCCCGCATCAGACATTGCAACGACCTTGCACTATGCATAACACGAGTAAACTGATAAGGAGAATCCTGTTTACAAATTGTAATGAAATTACGTGAACACCATTTATCTAGGCTTTATTCGACAAAGAAATGCAGTAGATAAATAAGTTTTGACATAATCGTTGACAAGGTTACCTAGGCAACTAACTACCTAATCTATGGTAGAAATGCACTATGATCTTATCCCAAAGAGTTCTCAAGTCATACCACCATGAACCCGCTCGGTGCTTCTTTTGCGGCACTTGGTATTTTGACAGACTTTATAACGTTTTTTTTACATGCTTCTTGATTAGCCGTTCTTTTTGACGATCGAGATTCTAACTCAAGACTTTGAAGCATTTCAAAACCAATATCTCATTTCAATAAGCATTTGACTCTGACTGTACCGCACTAAAATAATAATACAATCATGGTTTACCAAATGGGAATAAATGTATGAAGTAACAAATTGTTTACCAAACGCAACTTTTTAGTAGGTAAAGTTTGAGGTTTACCAAATGGGAAGCTTACCAAATGGGAAGTAGCCATAATTATAATCGTAATAGTCATAGATATGGCAAAACAAAAAAAGATCGTGTTAGTAGAATACCAAAAGGTGTCAATGGCGGTGATTGTTACGCGATAATGAAGCAATAATAGTGTCATAGTGAGGCGATTGTGTTAGTGGAATCAGGCCCCAGGTTATTTGTTTAACAGTTTACATTTTAAAATATTAAGTAGTGCTTATAGTCTTAAAAAATTGCTTTAATATTTATTTTGAGTCTCTTCGCTCAACTATCGTAAAGTAGTTCTTGGTGTGTCGGAGCCCTATTTCCCCGTGTAATGTACACAGAATGGCGTAATGTCTGCGAGTCATCGAGCCGCGCAAATGGCGCAAATTGACGTGCCATCCGCCGCCGCCCCCGCCCCCGCCCCTCCATCCAGCACCGACTATAATCTGAATGCATTATCTAAACTCACTGATGGGGAAAATTACTTGACAGTCAAACTGCACAGCGCTGAACAATAGATGTTGTCACTGACGCATGCCTGCAATGATAACGACGGCTTAGATCAAACTTAATACAATATACAGTCGTTTTTTTGTACTCAAGCGTGCTTTTTTTATGATTAGTTGAACCGTGTGCTTAATATCCTGTTAAAAAAATATTAACCGACATCAATTTTCGTAGTTTTTTCATAGATTTTCACGGATATCATTGTCAGAACTGGACCGCAGTAAAATAAGACCACAAAGAAAGCACCAGTTTGATTAGTCGTAGAAGTCGGTTAAAAATGGTCAGCGAATGTAGTTATGCTCAGTCGGTGACCGGTGACCGTCCGCGGTGAGTCGGCGGGAGTCGTCCCCGGAGAGCCCTTCAACAGATCTAGGAATCCAATAAACAGGTAAAACCAGCCGTCTTCAACAGTGCGGGCCGGGCTCATGGCGGACGAATAATGAAACATGAAACCACACGTTGATTTATAATGAACCGAATGGTAAGAAACCGGTACCGGTGATACACATAGCACACGGTTGTTCAAATCTACTTGCATACTTTCACTAAAGTTTTTATAACGGGTTTCAACATGTGTGTGATTTTTAGTTGACCACTAGGTGTGGCTGTAGGCTGTGTGGTGGTGGCTGGGCACCACACCATCTCTTCCCACGGATGTCGTAAGAGGCGACTAAGGGATATCCACCAGGGGACGGGCAGCAGCGCCCCCTGCATAACAATTCTACCACCAAACTGCGATCCCCAACCCGCATGCTCTGTGTGGAGATTATGGGCATTACGCATTACCCTCCTTTTGATATACGCCAGTTAGGCGCTTATCAGGGGAAGGCCTGCGTCCAGCTGTGGACCAATACAAGCTGTAGAGTGGTAGGTATGGCTTTGATTTAATAACGGCCTTCACATGTCGGTGGGCACTACCCCGCCGCCCCCGCCCGCCCTCCGTCCACACTGATTTACGCGCGTCCCGGCGGCGGTCGCCTCCACGCCAGAACAGAATAAATACGGTGTCTTAGAATGTACGTTGCTCTGAATTTAGTGGTTATTGCTTCTGCGTGAATCACGTTTGAATGCAAGTCCGGGTTGTTTACGATCCTGGGTTTCTTGCGCTAACGGGTTTGTTTCAGATGGTAGTGTTTGAGTAAGATGTTAGTAGGTAACCGTGGACAGTTGAATACAGTGTCCCATATGTACGGGCTGTGTAGATTTAGCTATCTAGAAAAAATGCGGAAAATTTAATAGCCAGTTCTTTACATGATCATCATGTATTTTACTTAGTTCTAGCATAAATAACGATTACACTTTTTTAACAATGCAAGCTTTGTCAGCTTGAAGTTATAGAGGAGCAACATTTAGCTTCTACTCAGCTCATAGCTACCTCTAGCTAATACCTATCAGCCTACATAATTTACTGTTGAGCACACTTTTTTAACATATGCACACTATTGCACACTGCCTCAACATATGCACACTGTTTTAACATATTTACACTGCCTCAACATAGCACTGTCATACACCATACATTCTAAAATTAAAACACAGTTATAAAGCAAGTTGCAAACGCTCATCCAGCTGATAAAACGTTAAATTATTATAATATTATTCATAAAACCTTTTCATTATAGTTGAGGGTAGTTAGTTATTAAAATTAACCAAACTTTTTCGGTATGAGAAAGTTCCCAACAGTGTTGTCGTCGGGAGTCGGGACTCACTGCGCTCAGCCGGGGTCCGCTGGAAGCTGAATTTGCTTCGAAGTCTATTCACATATTAAAATTGTATTACAGAACAACGTAAGAGTTTGATTCGTTACGATTTTTTTTTGATGAATTGTAAAATTGCAAGCAGATTTATCAGTTCTATCCACATCAGTTACCGATATACAAAGTTGTTGGTAACATCCCGTCACCATCGCAACACTGGACACTGACTACTGGCTACTACAGCATGAGTTGAGGGCAATATTATCAGCAGACTAGAACGCCCCAGTGCTAGTGAATCCCGGGCCCGCGGTCGCGCCGCGGCCCGCGTCGGATCTACAGCCTCTCAATTTTTGTCACGCTTGTGAACGCCGGGCCCGCTACATCTGCTGCTCACTTTCAAATCAAATCAAATCAAATCATTTATTTGCAGACAACGGGTTACATGGTTGGTATGATAATTTTAAAATATCGCTTGCGATGGCTTACCAGCTAGACAGCTTTGGTGTGCAAAAAATATATATACAAAAATATAAAATATATACTTTATTATTGTTGTGGTGACAAATGTGCCACACCGAGATATTTCTTTTCAAACTTCTGAGTTACAAAATCTGTAGCTTCAGGGTTTTTTTCTAAAAGGTATGTCTTAATACGCGTGTAAGGTTACACGAACATTTCGTCTGAACTAATGTGGCAATTTGGGTCCGCAATAAATACTCATCAATGCGACCTCCTGCTGGGAGGTTCCAAACCTTCCTGGCGAGGTTCTGCTCGTGGAACCGAGCCAGTGATCCATCGTCTACACTCGATCGTCTAATTGCATAGATAAGTAAGATATGTTTCGTACGTTCAGTGTTAACTTAATAAATGGCCTGTGTTAAGTTACAACTAAATGCAAAGAGACGTTTTTTCCATTCTTTTGGAATATATTAGGTCCTTACATATGAAATTGGCGTTTTTCGTACTGGCCACTTTAATCACAAATTTCTCCTCTTTGGTAAGGAATTCCAAATTCAAATTTGTACAGCTATAGACTCATGTATTTGTGCTTCGATGATCGTCATTCATTTGTTTTTTTTCTTCTGTTTTTTTCTGTTTGCGTCACTCATTTTACAAAATGGAAAATTCGACTGTATTTTTTATGTATGTTACCTCAGAACTTTGACTGGGTGGTCCGATTTTCAAGATTCTTTTTTTATATGAAAACTAGTGCTTTCCGTGTGGTCTCATTTAAATTTGGTTCAGTTGTGACAATGGTATGCATGAGGTTTACAGTTTTTTAAAACAAAATCTATTATTATGTATCTCTTTTGATTTGATATAGAAACATATCTGAATTTTTGCATTCTTTGATG
This sequence comes from Eupithecia tripunctaria, assembly GCA_955876795.1. Taxonomy (NCBI): domain Eukaryota; kingdom Metazoa; phylum Arthropoda; class Insecta; order Lepidoptera; family Geometridae; genus Eupithecia; species Eupithecia tripunctaria. The sequence goes on from OY041615.1 coordinate 15,662,017, forward strand.
TTTTCATTGTGAAATTTAATCAAATTTTCAACCATAATTAATACATGTATTACCAAGTTGGTGAAGGTACGGTGCGGTATCTTCACCAACTTGACACGGATCGTCTCCGCGTATTGCTCATAGATTAGTATAGATTCAGTTAACGGCACGACTAGAACGTTCTGCAGATTTATGTGTGTGCTTAATTGCCGACGTCTGCAGCCGCCGCCGCCGAGACACCGCCGACAATGAGCTCTGTTACCGTTACAATAAGATTTGTTTTTACTGAGATCGCAGCTAGTCGAGGTGCTTTATGGCCATCATCAGTGACTCGCCGGGTCCTGTGTGGTGTTGCTCTGCGGCATTCCGGACAACACGATGTTGTCTCAGCAGGGGGATGTCATTCGATGATTTTGTAGACAAACAAGGTTTCGAATCCAACCTCACCGTACAACGTTGCCCATAATTTTGTAATTTTCTTGTTTCTTTTTGATTAACATTTTATCAAAGAATTAAATTATTTTATCTTTGTTACCGACCAGCATTGCATTTACTTTTAAACCAACTTCAAATAAATCCTTTCTATGAACTTTTTGTCAAAATAATGTAGAGCGTAAACACTAACTTATACAGCTGTACTCAGGAAGATGCGAGTGGAGCGAGTTTTTATGAGGCTTGTTTGTTTATAGTTTTGGACACACGTTTTATTAGCGCCAGCTCTGTATTACTGTTTGATCTAACTTTACTACTGGTCAGATTTTGTAACCAACTGCACAATAGACGCTATTTATTTAGACATTTTATTTGACCTGGCCCAGAACTAAAACACTTATTGTGACTCGCAATGTTAAAATATATTCCGTGTATTTGTAACACCTGTAGTGCGATCACCAATCTGCCGGCCAAGCGTTGTCAGTTCAGCAAAGCCGGCATGCAGGGATGCACGTCCAGCTGTGGACGCGTGCGTGCTATGATGCCGGCACCTTATCCTGCCTTTCGTAATAACTTTATCAATTTACCAAGATTACAAGTATACCTAAAATAACTCTCTTGTATTGGTGTTTAGGATAGGGCTTCAAATTCCCTCTTCCATGAAAACCTTAATAGAGGTAATTTAGTTCGTTAAGTAGAGTATGGAGACAAGTTTGTCGTGTTACCTAATATTATCCACGCAAGATATATTAAACAAGTATGAGGTACCGAGTGTTGTGAGGTCTGTACCCGAGTCTGAGATAACGCCAGATTCTAATCTACGTTCCAGGGAACAAGCTCGCAACGCGCTGCCAGAAATTGAATGAAAATGTCTAGATTTGAGATAATACATACCTACATTACGTACATACTTTGTGCAAGGTTAAAGCAGACTGCAGACTGTTGCTACGAACTTAGAGCAGAAACAAGAACAATCTTATATGAGCTACTGGTCATAACGTAGGCTTACAATAAACGTCCAGAAACAATCGAATAGAACTGGTAGGTCAGTTCAATATTTGCTAAAAGAGCGGATTTGTTTCCTGCGCGGGTAGACTCGTTTTGATTTGATCGCGGCTCGTTTATACGCGGGCAAGTGGCTCTCGGGCGCGGCTTGTTTTATGTCGACGGGCTCAGTTTGTAGGCCGTTTGCAAAAATGTTATAGTTCAGTGAGTTAGAACACGGGCGTTAGCCGCGAGGGTCAGGATTTATGGACGAGAGGCCTGGGCCCCGTCGGGGCCTGCGGGAGGCCCCGGCGGGGCCGCTCCGTTGACGCGGGTTTATTTAACGCTCTCACATACACTTGGACATTCCCACAATAAAGTTGCTACACGACGTGCGGCAAAATTCGTTGTTAAATTTCGACCGTTGTGAACACTTCATGATGTTTAGTTTTAATGATTTGTTGCATCATGTGGATCGCGCTCCGTTTCCTGTGTCGTCGATCCAAAGGCTCGCTTACCATAGATACCAGTTTATTTCATCATTATTTCTATTCATCAGTGTCTGACGTGGCTTATTACTTGCTATTTTTGCGTGCGATGCGTGACGACGCAAATTATTGAACAAGTAGGTAAGTATACAATACAACTCGCTCACCCAACACATCACTCTGCTAAACTTGAGCTGTGAATAGTATGGTGCTAGCGTGCCTTGTAGTGTACGTTGTATTAGCACAAGGATCTAAATAAGAGATCAATAGATCAAAGTTGTTTGGAGTAGTCTGGTGATCGGCGCCGGTAGGGGCTGGTACAACTGTTGGCTACACCACCAACTTGCCAGCGCCGTGTTATATCACCACACCACAAACAAAAACCTACTCCACCCGTTCACCAGCCTCGTGTGCTCTTCACAATATAACTGTTATACTCCGCACACATTCGAAAGCTAAATAGAAAAAGCAGAGCTCCTAAGACCGTCGTTAAATTTTTAAATCAGCAGCGGGCGGAAGCCAAAATATAACCGGCTCAGTTAATCGCAAAAGTCCACAGATTACTGTTCTCTTTGGTCGGTAACTTTTGTTTAAAAAGCTCGCGCGGTAATCCCGACAAGTTTATCGCGAGGCGATGCGAATAGAGCGCCAATGGACGGGACGGGACAGACCCGGGACGGGAAGCGACAGTGATCGCGATATGTCGCGGTGAGTAAAGTTTACGAAATCATGCACCAAACGAAAACAAGCAAAAACTAGTTCTCCCCTCGTAGCCCCAAATTATGGCCTTGACAACTACAGCGCACTATCGAAAATGTTTGTCAACTAAATGACATCATTCTCAGCCTTACACCGCTACAGATAGAGTCTAAAGTAATACAGCTCGTCCGTTATCTAGTAATCCGCGAGTACGGACTAACTGCTTAATTATGCATCCGCGGTCCCGGGATTATGTTTTTATTTTGGGCTTAGTATTATAAATTCTTGGAATAGTCGGTTTAGCGCGGGCTTATCTAGGCGGCCATTACTCTCCGCGCGCTGACTGATTCACGCGGAGAGCAACACTTGCCGCCCCGCATCTGCGGACCGTACGCTACGTCGCGTCGGCGTCGCTACCAGAGGGCCTAGCCAATGTAACAATCGATGTCGAAAGCGATAGTAGAAAAGTCCAAAAATGTTTGGGTTTGACATAAGTCTTAGATATGTCACGTGATCTGTTTCGAATATTTCCCTAGGAATCTTTCAATTGTTTTCGATTCGCTTCATGCCGGTTGGCTAGGCTCTCAGGTTTCTTTGAATATTCCCCTCATTCCAAAATCTTTGAAAAACTGTTTCAAATTCGTTGTCGGTCCATTTCAGATAGAAATCGTATCCGAGTGTAATTTCCATTGAATCCGTAAGAGGAAGTGAAATCTGCATTTCCTTGGATTCGTTCTCTTCAGGTCGGTTAGCAGCGAAGTGGGACATAAATCATGGCGGGAAGGTTTTTCAGCGAGCCGGCGCGGCGGAGGCTTGGCGCGGCGCCAGCGCGGGGACGCGACCGCGGCGCGCTGCGGGCGCGGGGCTGCCGGCCGGCGGACACGGAGCGCACACGGAGCGCACACAGAGCGCACACAGAGCGCACGTCTGCGCAATGACAACTTTTGTGGCGCGGCGGGGGAAGGTCAGCCTGCGACGCAGGAGGTTACACATTATTATGTAAGATCATCGGGACAAATATGTAAGATCGTGGATCGTGTAAGCTGCGTGTCGCTTAGAATTTGTACCACCCTAACTCTTCCCGCGGGTGTCGTAAAAGCTGACTAAGGGATATCCACCGGGGGGCGGGCATCAGCGACCCCTGCAGAACAATAGGGTATATGCATCGTTTTTTTTTATTGTTTTAATCGATTCTTTAGGTCATTATTTAACCGAGAAATGATAAAACGCTCACTGAATTTCGCATTAACAAGGTAAAAAAAAATAAAAAGACGTGTGGCACTCGGGGACTGCCGCGGTAAAGCTATTGCAATGCCATCTAGAGGCTGATATAAACGATGTCATATTGGCGTATTGGCCATGTTTATTTGACGTCGTCGTTCACACTCGATTAAAACCTTTTGTGACGACCTCGGTAGTGATCATCTCAGGAAAGAGGTTTTTCGAAAAAGCTGAAAATAACCGACAATACGAAATGTGAAGTGGGCAGAATAGTGTCAAAACATGGTGCAGCAAGCAGAATAAAAAAAGAAGAAATGTGAACAGCGATGTCACGTCCGCTCTAGTCAATGGCGGAGCGTTTTGAAATTTTGCGATTGAGATGTAAAATATCAGTTTTTCAATGGTTAAATTCTACAATAAAAACCTCCCAAAATGCAAAAATAAATATGCAGATATGTTTCTATATCAATAGAGAATACGTATATATTTTTTTAAGTAATTTCGAAGTCACATGCATATACCCTATTATACCACCAAATGCGATCCGCATGCCCAGCGTGGGGATATTACCCTCGTTAATTTAAACGCTAATAAGGCGCTTATCAGGGGGAGGCCTGCGTCCAGCAGTGGACTAGGAGACTACTACTACTACATATTAAAGATCATACAGATTTTGCAGATATTTGTTCAGGGTATTCTGGATATTTTCTATGTATAATAAAAAAAACTTTCTATGTAGGTATGTGTATTCAGTATAACAGTTTTCTATAGTAGGTATCTATTGGGTGGGGCAAATTTTTGGCCCCTTAAGGGTAGCTAGTAGCTACCGTTTCTTTTATAGTTAGACAGTTTTGTTCATAGGAACCTTCTGTTTTACTTAAACATACCTACGTAACTAAACTGCCTTTTTGATAAACGTCATTTTTCATTAAGTTTAAATAAAAAAAAATGTTTGGTAATTAATATTATATATAATAATAAAAAAAATACGTAAAAATTTAATTCCTGAGATTCCTTCAAAATTAGCCTACCAACTTAAAAAAGTAGTAACATACGAGTTTAAATTAAGAACCATCGAATGAGTTACATTGTTGTTTTCACTTACTCGTTTTTCATAGAAAATGTATGGGAATTGTTTTTTTTAATTATTGCCAAAACTTACGATTTGATTTGGCATGTTACTTTGGGAAAAGTGTTTCTGGTTGGAAATAGAGTCGATTAAGACCAACTTGTTTTTTTTACAAAAGTCATTTTTTGGGTGAACCGTACTTTTGTTCAAAAAACTAAAAATGACAATATTTTTTTCATCAAAATAAAACAGAAAGTTTCTTAGAATAAAAACCTTTTAACTACAAAAGAAACGGTAGCTACTCTTAAGGGGCCAAAAATTTACTCCCTGTATACTTATTTTATAATGTAGCAGCGACTTGACTGAGCGCACGCGCACGTACCTTACGCACTACACGCGCTTATACTGCGACCCTTTCATTTCTTGTTAAACCGACTTTTAAAGAAGGAAGATGTTCTCAATGCGACTGTTTTTTATGTTTTTTACTTCAGAACTTCGGACTGGGTGGTCCGATGTTGATGATTCTTTTTTTATATGAAAGCTGGTGCTCTCGTGTGGTCTCATTTTATTTGGTCTGTGAAAATGAAAATCCATGAAAATAAATGAGAAACCGATAGAATTGAAGTCGGTTTACAGTTTAATAAAACAAAATCAATTATAAAAGGGCAGTAGGTATGTACATTGGTATACATACACATCTTACGCCTTGGTGTCTGGACCAAACGCAGTACGCTGCGGCTGCGTTATACGGTTAACGGCGCCGGATACGTAATCAGATGACAAACAGCTAGAGTGGTCAGATCAGACCAGAACTTTAGAGTAGAAACATGCTGAGGTCACAGCAGAGGAAAAGTATTACAAAACTAATTTCTTGATTTTGTAATCACAAGTGATTGTCAAGCATAAATTACAATGCCTGATAATCAATCACTTTTGGTTGAAAAAAAATGTGTATACAAGTAAATACGAACAAATAGGCGAGTGAGACCAATTTGTCGCATTTATGTTCCTCCTTGTTGGTGTCTTTTATTATTCTAAGCCTTTTTTATCTATGGTCTACATTTTTTTTATGTTAGCTGTGTCATACTGGCTAAGAATTTGCACCACCCCATCTCTTCTCGTCTCTAATAATTCTACCACTGAACTGCGATCCCCAACCCGCATGCCCTGCGTGGGGATTATGGGCATTACCCTCCATTAGACACCAACAAGGCGCTTATCAGGGGAAGGCCTGCGTCCAGCAGTGGACCAATACAGGCTGTTGAGGTTGAAGTTGAGGCATATGTTTTTGCGTATAATTCAAGAGTTACTTGGATCACCTGGTTCAGAATGCAACAATGCGTTACAAGATGTGGACGGGAGGGGGAGGGGGAGGCGGAGGTAACTGTGCCAAACTGGCTCGCGCCAGCCACCTGCATGTCTGTCAGTAAGTTACAATAGCATACAGACTCGGCTCCCGCCCGCGCCCACAGAGCTACGAACGTACGACTAGGTACCTACCTACTGTTCGTGTCTATACAACTGCATCCTTGCACTATCTATACTAATATCATAAAGAGGAAAGATTTGTTTGTTTGTTTGTATTGAATAGGCTCCGAAACTACTGGACCGATTTTAAAAAACTCCTTCACCATTAGAAAGCTTACTTTTCAGAGAGTGACATGCGCTATATTTTGTCCCAGAGTACGGGAACTACGCGGGTAAAACCGCGAGGCACTCTGCTAGTATCCTATCTAGCATATACATAGGTGAAGAAGTTTTGCTTACAGCAAAACTTCGTCACAATAAATCGCTGCTCTAATTTGATTTTGTTATAGTTATCTACTTATTCTATAAATCTTTCGATATGACCGCAACCGCCTCAAAGTCAAAGCAATTTGAAAGGTCGATATAAAATAAAGATCGCTCTTTATTGTAAAAAATCACAGAAATCGTAATAATAAGCTACTTATTATTACAATTTCGGTGACTCGGTACAGAGCTAGTTCCAGCTGTAGTGCAAGTCTCTCCGCCCGCCCCCGGCCGCCGCCAGTGTCAGCAGTCAGACAAAACAAACAGTAACTGGACCAAGTTTCCGTCATGTTTGATTTAGTTCAGCGTCCCGCGCCCCTCGCCCCTCGCCCGCCCCGCCTCGCATGCAGGGCGCGGGTTCGGATCCACTTCAGGTGAGTTCTATACATCTCCGGTGAAGATACTGTTCCAAGACAGCTCCTACCTCAATCACACTAATATTATAAATGCGAAAGTTGGGATGGATGTATGGATGAATGGATGTTTATTACGTCTTCACGCCAAAACTACTGAACGGATCGGATGATATTTTGAATACCGGTTATCTTAATACTGGTTAGGTTATCTGGAAACAGGCTACTTTTTATCCCATAAATCAATTCCCGTGGGATAAAAATCACCTTTAAACGTTTCCATAGGAACAACGCGTGCGAAGCCGCGGGGCGCAGCTAGTTACTTACTAATCTCAACAACGGAAATATGTCTTCACGAATCCTTCGTCATTGTTTTATCACTATCAGTAATTATAATGATTAGATACAATGAGTAACTGAGCGCTGCTATAAGAGCGACCAAAGCCTGGCTACGGAGGCGTTTGTTATAGAACTTCGAGTACATTCTATCTCCGATTATATTCGCGGTGATCATCCTGATTCGACGAATAATCACAATCATTATCACATAAGTATTGATAAATATTTTGTTGGGCTGTTGTTGTTATCTGTGTTTTGATTATGGAAGGACGTTGAACAGAAGCATGGACATTGGTTGTACATGTAGATTTGGACATTCTTTAGATAAACAAAACACAATCAATAATAATAGAGCATCATGATGTTAGACCGCAAAGATAAAGGAGGTTTTCATTAGAAACGGGAAACATCAGTGGGTGAGCTCTTAGCGAACTAGTTTAGAGGAGATGGCGCCAAGAGCGAGTCGTGCATCATCGGGCATTAAACTTGGAGCGCCGCCGCCGCCGCGCCGCCGGACGAAAGTGCTAAGTTAGATTGCTTGCGTAACTCCACAACTGTACTATATCACCTTTTGATAAGGCTCTTAGCATAACGTAGTTTGCCGAGGAGTACTCGGAGCCGCTGCCGACGCCTCGGGCTAGAAGGTGCCGAGGTGTTGCTGGCTATAATAGAGCTTACGAATGATGACGTCATGGTTCACGTGGCGTGGAGCCTCGCCGCTGCAAATGGCCCGCCATTTTGAAAAGTCGTTTTTAGTTGTGCTTAAGTGTCCCCGCGCGGGCGTCGTCATTAGATAAGCATGCAGGGGCGGCGGCGGCGGCGGTGGCGGCGGGGGCGGGAACTAAACCGGAGATAACTCACGGCGTCTTCCCTCCGGGACAATAACGGGAATATTTTATTGTTAGTGTCCCGGGGAGCGCTGGACACAGTTCATTTCTGTGATACCTTTACTATGTTCTTTTTGTTTGCCGTTTGGGGAACAATTTGTCACAACTATATTGTATTTATCTAGACTACTCAAAGTTATAAATATATGTAATTATAGAATCCTCATATGCTGTACAGCTGATGGGGCTGCGTCCCGGGGGAGCGCGGGGGGGGGGGGGGGGGAGGCGGCGCGGGGCGAGCGGTCGCCTGATCCTAGTTTCAATTAAGGCCGTGAAAGTTGCCGCCGTCTCGTAATTAATGTTCTTGATTAAAACTTAACTCTGGTCGGGTGTTTGACGGACTTGGTGCATCCCACCCGGGGGCAGCAGGACCCGGGGGCAGCGAGCTGAGCCTGGGGGCAACCCTCGCTTGCCCCAAGACAAGATCGGTAATGAAAACAAGTTCTTCGCTTAACCAAACTGTCTTGCAGTTTGGTCTCCTATCGTTTTACAAATAAATAATGCTGAAAAATCCACAAAGCATCATTTAGCCCTAATCTAAGCAGACCTTTTGGTATGGGTACTAGATGACTGATACATAATACAACATATTGCATACAAGATCGTTTTTTTTATTGTACATAGAAAAAGATCCAGAAGACTCGGCAGAAACATTTCTCCCAAGTAGAACCCGAAACCTCCTACGTCGAAGGCGGCCCTTCGCACGCCGCGCCCGTCTCGGCGCGCGGACATTCAAAACAAATCATACATGAACATAAAAACTGTCCTAATATAAAATAGAAACTCTGTTTGAAAAGACAACGTTTCAGTTATTAACTAAAAAGTTAAATTGACGAAAATAAAATTAATAATGTTAAAAGAGGTAGACTTAAAACTTTAAGCCCTAATGAAGGCACCATCGGGGTCCAAAGTGAGCGATCCCTCAGTGCGGCCCTGCGCTCGTACCTACAGTTTTGAGCTGGGATCATAGAGTTCAACTAAATATAGTGATGCGTTCCAAACTTGGGGGCAAGTTTAGTGACAAGCGGTGCCGGGGGCCGGCCTCGCGCAGCCCTGGGGCCCGGCGGGGCCCGGCGGCGGGGACCAGGGCGGGTCAACTCGGCACGTGGCGGGGTCGCTTGCCTCCGTGCCGTGCGCTGAGCACTCGGGGTACTTTACTTACCAGCTATTAAGTGCCGACAAATTGAAATTTAATTATAATTTCCATGTTTTAGTTTAAAAGCAATTAATTAGAAAATATATACAATATTATGCTACACTCTTAGTACGTTAAATATACTTGTAGCTTTACCATAACTGTAGGTTTAGTTTGGCCTCACTGCGTTGTGTTTGGCCTTGATTACCACGGAAGACTTTTACCAAGGGTAGGTAAGTACCTACATAATATAATTTTAACTAGTTGATGTTTGCGGCTTCGCACGCATTCTTTCTATGGAATGTCTAAAGGTTATTCCTAACCCATGGGAACTGATTATGGGATAAAAAGCCTTTGTTTTATTCCAGGCCCAAAACTAACGATTATACCTTCATTTATAAAAAAAGTCAGCCCCTTCCCCCATCATGTTTCATCCAAACCTTCGCATTAACGTAGTGTATATTTACCTATTTTCACGACGATTCAGCAGGTTTACATGCTATCTTCGTGTATTGAAACTGGGCTTCAAATGAGGGGCTTGAGAGCGTCGTGTGACAGTCGACACGCTCCGTGGGTGTCTTGTCTAGTGTTGCATGATTCAATTTCAATTTCAATTTCAAAAAGCCTTTATTTAACAACCTTAAATCTAATTTAGGTACATTACAATTTTTGACTAAGTATTAGACATCGGTGTACAAAATTTTAGTTATCTTTTAGTTATTCTGTGTTATCACTAGATTGTTTTGCCTTTCAGCATAGGCCTCCCCCAGATTCTTCCATAGCATTCGGTCGTGGGTTTTCCTCCTCCAATGTGTGCCCGCTGTGGATTTGATGTCATCTTCCCACCGTAGAAATGGTCTTCCCCTTGCTCTGTTTCCTTCCCTAGGATACCATTCTATTACGTCTTTAGCCCATTTATCTTGTTTGGTTCTTAGGACATGACCAACCCACTTCCATTTCAGCTTTTTTATTGTGTATGTTATGTCTGCTATTTTTGTTTTGTTTCTTATAAACTTTAGTGTTATTTTATCTCTTTTACTTATGCTTAACATGCTCCTCTCTAAGCTATGCTGACAAACTTCAAGTTTGTTTATGTTTTCTTTGGTTAATGGCCATATTTGGCAACCATATGTCATGACAGGTAGAATACACGAGTTGAACACTCTACTTTTTAATTTTAGTGGTATATCTGGGTTTTTGGTGATTTCTTTAAGTGACCAGTACCTTTTCCATGTTGAGTTTATTCTGTTCTGGATTTCTTTGGAAGTTAGGTTTGTAGGTGAGATTGTTTGTCCCAGATAGGTATATTCATCAACATATTCAATGGTTTTTTCCTTGACCTTAATAGGTATTTTTGAACGGTTTGTCATTAGTTTGGTTTTCAGAGCATTCATTTGTAGACCTACTTTTTGACTCTCTTCTGCTAGTTGTTCCAACATTGTTTTTAGATGGTTTGGGTTGTCAGCTAAGATTATAAGATCATCAGCAAATCTTAGGTGGTTGAATAAGGCTCCATTGATCTTTATGCCATATTCTGTCCATTCCAGGCTTCTAAAAACTTGTTCAAGGGTAGCAGAAAATAGTTTCGGTGATAAGGGGTCTCCTTGTCTTACTCCTTTTTTGATATCAAACTTTTCACCTTTCATTTCTGTTTTTATTCGAGCCGACATGTTTTTGTAGATGTTGCTTATTATACTGATGTATTTTGTAGATATTCCTTGGTTTTTGAGTGTCTCCCATATCTTATTGTGCTTCAAAGAATCAAAAGCTTTGTTGTAGTCTACAAACGCTATGTAGTATGGTAGGTGGTATTCTTGGTATTTTTCTATGATTTGTTTTATTGTATGGATGTGGTCTAAAGTTGAGAAGTCTTTTCGAAATCCTGCCTGTTCCTTAGGTTGGTTAGCATCTAATACAGTTGTTATTCGGTCCAGTATGATCTTTGAGAATATCTTGTACAAGTTCGACATAAGGCTTATGGGCCTGTAATTGCCAATATCGTCTTTGTTGCCCTTTTTGTGAAGTAATTTTATTGTTGAGGTGGTCCATTGTGTAGGTATAATTTCTGATGTAAGTATTTCGTTGAATAACTCGGTTAGAGATGTCAGTATAGCATTTGAACATCCTTTCAGAAGTTCGTTGGAGATCCCATCCTCACCAGGGGCTTTCCTACATTTTAGTGATTGAATGGCTTTACTTATCTCGTTTTGTAGTATTGGAGGGGTAACTTCCTCCTGCTTTGAATCTCGAATAAGTGGTGTGGGTTCATCGTTGTATAAGTTGCGGTAGAAGTCTGAAGCGATTCTGAGAATGTCTGATCTGGCTGTTCTTGTTTTCTTGTTGATGTTTTTCATATTCGGTATCCAATCCGTACTGGTTTTTAGTTCTCTTAGTGCCTTTTTGGTTCCACCTGTTGTCTCCAAGTGAAACAGAATTTTTTCTGTTCTAATCTTTTGTTGGTATTTTCTTATGCTTATATTGATCTGTTTGCTTACTTCTGATATAATTTTACGATTGCACGGTTTTTGCTGTCTTAGGGTTTGACGATATTTTATTAATACTCTAGCTTCTTCTCCAACTTTGTCCTTTTCTTTCTTATATGACATCAACATTTGTTCTGTGTTCTTAAGTTCTTTTTCTAATTTATTATATTTTTCTTGTAGATTGTCTGCTTTGTTTATTATGGTTTGTAAGTTCTTTTCTAGAGATTCCAGAATATTGTTGGGAATTGGCAAGGCAAGTGGATTTCTGTTACAGCTAATATTCTTTCTTGATGGTTTGACTTGTTTTCCACATATTTTTCCTCTAACCATTCGGTGGTCGGTGTCAAAGTTCAGTTGGTTGATGACACCAACATCCATGAACATTTTAGGTTTGTTTGTGATAAGGAAGTCTATTTCATTTTTGACCTTGCTGTTGGGAGATATCCATGTCCATTTTTTGTTATATTTTTTGTTGTAGAAGGTGTTCATAATAGAGAGGTTTTGTTCTTGGACCAAGTTTAGTAACTTCTGTCCATTGTCGTTGCGTTTACCTTGTGTAAAGGGTCCCAAGAATTTTTCTTCTCTGCTCATTTGTTTTCCTAGTTGTGCATTTAGATCGCCTATTAATAATAAAGTTTTATGTGATTTTTCTATTGTATCTCTAAGCTTCTCATAGAAAGTAGATTTGACGTCTTGTTTAGAGAGCTCCGTTGGTGCATGTACTTGTATTATCGATGTGGGATGTTTGTGGCTAGGTAGCTTTATGTTGAGCACTGCTATTCTATCTGATACACTGATGAACTCCTGAATGCAGATCTTGAGGTGTTTTTTTATGAGAAAACCCACTCCATATAAACCTTGTGTTTCGCTTTTGTTATGGTAAAATATGTAGTCGTTGTATTCTTGGATTTTTTCTTCAGCTCTTCTAATCTCACAGAGGCCCAAGATGTCCCATTTTATTTTTGAGAGTGCATGCTCCAGTTCATATAATCTTTCTTGAGTCCTTAATGTTCTTACATTGAGAGTTGCAATGAATAGGTTATGTTTTGAAGCAGTCTGCCTATTTTTGTGTGAATCTGAGGGGTGATGGTCTATGACCCCACGGTGACCAGCCGGGTTGGGGAAAATTTTGTTTTGTGTACTTTTCTTTCTAGTTGTTGTTTTGTTTCCGCTACCGATGTCCGATGTATCCTATGCTTCATTTAAAGTTTTGTTGGTTTCTGCCATCGAGTTTGACCTTGATCTCATGTAGGAGAATGGATCTTTTCTAATAAGCTTGGCTGGGGCAATAATATTGTGCCGGGATTCTTGTACAGAGATTGATCCCGGTGAGGTTGAGTTGTCCCTTTTTCTTTTTTCATTTTCTTTAGGCTGTCGTATGGTGACTTTGTTATTTTTGATAAAAACATCATTTCCCTTTTCCCTCTCCTCTCTTAGTTGATTATGTAACATTTTGCGCTTGTGCATGGTTTCTTTAGAAAAATCCTCCGTCATGTAAGTGTTTGAGGGCAACTTCTTTTTTTCTCTCAAAATTTCAATTTTTTTGGTGAATGTTGTAAGGGAAATTATTATTGGTCGATTTTTGTTTGTAGTTTTCTTGCCGAGTCTATGTAACTTGTTGATGTCGCAGTTTTCTATTCTAACCTCCATTTTTCCCAGCATTTCGGTGACGATGCCAAAAAGCCCTGCAAAACTGCTCTCCGTTTCCTCAACTCCGTGAAGAATGACATTATTTCTTCTGCTTGAGTCTTCCAATCTAGTTATTCTGGTATTTAGAGTTTCTATTTCTGATTTTAGTATTTGGTTTTCTTCTAACAACGGTTTAATTTTTTCGTCGATGCTTTGCAAAACGTTTGCTGTAACCCGTTCCGTTATGGTGAGCGTTTGTTTTTCCAGTTCCATTTTCATCTTGTCAAACAGTTGGGATATTTCCTTTGACATCTCTGTGGCCATAGTATAGTAGTTGTGCGTTAGATGAAACGTAAAGATTTTTTTTTTTTTTTTTTTTTTGTTGGCTGCAGTGGTCTGTAAATACTCGCTATGTTCGTGGTGTTCTTACACTCGGTGTTATGCGTGGAACAGAACGTAGATTTTAGTTTGTTTTGGTTGGTATGATTGTTTCGCCTTGCGACTGCGCCTTACTTCACGATTGTTTACACTGTTCGAATATTGATGAATCACTCTCGTAACCTCGAAAAATAAATCTTCGTTCGAATTAATCTTCTGGATTCGCTTGGTGTATGGATTTTTTCTTTTAGATGGTCTTCTCCACCATGCAGTTATTGGATTTTTTAACTTTGAAATGTGTTTTGAGAACTTTAACACTGATTTTGCAAATTATTTGTACGAGAGCACTTTGACAGTAGTGTTGTGTCTTTGGAGACCGGAAGCGAAAAAAAGTGTTGCATGAGGATGACATTAATGTGGAATGGATTCCCCACGTTGCCTCCCGGTCGCCATCGGACACTGTCTCACCTCCAACTACATCCACAACTGCTGCGGTTGCTGCTGAGCTTACTGATGATAAATTAATCAATTGAATCACACTAGTATTATAAATGCGAAAGTTTGTATGGATGTATGGATGTTTGTTACCTCTTCACGCCAAAAGTACTGAACGGATCGGGCTGAAATGTTGCATACATATAATCCTAATCCTGGTATCAAACATACTTTTTATCTCATTAATAAGTTCCCGTGGGATGAAAATCACCTTTTTCACGTTTCCATAATAACGACGCGTGCGAAGCCGCGGGGCGCAGCTAGTTAAATATTTAATTTTGGTCCATTTATGAATCACCTGATTCGAGTGAAATGACAAAGGCATTACAATAGAATACCGTAAAGTGCCGTCGATCATCCGAAGCACCCTGTAGATACCGACTACTACACGTACACGCGCCTACTCTACTCACAGCAGCTTACGACAATTATTATTATTATTATTATATATTATTTAACAGAGAAATGATAAGACGCTCACTGAATTTCACAATAACAAGGTAAAAAAAACAAATCAAAACTACAATCATTTTCGGGTGATAAAAACGCAGCCATATTGGCGCCATGTTTATTTGACGTCGACGTTCACACTCGATTAAAACCTTTTGTGACGACCTCGGTAGTGATCATCTCAGGAAAGAGGTTTTCCGAAAAAGCTGAAACTAACCGACAATACGAATTGTGAAGTGGGCAGAATAGTGTCAAATCATGGTGCAGCAAGCAGAATAAAAAAAGGAGAAATGTGTACAGTGATGTCACGTCCGCTCTAGTCAATGGCGTAGCGTTTCGAAATTTTGCGATTGAGATTTAAAATATCATTTTTTTATTATTTAGATATGTTTCTATCTCAATAGAGAATACGTATATATTTTTTTAGCCATTTTGAAATCACATGCATATACCCTATTGGCCGGAAATACAGAGGCAGGGAGCGTGTTCCATTCCTTTGCGGTGCGAATAATAAAGGTGGAGGAAAACCACTTAGTGCGAGTGGAGGGTACGTCCACCAAGTATGGATGGTATTGCGCTGTGCGTCTGCTTGTCCTGGTGGGATCAGGTCATGTAGTTCAAGTGAGCATTCGAGATCGATCGAGAGACAGGCAACCTTGCGGCAGTGTTTGAGACTTTGAACCTAGTCTCTGTAAGGTGCTGCTCGTCAATGAGTCTGAAGGTTCTTCATTCGATCGAGTCTAAGGCTGCAAGCTGGTACTTGGCCGAGCCGTCCCAAACATGGCAGCTATATTATTTTTTAATCATTTTTATGATTGCTACAGGATGCAGCGACCGCAGGCGAGGCCTACTGCGAGTATCGAGACGAGCGCCGCCGGCAGTCGTCGAAGAGACTCGTCTCGTGTTGTACAGCTGTCCGAGTGCGGCTGTGGATCGTTTATTCGCACGAATGTGCGTAATTATTTAGCGCTCACGCACCCGCTCATGTCGCTAATGGCGCACTAGCGGCGGCGCGCGGCCTCGCTCGCCGCGGCGGAGCTCTACTCGGAGAGTCCACTCGTAAAACGGTTAAAGGCTGTGTTGTAGTTGGATCTCGAGATAATTTATGTGTCCTGTGGTTGAGTGGCGCACCCATTTGCTCTACTGTAATTTGCATTAAACATTCATCATTTTATTAAAATTTTGAGATAGAGGTTTTTAAATTTATTTAATCTTTTCTATGGCACATCTGGCATTAAATAAATAGTCAAGTTTTTGGAACTATTGCAATGAAGCTGATCTTATTTCAGAAAAACCCCACATATAATGCTATGGACCAACTCTCCGTTGCACTTGAGATGTACAACTTATCTAACTTGCATAAGTTTCAGTCGGAAGTAGTAAGGTATTTGATTGTATTGTATGACTCCCTAGCCTTACGAACTGGAAGGTGCTACAATGCTTAAGGATAAGAGCTTTTCATTTTTGATCAGCATAACCTTTTAGCCCGAAGCATGTTGTGGGAAAAACCTCAACACCGGCAGAAAAAGCAAGAACGCACAAGTTGCAGGTTAGTGTATCGAGAGTTTGAACGCCGAGACAAAAGCGGCTATGGCGGAAAATATTGTGAATCGTGCGTTTGCATTTTAGGCTAAGCAGCACCAAATTGGTATAGCGCTTTCCACGGCGGCGGGCACGAGGACGCGACGGCGACATCTCTGCCTACAGTGAGCGAGCTATTTTGATTATTATTAATTTGCTAAAATACAAACTTTTTGATTTCATTCGTAAATTCTTCTCCATTTCACCAGAATATTCATTCGTAGAGCCGCGTCGTCAATGGAGATATGCTCTGTGACCTCACGTATTTACCTTTCATTTAGACGTTTATTGGATAGTATATCTACTTATAGCGGGATATATAAACAAACATGCCTTATCTGCAGTTAATCTTCTACTTTATCACATAATTTTACAAGTAAACAACGTTATTAATGCTTTACAACCAGATTTTTATTAATTTGTTATTTCATTTTTATACTGATGAGAAACTTCCGATCCTCACAGTCTAGATTCAATTGGGATAGGTACCTACGAATCTACTGACTCTAGCTACATCTTACCCAAACATGTAGGTTTCCAATCTTCAACCCACTCGACATCGACACTAAGGAACTGCCTACTTACAAAAATAAGCAACGATGGAACGAATTCCAAGGCACAAGTTGGAGCATTTAGAAGCAGACGGTGCGGCGGCGGGCATCGGGTTTGATTCGACTAATCGCCGACAGAACATCCTGCCTGCTTTAATGAAGTCGTTCAAATTTAAATGAAAGGGTTGCTAAAGGGCTCTTAATGTAATGACTCGGATATCGCCATCGATGCGATGCCGGAAAAATAGGCATCATGCAAATGAGAGGCAATAATACCAACTTACAGCGCGGCGGCGGCGGCGGCGGCGGGGGCGAGTACGCGGGATCAGGGATATCTATCAAGATGTTTTCTACATACGTTAATGTACATGGCCACAAAAGTTCACATACACAGGCGCCCCCTACTACGAGACAGTCCACAGTTTGCTTTCGTACGGGGTAGAGTTGTGGGCGCGAGCGACCGGCGTCCAACGGGCCTTCGTGATGCAAAAGCGAGTTCTACGCGCCATGGCTGGTGTCCCGAGCGACGTTTTTTGCTCCTAAACGCCGGTGAAATCGGTTTTACTTTAAACGAGATTTCACTCGTGTTTACTTAGAAACGAGTTTAGTTGAACGCGTTTATTACTAACGGTGAAATCCCCCTTAAGAAATAATTGTCATATTCATTTTCATAGAAGGTTCAATAAAGAAACAGTCATCCTTCGTGTTATGCAGTCCGCTATCCGTCTACTTTGTAATATGTTTTTCTAGGTAGGTCTCTTTTTTACTCCCGTTGCCGTTGAAAGCGATACTCCCTTCGGCTGAAAAGTTTTACATTCAACCCGCTCCTCAGGAAACTTAAGACCTACTTTCCGAGCACAGAGCTATAGTTTCCGAGTATGTTTATCTCCTAATCGTGACGTAAGCAGGTTAAATTCGATACAACTTGTACCGAAGGGTAGGTAAGCATAGGTAAAACCAAGTGCAATGTATGGTGGAATTTTTAAACCGCAACAACATAACTTTTTAAATGTTTTTAGTGTAATGGCTTTCTTAACCCTCATAAAACTTACTTTATTAGTTATATTCAAGTGAATGACATGTAATAATTAGAGTTGCCGCGAATACTCGCTGTTATTCGGTATTCGGCATTACTCGATTTTTTTGTATATTCGTCAATTACCGAATAATAGCTAGTATTATTCGGCATTCGCCGAATAGTCGTCTAAAATAAACTTTTACCGAACAAAACACTAATGAGTAAAAAATAATCAATTTTTATTATTTTCCTTCCCCGGGTAATACAAAACGTAGTATTCCCCGTAAAATATGTACAAGAAAAGGGTGGCAAGCATTTAATAATGAAAAATTAGATTACTACATTACTATAGGCATGTATAACAAGAAACAGATTTCTTTAACTTTTTTTTTTCTGTGTGTGCCTTATTTATGTCGAATAGTAATGTCGAGTTACTCAACTATTCGCCAAAGTGAAGGGCGATTAAGGCGAGGTGATTTGAATTCCCTGGTTTTCAAACCAATAAATCTCTTCTAAAATGAGAAATTTTGTACATTTTTTTTTATGAATATTAAAATTGAACATATATTCTCGCAGATTGTGATTATAGAAACGTGATTAATATAAATTTACTCGATAAAAAAAAATCATAAAGATGACACTAAATCAAATTTAAAACAATCGATACAAAGAGGTTACTTATTGAAATTATCTCAAAGCTATGTCAAAGGATAGGGATTTTTATTTACTAGTAGATCTTGAAAAAAAAATATGTAATATAGTTATTATTTATCTCTGTGAAAGAAAACTATCCAAATCTACCCATACAGGCGCTCGCGGCGGGCTGCCAGTGCCCGTCGAGACGTCTTCGAGGTCGGACGCACGCCGTTTGTCTCACAGACACCCCCCCGCATTTTTTATTGGTGCCGTGCATATAAAAAATATCCGATCGACTGATAGACTGATACACTAATCGACTGAACGAATTTTGAAAGGTGGAGAAAGATTTTTATACGCAATGCTTTTTGGCAGTAATTGTAGACCCGCAACTAATTCGCGGTATGCCAATACGAGACATAATTTTGAAAGAAAATGACAAAAAGGACATACTCGTACCTATGCAGCCAGGTCCAAGTAAACTCACGGATCAAATTCAAAGTTCAATTCAACCTCGTGCTCAGTTTGGTCCATGTAAACCTAGGCAGCTACAATTTTATGAATTTTAGTACCCATATGCACTAAAATTCACGAAATTATAATAATAGTATATATAAAAAAAACAAGAATTATTAATGAAGATAAAACAGAAAAGTTTTTAATAATATCGACGGTTGGAAGGAGAAACACTTTATGCGACACTTTGGTCAAAAATTACTTTTAAACATAATTTAAAATCAGTGTTTTTTTTGCGTCGATTGGTCCTGGTTTCGTGGTGATTTGAGCACTTTGGTTTTTTTTTAGACACTAAATGAAGTGACAAAGAATTATAGCAATTTTGGTTAGAGTTTTAAATGGTTAGATTGTTATTTGATGTGTTTTTCCTTTTTTGTTTCGGATATTATAAGTTACCTACTTAAATCGTTTTTCCTCGTCATAGGAATTCCTATTTGAACTGAACACTGAAGGTGTTTTTGCTTACTCCTATTCTGTTGGTGCCCAGTCACTACATTAGTTTTTCCTTGCTTACCTTATATCTGTATGATGGAGTTGATGTGTTTTTTATGTATGATTGTTATAGGATATTATGGATATTAGTTGTTTTCGTAATCGCTGCAAAAAGCAGTGGCGTCGGTTAATGTACATCAGTTTCAAAATTGTAAAACAGCTTTACAAGAAGTCTATGCCAATAACCCAGAAGAAATTTTGTAAAAGTTTTGCCATACCAAGGCTGTTCCACAACCAACATGTTACTTTACCTCATCGTCGTTGATGTTGATACGTTAGCTGAAACAGATGTTGAGGATTTACTCGTATATGGTACAAGGAGCAACTTATCAAAATTCAAGGTTTCCACCGTTTAAAGTTGCTTATACGTTGGAAACATCGATCAAAAATTTCGCAGCCTCCCCCGTAGATACCTAGAACCTTACGAAAATGACACTCAAAATTGTCTACGACTTGTTTTGATGCAGACAGTTTGCGCAGACCCTGACAAGGTTTCTGCTTATGGAACAAGAGATAAGTGGAGTTGAATTTATGTTATTTTGTAAGTAGGTAGGTAAGTAAAAATAATAAAACTGCGTTTTTACAGGAACAACCTGTAAATCATAGGGTTACCTTGTACCTATCATATTTTATTTCATTTGGTCCATTCTAATTACTAATAAAATAAATATAAATCTTTTATCACGGACAGCTAATAGCTTGGTATATATTATATGGTTAAGAGAAGTCTGAGAACTGTTTTTGTGTAGTCGATACATAAAAAATAATAGAGCAACAAGAATAGAAAAAAATATATGATAATAATAATAATCTAATATTTTTTTGTTTGAATCATTATTATATTAATCTAGTCTTTTTAGGTTAAAAATAATCGCAAGATCACAAAACTTAAAATATATAAATATAAAAAAATTGCCTCTCTATTCATGTATTTAGAACAAAGTTATAATCGTACCAATGCAAACCAATAAATAATTTTCAACACCGTTTTCTTGAGGTAAGGGCAATAATTGTACATTAAAGAGGTAAAAAATGCATTAAAACTTTTGTTAGCGACGACGACTTTATGTGGATTAGATAAGGCTTAAAATAGTTAGAATATTTCATAAACTTGTTGTTTTAAAATAGAGTTCAAATTCGAATGTTATTTTAGGTAAACAGAATATGTAATAGTAGTTGTATTCAGGACGTCGGTCGTCATAGAACAAGTAATAGTAGTTGCGCCCGAGCGACTCACTATACATGCCTACCTATATATGTATAGATTAGTTTCTGGAACGAATAGAAAGGAAAGACAAGGACAATAAAATATTTCTAGAATAAAGAAAGGGATAGCTATAGCTTCGGGAAATGTGTGGAATTTTCTAGGCGGGACCGATTTAGGTATAAAAGCTGGGCCTTTTGGCCGGCCGGTTGATTATTCAGTTCTAAGCGATCGAAGAGTGAACAAGTGATATGGAAAATTATTAAAGTGAATTATTGAAGTGCAGTTGCAGTGACCTTTTGTATTAAGTGCGTAGTTGAGTGTATGGTTGAATAAACCAGCTTAAAGTGTTCTGAAGTGTTTTTACATTCTGAAGTGTTTGGACATCATTCCCGACCAGCCCTAGTTGAAGTCTTACACCTTCGACGAGCCCCTACAACTTTACTGAATATAGGAAACCAATCTTTTTTGTGTCATGGACGTGTGATTTTTGTAATTTTGCTAGGCATGCTTTCTGTCCAAGCGCTCAAATGACACTACTTCAAATGCTTTCCATACATGCCAAAAAGGAAAGCTTTTGATACAGACGGTTTCAGAGCGCGCATTGTGCATTTAAGGGGGGCCAGCGAAATTTTTGATCGATGGTTGGAAACCTTAAATTTTGATAGTATGTGATTTTAGTGTCATTATTAATTATTTAATAATGGTTAATTGTTTTGTTTTGAAGATTTTAGATATTATTATTATTTACTTAATCAGTAATAATAAGTCTGGAAAAAGTGATTAGTAATATTTTGATACATAATTTATGGTTGTTAAACTCTCTTATGATGTTTTTGTTATTATAGTGCGTAAAACCTCATGCGCTTGGTAATTTTTGGGATTTTATTTCATTTTGTCTCTTATAATGTTTATTATGTCTATTATGACTTCTGTCTGTCTCAGTCTGAAATAGAAAGTGATAAGTTATATTTTCATATAGAATTTATGGTGTTAAAGTTTCTTATAATGATTGCTCATAAAGATAGTAATGGGGTATTATTTAAACGATCAGCAAAGCAACTAAAGGCGTTTTTGATCGGCAGAAAAATTGATTTTGCAAGCAGAAAAATTTAATTGAGCCGCAACAAGTGGTCGGCAAAAATGAATTAATTGGTCAGCAAGTAATGTGACATTAGTCAGCCTACAATTTTATATCATAGTAAATAACAATTTTGAGCAGCAATATAAAAGTAAGATAGCAGCAAAACGTGATCAGGATTTAATGAAATTCTGGTATACCTTTATAACTGAAATTAGGCCTCCTACCTATTTTACCATTGTCTAGTACCTAGCCTACGTACGGTTTAATAAATTAAATCTTACCAGACATTTCATCATTAAGTACATACCCTAAACCTAGGCATATAGGTGAAAACTAGTAGCTAAGAAGTAAAACTTATTCAAAGTAAAATAAATACCAATAAATTTACTCCCATAGTAATGTACCTACACTGAATTTAAGTTTGTGTTTTCCCACTGAAGTGGGGTTTTTGAGTGCAAAATGTAGTACTCAATAATGTGCTTATTTTGTTTCTAAGCTTTTAAAACAATATAAGATACTGTTTTAACTCAATATTCTTATTTTTTTGGTATTTTGGGAAACAAAGTACGGACTTCAGGTAAAAATATAACATTATACTATTACATAGCTGGTCGCTTAATGTGTTTTTCCATGCGTTTGTCAAAAAACGGAGGTTGCATTTAATGTGTTTTTCCTTCCGCCGTATTTGCCATAAAATAATTAAGAGACGCATAAAATACTTCTATCGTGCTTGCATATTTTTCTAAGTTTCTTCGGAAATTAAAAATAAAGAAACTGTTTTTTTTCCTGTCCCTCTTCACATAGTAGTTTTTTAGGATTTTTTTTCGGAAAATAAAAACTTTGATAGGATCTCCTGGACAGTTCCAAAATTGTCGCTTAAAGGGTTTCTCCTTTCCACCGTCGATATATATAATTGTTACTTCTACAAGTTGTATTTTTACCTCTATGTTCTCGTAGCTGAATCGAAAATGGCATGTGCTACACGAAACTAAAGTAGGTATTTATTATTTATTTTGAGGCTGGACTAATTTTATTTTTTTATTACCTAACTTTGCGACTGTACCTAGATCTACACACATAATATGTAATAAAAATACTAGTAATAATGATATCAATATTACCAACCTGAAGTTAGTAAGTCCATAACATGCGTGCCTACTGCATGATTTTCTATACAGTGGCACTAAGTATCGTATGCGGTCATGCAAATTCATGTGGCGCACGGCCTACCCCGGGCGCGTAAATAAATACGTCGCGCGCTCAACATGAGGGGGCTGAGGTAGCGCTAAATGCCTAAAGTTCTCAGATAACCCCGCCTTAATCGGTATTCGACTATTCGCTATAACAACTATTCGAGGCAACTCTAGTAATAACAGTGTCACGGAGGCGAGTGGACTCCGGCCTTGGAAACTTGTTTGGGTGAGTCTCTGTGCTCGGTACTTTGCTCACACGTCTCGCTGATAACCGGTCATATTGCGCAGGTCATTCTGACAACGCTGTTACTATCTAATTGTATTTTAAGCATGAAGTATTTGCGAAAAAACACGCAATTTGCTGCCGAAATAGGTAATAATGTAATGTAAACAATACTTTTTACGAATTAATTATTCTCATTGTAAATGAACTTGTAACCTCAAATAAACTTAAAGCAAATATTACGTATGTTTGGTAAAAGTAGAGTTGACAGGTTTGTAACTAAAGATGCTATAGTTTGTAGGAGAATGTGCATTTGGGCGGGCGGCGGCGGCAGCGGCGGCGGGGGCGGGAATATTGTACAGCTTCAAGACTCCTAGAGACTTTGCTTCTGAATTAGTCTCCTTTAACCGCAGGAAGCAACAGCTTAATGGATGGCAATGCTATCTCTTCGGCGACCCTAGCCTTTTCGCCAGCCCAATAGGGTCCTATTTGCGTTGTCCTGCTGCGTGTGGAGGCTGTCGGTATTATCTCGAGAGGGACGTCATCTCAGAAGTTAGGTTTAATTAAAGTTGCCACGAGCGGGGCGCGGGCGGCGCGGGCGGGCACTTAAAGTCTCCGATTCCCAGTTTAGAACTGCACTTCAGCCATTAGCATCGACTGCGGTACACTTATCGCAATGCTGATCTGGTCCATTGGATCCTGCTTATTCAGAGGGCGCCGTTGTCCTCTTCGATAACTTCAACTAGAAGTATTCATAACTTTCGATACTGAATATTAAGATGCAGTGTTTACCGAGGTATGTTTCTTATTTGTTTGAGTTATTGGGCTACCGTTCGTTGCACGTGCTCCGCCTCAGTCATCGATCTAAGTAAAATTCGGGAGATGAGGTACTGTCGTCTCGATAGTGGAAGGCTTGAATTAGGTGTAATTAGGTCCACCGACCTCAGTCATAATCAGACCGGGGCTGCGGCAGCGGCGGCTTCATGTTTTGGCGTTGCGTATTGTCTCGGTCGCACTTCCTGTCTAGGTACCTCTTTCCATCTTTGTTGTTCATTACTACATTAGTTAGGTATTTATAGAAAGATTGAAAAAAGTTATACCTGGACCATTGATTAATTAAAAAGGGAAGATAAGTTACGTTCACCCAGCGCTTACTCATAAATTGGCCTGTGCTACAACTACACGCAAACACATACGCTCACAGTTATTATTTCCAGTCCTGTGCAATACAAAGAACAACAAACAATTTAAAAAAAGCACACAATTTTACACAATTTGAGGTTGCCACTTTCGAGAAACCAATACCTCGTCTTCCCTTTTTAATAAATCAATGACCTAGACACAGGCCATTTGTTGAGTCAGTACTCTGGAAGGGCGTATCATATCCAAAGAATTTCACTTAGATCCATCCATGGCCTCAGAGCATCTTGTTTGTTCTCGAGGAGGAGAGGTCGCAGATGAGATGAATATGAATGTCCGGCGCGGGGGTGCGGGGGCCGCGGGGGCGCCCCATCAATCCCCCGAATCCCCGACTATGACGGATGCCCCCAGCCCCGCTCGGCATTCCCCGCGCGTACGTCATTTGGCGAGCTCGCAGAATGCTCCGGTCGTTTGTCTTGCCCTCATACACTCAAATAATGGAGTTTTCAATTTAACGACACAAATCTATTCAACTCTTGAAAACTATTTTTTTTACTGTCTTCAAAAGGAGGAGGTTCTCAATTCAGCAGCATGTTTTTTTTTTGAGATCTTGCTACTTGCTATAGCTCAACATACGTATACCTACCAGCTGGTGCAGTCGGTATCATGAAGTTGTCCTGCGCCGTCCGGTCCGCGGTATCGTAGTGAGAACTTGTCGGTGTGTGGGACAGTTATATAGGGTAATTGCATAAGAATAAATAAGAACAGAGGTTATTGGTAATACACTTATATGTGCCTATCTATAATATAAATAAATAGCCTTTTTAGAATTTCACAAATTAAGAAATTATTCAATTTACCCATTATCGGCTTCCCACAAGCTTCAAACGACTTCACTACCCCGGTGCTTGTTAGAGAAACGCGGCCTAAGCCCCGTATTATGAAAGCATGCTCAGTCATCGACCTATGCTTGAGGTAATGGTTATATATTATAGTTATGAGTAAAAACTAATTTTAAAACAATGCTTGAGTAGAACTCACGTAATAAATGCATAAGTTATGCTTGGGGAAGCTTTCATAATACGAACCTTATGTGTGCTTCTTTGGTTGAGTAAAAGTTGTATGTGTGGGGTGATCACAATAATACCTAGGTACATATAAACAAGATGTTCATAATACCCCATATTGTTATCAGTTCCTGCGCGTCGCGTCGGCGGCGGGAAGTTTAGTAGGTACCTGCACTACCTACGCGTACCTATAGCACTTTCGTATAGAGAGTGCTATACGCGCGAGAGACTAAGTAAGAATCTATAAAATATCAGATTATATAGAGGATAAAAAAGCTTGCGTCGGATTTTGCTCTGACACAATAAATAACAACAAACAGGCTAAAGGTTTCTTCGTCGTAACTTTACTTTAGTCTACATACATAGGTACCGAAGCGACCGAAATCAAAAATACCACTTTATTTCCGTGTCAGTGCATTTTTTAATATAATGTGACCTTTTCTAAGTGAACATTTATTGAATTTATGTGAATCTTGTGTTATTGAATTTATATGAATCTTACCTACTAAACCAAAATATTACTTTAGTTTCGTAAGAAGGACGACTTCATTTATTTGATCTTAAGCTTTTTTATGGCCAAAATAAACCGAGTTGCGGTAAAGGAATTTATCTCGTGATCTCAGTGCGGTGCAGCCTCGGGTCAGGTACGAACAACTCTCGCCTGGGTTACGATAGTGTAGGTACACTAAGTACCTATGCATTTAATTATATTTGAGGAGTGATTTTTCAAATGGACGTATTTCCACTTTTGAATAAAAAAAACCGAAATAAGAAAATTGAATGCCATCGTTTCTAAAATGTTGAAATAAATGTTCCTTGCAAATAAAACCTAACAAAATAGGCATAAATCCTAAAGAAATTAAGAGCTAAAACTGACGAATTCATACAAAACGACGTATTTCCACGGGCTTTCAATGTCTTGGAGAGTCCTTTGTATAGTTTGAAACAAAAGGACATATTTCCATTCTAGTGTGAAGTTTAGTTTACATGTTTCGAAACAAATGGTACATAATTCCTCATTTTTTATCTTTTTGCAATTTGTTCCATTTGGATGCATCTTTAGCTTTGTTTTTTTATTGCAACACTATCCCATCATTGACAAGCGCTGTCAAGTGTCAAAATCTATGGAACTGTCTAATAACAAAGTAAAAGTAACAGAAGCCCATGAAGAAGAAGCGGTGTGTCGCCTTTAGGTGAACTAAGGGATTTTGCTCAATCCCTTAGTTCACCTAAAGGCGACACACCGCTTCTTCACCAAGTGAGCCAGTGGCAGTCTTTGCGAGTAGAAGTCGGGGTAGAGAGTAAAACCTCGGAGCCCTTGCTAAACGCTTCGGAAGCAGAAACACGAAGCGTTTGAAGAAAACCTGATTGATTGATTGAACAAAGTATGAAAATTTTCGATTTGAGTCTGGGAATGAAGAAAATGTTTCTCTTCTGAAACAAAATAAGAGAATTCCTTTGGAAATCCCTACAATAGAATTGTTCTAAAATACCATTGACAGTCAACAAGAAAAAAGATGTTGAAAATCTACTAAAAAAGCAATTTGGTGATGATTGGCGAACACTAGAAGAACTTGCATGGTACAAAACTATAATCGATGACCATCAACAGAGAAGGCTAGAGGAGGCTAGTGAAGAATGTGATTGTGTAGAAATAGATTGAAAAATAAAATGAAATAGAAATAAACATCAAAATTATTGTTTCTTTAAACATATTCTATTCATAAGTGGATAGGTTCTGTACAAAAGGGTTTATTTCCAAATATGTTTCCATCAAAAGGACTTATTTCCAAAATATGTTTTTACAAAAGGGCTTATTGCTTAGAGTTTGCAAAAATAAAAAAAAATAAAAATAAGCAGTTTATTAAATTAATAAACTTTTTAATTTACAATTAAAAAAAGACGTGTGGCACTCGGGGACTGCCAAAATCACTCCTCATTTATAAGACTTGATAACAGTTTGTTGTGATCGATAGCAAGAGGCATTGCACTGCCCCGCCCCGCCCCGTCCCCCGCCGCGCCCGCGCCGCGCCCCTCGCCGGACCTCCTGGGAAATGACAATACTCGTTATACCAGATAAGTATGCAACATGAACGTAGTAATTGTTTACCAATAAATTCATGATTAAGTAAACATCCATACCAATTTATATTGCGAGTTATTTTAATTTATTTATCCTTCCCTCTTCCCGGGCAAGCTTCCCAAAATTTGGACATTCAAAATTAGTTGTTGACTGGCTTGTTTGTAGGTAGGTCAGGTACATCATCTAACACAATAGTTTATCAGCATATAAATACGTTATGTTAGGTAGGTGGTAGTGTTGTGGTACTTAATTATTGAGTTGGTTTAAATATTTGAGTTTGTTTAAAGAAACTATAAGTAAACCGATTTCAATTAGTTACATGGTTTTCTCATGGCACTGTCAGATAATAAACTAGGCTAAATTTAAATTCCCGTGTGAAATTTAAGTATGCACTAGCTTTGAAATAAACAAAGAATCATCATAATCGGATCACCCACTGAAAAATTCTGAGGTAACAAACATTAAAAAATACAGTCGAATTGAGAACCTCCTTTTTTTGAAGTCGGTTTATAATAATTGATTTTTCCTATCGTTATGGCTACCAGCGGCTGCTATGAATGAATCATCATCATCATCATCATCATCAGCCTATACTAGTCCACTGCTGGACAATGAATGAATGCAATGCAATAATTACAGACATTCCCGCGGACCGGTGCGTGGCCTCGAGGACAATAACTACTTGGTACTGGTTTTTGCGTGAGAATTATGTAAATACAAAGGATGGAATTCGCTGTCATTCAAAGTAAAATGTCTATAAATCAATGTTTTTTTTTTTAGTGAAATGCTAAAATAAATTAATCCTTTCATTCATCAGTTCCTCAATTATTATATGACACACAGGTATACTCGTATATCTTTTTTGAAGAAATTCAGATTAGTCGCAATATCGCATATCGGTCCTGGTATAATGTTCTATGTATAATAAAAAAATAATATCTATTATTAAAAATAAAAAAGACGTGTGGCACTCGGGGACTGCCGCGGTAAAGCTATTGCAATGCCATCTAGAGGCGAGTTGCTGAACTAAAGAGACAAACGTCATATTTCAAAAAGTCATTAAAAGTTCTACTATTCATCGATAGATGGCAAAACTAAAAAGTATCACCGCTGTTCCGGTCGCAGTGGGGAGCGTGAGGTTTTTTCGTTACGGAATTTCTGGATTCGGTCCCCGCGCTCAAGGCCCGCGATAGAAGCTATGCAATAGCTTAATAATAATTATTATATTCAATACACTACGTATTGAATAAAGTATATCAGTTATCTGGTACCCATAACACAATTTCTGCTTAGCTTAGGGCTAAATAATGCTGTGTGAATTGTCCAGCATTATTTATTTATTTTTATCTTGCCAGAAAATATTAGGAAAGAAGAGATAAAAGATGAAAAATAAATCACTACATACAT